>JADBJO010002088.1:201451-206451 GCA_016801955.1 Conus betulinus
TTGCGCGGCTGGTTGATCCTCCTCCATGGAGGTTGTATCGAATAGTGCTCTAGTTTTGCTTTTGTTCTCAGCCTCAAGTGAATTACTGTGTTAAGATCCGGCTGACCTATGCATACAGCATCTCTGCATCACTACACTTCCCCTTGGTTTTATGCACCTGCTTTACCCCGGAGGGTAAAGTGAGGGAATCTCACTTGAATGTTCAGGTCAAGAGCACATTTCAGGCCATCAGTGCAGAAGCCAGGTGGTTCTGAGACACTGGATGAGGCAAATGGTATTATTGACAGTGGTGTCCTAACTGTCAGAGACAGTAGCCATACTCTCAGCTTCCAGTCACAGTTGATTTGGCACATCTCTCTCCCTCTGGTTGCCTCCAGAGCGACCACATACCGACATCCCCTCCCCTCCCCCCCCCCCCCCCCCCCCCCCCCCCCACCGCTCTCAGTGCTGCTGTCTCTGCCGCAGGTATGAGTTCACAAAATGGACGAACCTGAAGCGCAAGAGACGATGGACGTCTATCCCCTGGTCATGGACTAACCAATCCCTGCCGAAACGACACAGATAGATGCACTTGTCTCCAGGCACTTTTGTCTGGACAAAATGTGACATTAGAAGTCAGGCCTCAGCTGCAATGTTCTGAAACATCCTACGACAGAGCTGAGCCCAGGATATATTGTAAAAGTCGACCAAAGCCAGTGAGTGCTCGTGACACAACCGGCGTACTGTGGTCCAGTTCATCTTTGATAACGTCACCCGATATCGTCACTGGATCAGTTCCTGGACCTTGGTGATGGCGTCCTCCTGGTCGGCCTGGGACAGCTGTGATCGAGGACATTCAAGGCTCTGGACGGCATCCAGTTGCTACCATCATGTCCCGTGGTAAATGGATCAGAATCGCCAGAGAGGGATAGATGGTTGTATCACAGAATGGGGCGCAAATGACGACCGGTTGGCTTTCTTTCCCCCACACAGTGTAAGCCTTTGCAAGCTGAGGTTGTTATACCGAGTTTGATGGCAAATGCATTGCCCAAACTGGCTAATCCAGGTCATTGACGAAAAAAGCATATAGATGCTTGCCGTCTTTGAAGAGGAGTCGCTACTCTAGCTCAGCGACCAAGGGTGATGGATAGTACAGTCGCTGTTGCTGAGATTGTTCTGGATTCATCCGTGCAAATAATTATGGAGTTTTTCCATCCCTGGAAGAGGTCCGTTCTTCCCAGGCCTCCTATTTAGGTTTATCAGCAACTGAGTGTCACGGCGGCCACCACCGAATTCTTCTGCAGTTGATGTTGTCCAGATGGATCTTTCGTATCTCTGGGTGACACGGGCCACGTCTTCCATGACTCGCTTATGTCACTGCAGTCAATGAACATGCATAGTTCGTTTCTTTCTTATTTAGTTGCTGATTAACCTAGTACTATTGTAATTTGGGGGTATTACTCGGACCATTGCGACGACAGCTATCTGGAGCAAAGTTCCCGCAACTGACTCTTGACTTTCGGCATATATTCTATCCGTTGAGGCAGCACCAATAAGTATTTTATCCCAAATTTTTATTGTGTACGCTATGGTAGCGCCTCCGAACATCAAGATCATACCACCTTTCTTATCTTAAAGAAGCTTTCACCAAATACTTTGAGCATGAGTCTGATATACAGCTTTACATGTGGTCTAGAGGTCATTGAGCAATATTCGATCAGCCGCTTAATAACAACACGAGTGAACACGGAACAAAAGCGCAACAAAACACGGAATTCACAGAATGTGGGATTCGTCCAGATATAAAGCATGCTGTATCTCCCAACCTATCCATCAACTGGCCGCTCTGATGTAGCAGCTATTGTTGCATCGTCATGGATTCAAATCCCTTCAGCGGCATTTTGGAGGACTTTTTGCCCTGGCTATCATCACGTCATATCGCCTGTGTAGAGTTTGATTACAATGGACTCGACTCTAAAGACGTGAACCACGCAGTGGAATTCCATCCACTCAATGAACGTGGCTCTGAGAGTGTTGCTTAGGTTTCCTCACCAGCAATGTGGGTATCTGTATGTCTCTGATGTAATGGACAGTGAGATGTGTCATGATCGAAATCGTCTTGGACCAAATTGGAAATCCACACTACTATCTTGATCATGGCTTCTCAGTGACAATCATGATAATAACGTCTGGCCTTTAGAAGCCCTCATCTCAGTGTCATTTCAGTCCACGCAACCCCTTCACTTCTACACCCATATGAATTTCTGTCAACATCATCAGCATCGGGAAGCCCATGCTAACTGTAATTGGATAGATATAGTGACGGCATTCCGAGAATGATGCTTACTTACGCTGGCTCCGTAATAAAGCGATTGTTGTGGTCATTGAGGAGCCTAGGAGCTGACATCTCGTGTCAGACGAAAGCAAAACAAACAAAAAAAACAAACATGCAAACAAACAAGCAAGCAAGCAAGGTAAAGTAATGTTGCTTATAGCTCAGTCGACCGCAAAGGGCAATATCAGGGCTGTCACCACGTTGAAGTTAACTCACAAGTCATAAAAAGCACCATTCACATATTTTAAAAAAGACACCTTCTAAAAACGCACCAGAAACTTCGCTATAAATCTTTCTTCCGTAAATCAGATTAAAAAAAAACATAATCTCTGTCAGAAACTTAAAGATCATGTCTGGTAGGACATCTCTGAACAAAGTCTTCATGGAGTCTGCTGTAAAGTGTTATGTCTCACATCGTGCAAGTCCCAACTTTCTAAAAAATGTCTCAATGAGAATGGAACGAGACATGGAATGCACCACGAAGCTTCTTCACATTCTAAAAGATAGGGATGGGTGTAAAACGAGTGGCCTGTATGCAAACGGCAAAAGCCTCTTACGCCAGCGTACAGCGTCGACTTCAACTTTGTGTTAATGAGATTCAACAAGTAAATGTGTTTACCTTTTCAAGCACCAAAATTCACTCTATCCATGTTCACAATTTTCGTCAGACTTTTGCTGATCCTGAAATTTGTCTGGATGTGTCCATCATTCCAACTGCGAAAGAAGCCAAATTTTCTGAGTGTTATTATTATTATTACTATTATTATTATTATATTATTTATTTATTTATTTTTTATTTTTTATTAAAAAAACTGAACTTTAAAAGTCACACCCAACACTTAAAAACTGCATGTCAGAAAGCACTGAACATTCTGCGAGTTGTGGCACACACAGACTGGGTGCTGACAAGAAAACTCTGCTCCATCTTTACAGGGCCCTGACCTGCTCCAAACTGAACTATGGGTGTGTAGTGTACGGCTCGGCCAGACCATCCTAGCTGAAAAGTCTAGATCCAACCCACCATCAAGGGCTTTGATTGTGTCTGGGAGCATTCCGCACCACCCCTGTCTATGACCTGCATGCTGAGGCAGGAGAAGCATCCCATCCCTCTCAAATTATCATTGAAGCTTGTCTTGAACTACTGTCTTGAGTCCCTCATCTGAACCTCGAAACCCTGCCTATGAATGAGATTTTGACCCCAAGTTCCAAAAGAAATTCGATGACCACCCCAGTTCCATTTCACTCCTGGGAATTCGTATTCTTTCCCATTTGAGCAAAGCAGCTATAGACCTTGGAGTAGTTGCCTGATGACTCCCCATAGGCTTCAGAGTTGTCTGATGTGAAATTGAATTAAGAGTTTTTCCTGAGTTGTTTGTTTCTTAAAAAGGCTGCAGATCTATTTGAGGATGATGAGTTCAATTGAATGGTGGAGGCCATCAGATTGCCAAACAGCTTGTCAGTCAGTTATCAGAGCATCAGCAAGTTTCAGGTGAAGAATTATTATTTTTTTTTTGCTGTCCCAGCCTCTGTGCCACCTCAGAGGCTGTGCACCCGCGCCACAGCCACAGCCCTGTCGGCCCCCGCCGCAGCCCTGGCACCGACAATCTACACGGAGCAGTCAATGTCAAATCGTCAAGAGGCAATCCACCGGAGGAGACACTGCACTGCTGCCGAGTCACTTTGGTGGTGTTCAGTGACGCCTGTTCTGATCTAACATACGCAGGACACCACCCACTAAGCCCCTTACTGACGACAATAATTGCTTAGTCGCGGAGCCGGTGTGAGTGAGCTCTCCCTCCGGAGAGCGCCACCACGTCCGTCCAACGACAGCCCCCATGGACTCACCGATACCAGTGACCCCGATGGAACTAAACCAAGGCCACAGACGTGGAGAGGACATTGAAATTGAGATCACCCTGAGAGCAGGGCATGAAGGGCCACAGAATTTGAGACATTTTTTTAATGCTGATCACTGAGACTGAGGATGATTAAGATGATGCTACGGATTTCCATTTCGGTCTGAGACTACATGACAGGGCTGTACTCCACGCTTCCTTTCATAATATATCCCGGCGTCAGCCAGGCCCGAGAGATACAGGCACCTGCAGTGATGGTCATGAAATTTGAGCAACACTCTCAGCATCGCATCCATTAAGTGGATGAAACTCGACTGTGTGGTTCCAGTCTTCCCACATGAGTCCGCAGTAAACTCAACCCTGGGTAGGAGCCGGGTCCGGGCAGAAAAACCCATATGACTCAGATGGGATCGAACCCACGACCTCCCAGCAGGAGTCCGCGACGCTAACCCACTTCGCCACGGCGGCTGGTTTTCCGGTGATGAATTGATTGGTTGGTGTTTCTTCCCTTTGATGTTCTTGATGATGTTCCACACTTTTTTTTTTCTGGGATGTTTATGATGTCTGCCCGGAACAGAAGTTTCTACAAACAAACAAACACATGGGCCCCTATCAGCATTAAGGACGAAACGAACTTAACAAGTGTGACCAGTCAATATGTAATGGGAACTTATCCTGTAACAGTACCTATAACAATAAAATGACAATAAAATGTAAGGGTCTGACTTGAAGATTTAACTGCTGATTTCTCACCGAGTCTTGACGTCATTGTCTGAGAGTACTTGGCTAGATACATTTGGGTTTGGTATCCCGACACTGCCGTCTTCATT
>JADBJO010002088.1:211451-223951 GCA_016801955.1 Conus betulinus
TACGGAGAAGAATCTTTATTTCTTCTACAATGAGATCCTGTGTTAAGTTTCACATATTATCACAGACGAAAAAAGAAGTTGAACGTTGGTTATATGCTTGATACGATACATTGTTTATGCCTATACTTTAACAAGATAATTTTATGCTGACATTTGGTCAAATCTGGGAAGAGAATGAAAACAGATTTTTTGACCGCAGATCGTCTGTGAAAAATGCTAAACGTCTCTGAGGATTCTCAGAAGATTTCAAAATAGAAAAAAAAAAGAAAAACAACAAATATCGTAGACCGTCTTCAGGACTTGTGATATAAAAAAGAAAAACAAATGAATACGTATAGGTTATGACGTATGAAAACACATGCATAAAACGGACGATTACGTGCTTAAAGGTGTGTGTGTGTGTGTGTGTGTGTGTGTGTGTGATGGGGAAAAAAAGGACAATTCAGTGTCCAATCCCATTTCACCCCGAGGAAAAAGAGAAGCAGAGGGGGAAAAGCAAACAACCAGAGGTAGAGAAAAAGAGCGAGTGGGTAGAGGAGTCTTTATGTTTGGAAGGGGGCGCTTGCGAGCTTGTAAAAGAAAGTGAGAGAGGGGTAGAGGAGGTGTCTTATTCTTGGAAAGGGGTACTTGAGGGTGTGTATGAAAAAAAAAGTGGGGATGGGGGTGGGGGTTGGGTGGAAGCTCCTATAAAAAAAATGTATATCGTCTGGTAAGATAGTTTATGAATATTGACTAAATGCTTTGCAGAAGGTGACTCTAATTAACATGTGTACTTGGACTAAGTGTAGTGAAGAAATGAAAGTGGAGAAGAAAACTAATGGTAACAACAATTTGAGAGAGAGAGAGAGAGAGAGAGAGAGAGAGAGAGAGAGAGAGAGAGAGAGAGAGAGAGAGAGAGAAAGAGATGCATCGCTCTACCTTCACATTAGCCCCTGTGTTCCCATTAGACTCCAACTCAGAAACAGTTCTTCCCTGTTTGATGAGATAAAGTGAGAGGGGTCCAGTTATGTGAAACCAGACAGTATCTTTGAGAAATTCTAAACAGCTTGTGTATCTTGTACACAAAAGTAACGTTTTTTGTGTGTGAAACTGCAACTTGTGTCGGTCTGTTTTTGTTGTCCACACAACATTTCATGTTTGAGCCTAGTTCTAAATCTGTCACTCAGAGAACAAGCACTTGTGAGTGCATAAGCCCGAGGGGCGTTACACCTGAGCCATTCCTTAGTGTTTTCAACAGTCCCAAGAAAAATGATTAAGAAAGAACTTCTTTTGATGACAGTGACTGGATGGGGTCTCCTCCCATCACTAGTAAGAGAAAGGGTGGAGGACAAACTTGATACAATACTGCTCTTTTAAGTTTAAAAGATAAAAAACACTTTGAGTCCTCCCCATTTGGGAACCATACAAGCCACCCCTACTCGTCACAACAAGCAAGGAAATGGTACAGGCATGTGTCTCCTTCACACAGGAAGTGACGGAGCACCTCCCTTTGTACACATCCGCTTAATCACTGAGTAACCAGCCCACTGTCTCCCTGGTTGGTTGCCGCAAGATGACTCGCACGTGTGTGAACGCACGCATAACATCTTGCACACACGTCAAATCCCATCACCATTTTTCGGACGAGAAGGCCAGTTTGGCCGTTGGTATGGACGACACGTTACACATAGCATGCACCCTGCGTAAGAAATACAAAGAATGAAGGAAGTAAGGAATTGAGAGAACGATATTGAATGATATGGACTGGATGACACGGGAAACGACTGAATGAAGCGCCAGCTGGCAGCTGTTCAGTCGGCACTACCCAGGTAGGCAACCCGTTGTGTAAACGAGTGCGGATTGTAAAGCGCATGGGGCTTGGTCTTTCGCTGAGAATAGGCGCTGTATAAGTATTCATTATGATGATAATAACTCACTGACGAAACTGAGACTTTCTGCTTCGTCTCACAGATGAGGTAAAAAAAAAAAAAAAAAAAAACACCCACACGTAGCGTGGTCGCTTAAACACTGAGACCTCAGGCAGGGCAAAGTCTGCACACTGCCAAGACTCCTTGACGGACCTGAGGTTTTTTGTTTTTTTTCTTTTCTTTTTTTTTTTTTTTTTTTTTTAAACCTATTCTCACTAAGGACGGAGAAAAAGACTCCCACAATATAGCGTGCTTTGAACTACAGACTTACTTCCGCATACATTTCCTGTGGGTGGGTGGCAGAGAGAGAGAGAGAGAGAGAGAGAGAGAGAGAGAGAGAGAGAGAGAGAGAGAGAGAGATCACTTTGATGAAAACATCTTTTTCGGCATCATACACACACACACACACACACACACACACACACACACACACACACACACACACACATATATATATATATATATATATATATATATATATATATATATATATATATATATATATATATATATATGTGTGTATATATATATATATATTATATATATGTAACAGATGTATATATAGCATATATATATAGTTATGTATGTATATATATATATATCTATATATATATATATATATATATATATATATATATATATATATATATATAAT
Source organism: Conus betulinus (assembly GCA_016801955.1). Taxonomy (NCBI): domain Eukaryota; kingdom Metazoa; phylum Mollusca; class Gastropoda; order Neogastropoda; family Conidae; genus Conus; species Conus betulinus. Next base: position 214,014 of record JADBJO010002088.1, read on the forward strand.
AATATACATACATACATTTATTCTACATATTTTGGTCGACACGCCAGCTTTTTCCCTTTCTTGACTTCTCTCCGTCATTAATTTTGTTTTCCGTTCTGTGAAGCTTTTATTTTCCTCTTTCTACATCATTTCACTATTTCTCTGTCCCCCCCCCCCCCCCCCCCCCCCCCCCCGTCCCCCCGTCCCCCCCCCCAACTTTCTCTCAGTTTTGTTTGTTTTTCAGTTTCACTAGCTTCCTATACTAATGTGTGCAGGCGTTCTATTCATGAAAATTATGAGTCTGTATGTTCCCAGTTTACCGTTGTTCCTATTTTTGGCCCTCTCTCCCTCTCCCTCCCTCCCCAACTCTCTCTCTCTCTCTCTTCTCTCTCTGTCTGTCTCTGTCTCTCTCTCTCTGTCTCTCTCTCTCTCTCTCTCTCTCTCTCTCTCTTGCTTTGTATGTATCATTCCTACTTCCTTCATTTCTTTTCTCTGTCCCTCTGTCTCTGTCTATTTGTCTGTCTGTCTCACTCTCTCTTACACTCTCTCTCTCTCTGTCTGTCTGTCTGTCTGTCTGTCTCTCTCTCTCCCACTCTGTCTCTGTCTGTCTGTCTGTCTGTCTGTCTGTCTGTCTGTCTGTCTCTCTCTCTCTCTCTCTCTCTCTCTCTCTCTCTCTCTCTCTCGTTGCTTTCCGTTTTTTGAACTGTGCAACTCTTATCTTCAGGAAGACAGTGTTTTCACGTTTTTTTTTTTTTTCTTTTCTACGTTTCTTTTGTTTAAGTTCTGTTTCTCTTTTTTTTTTTTCCCCCTTCTTTCTGCTAGTTTAACCCATGCTACTTTCTCTTGCGATCGTTAAATTTAAGCAAGATCGCGATTCACGTTCCATGCAAACACCATTCAAACAGACAGCTGGACACAGCAGTAGCATAAGGAAAGTTCAAAGCACTGGCACCGTCTCATTAGTTTGTCCATTTGTTCCTTTTGGGTTGGCAGCGCCAGTGGTAAATGCGAAGTCTCACGTCACAGAGAAAAGAGGAAATAGAGGGGTAGTAGAAGAGACGAAGGGAAAGTTGGGGGATTGGTTGGGGTGGGAAGAAAGAAGACCCCAGATTCCACCTGACAATGGGTTTGGGGGAGAGAGAGAGAGAGAGAGAGAGAGAGAGAGAGAGAGAGAGAGAGAGAGAGAGAGAGAGAGAGAGAGTAGATCGTCGACAAAAGATGAGGTTAAGTGTTTGTCCTTCATTTTCAATTCCCTCCCCTCTCCTCTCTGTCCCTCTCTGTCTGTCTGTCTGTCTGTCTGTCTGTCTCTCTTGTCGGTTTTTGTTCACGTGATGTCAAAGTGGAATAGTGCTGCTCCTTCTTTAGAATCCATTGATGAACTGACGAGTCGCTAAAAGAGTCTCGGAGAAGACGCAAGAGAAATCAACGAATAGATGCTAAAAAAAGCGGCTGGGATGGCTTACTTCGCAAACCTGTTTCCTGGAGCGCCCAGCGGCAGGCCGACTACGGACAGGGTGACGTTGAGCGTGAATGAAGCAGCTGTTCTCGCAGGACAGTAGCCGAGGGAAGACGGACTGAACAGACAGTACGTTTATCTATTTCTAATCACAAAAAGCATCGAACTAAGATGCTGCTGCTGCTGCTGCTGCTGCTTCAGCAGCTGCCCCTTTTCTCGAATCTCTTGATTGGACTGACGAGTTGCTGGAGGGGGTCTCACAGAGGATGCAGGAGAAGTCAATAACTTGATGTTAAATGGCACAAGGATTCAGCCCATTTTGCAATGCACAACCAGTACTCTCTCTCTCTCACTCTGTCTCTGTCTCTGTCTCTCTCTCTCTCTTCGTCTTTTTCTGCATGTATCGCCCTGTCTGCCTGTCTCTGTCTGTCTGTCTGTTTGTCTATCACCCTCTCTCTCTCTCTCTCTCTCTCTCTCTCTCTCTCTCTCTCTCTCTCTCTCTCTCTCTCTGGGTCTTTTTCTCATGTATCCCTGTCTGCCTGTCTTTCTGTCTGTCTGTTTGTCTATCACGCCCTCTCCTCTCTCCTGTCTCTCTCTCTGTCTGTCTCTCTCACTCTCTCTCTCTCTCTCTCTCTCTCTCTCTCCTCTCTCTCCTCTCTCTCTCTCTCTCTCTCTCTCTCTCTCTCTCTCTCTCTCTCTCTCTCCGTCAGACAGTCGGGCTCTCTGACTGTCTGTCCTTATCTATCTGTCAGTCCGTATATTTGTCTGTCGGTCTGTCTGCCGTTCTCTGACTCCTTGCGCTCTCCTTTCTCCATGTTGATTTCTCTCTCCTCTCTCTCTCTCTCTCTCTCTCTCTCTCTCTTCTCTCTCTCTCTCTCTCTCTCTCTCTCTCTCTCTCTCTCTGTTCTTCAAAGCTCCAAAACGTAAGCTAGGTAGGGTGGTGTAAAGAGAGCGATTGGTCTGGCATGACAGGTGCCAAGAGAAGACATCCCAACGAACAACACGTTCATTGGGTTCTATTCCCACGAAGCCAAACTGGACTGGAATGATTCCTTCCATTGAATCCCTTAAATTGACTGAACTAGCGAATCGCCGAAGGAGTCTTACAGAAGACGCTAGAAGAACCAATGCATGGATGCTAAATCACATTTGATACTGGCTGTATTTCGCAATGCCGAACCAAAGCTCTCTCTCTCTCTCTCTCTCTCTCTCTCTCTCTCTCTCTCTCTCTCTCTCTCTCTCTCTCTCTCTCTCTCTCTCTCTGAGGCGCCTAATCGAACGTTACGTACAGGCAGGGTGATATTGCGCGTGAATGGACCCATTGTTATCGCAGGACAGTAGCCGAGGGAAGAGGGACTGAACGAACCACACGTTTATTGATCTCTCTTCAAAAGAAGTGTTAAGCTCAGATGCTGCTGCTGTTATGTGCCACAGCTTCTTCATTCTCTTAACTGACTGCACTGATGAGCCGCTAAATGGGTCTCATAGAGGATATACAAGAGAAATCGATAAATCGATGTTCAATCGCATTCGGTGTCAGATTATTGTGCAATGACATGCCGGTGCTCTCTCTCTCTCTCTCTCTCTCTCTCTCTCTCTCTCTCTCTCTCTCTCTCTCTCTCTCTCTTGCTATACTTTCTTAGAATCCCTTTATTGACCAAACTGACGAGTCGCTTAAGGGGTCTCAAGGAGGACGCTAGAGGAATCCATAAATAGGTGCTAAATCACAGTTGGTATTGGCTTTTTTTTCACAATATTGGGCCATAGTTGAGTCTCTCTCTCTCCTCTCTCTCTCTCTCTCTCTCTCTCTCTCTCTCTCTCTCTCTCCTCTCTCTCTCTCTCTCTCTCTCTCTCCTCTCTCTGTATATCTGTGAGTCTGCCTTTGTCTGCATGTATCTCCCTGTCTGCCTATCTCTGTGTCTATCGGCCCCCCTCTCTTTCTCTCCTTCTGTCACTGTCGGACAGTCGGTCTCTCTGTCTGTCCTTGTCTACCTGTCTGTCCATCTGACTGTCTGTTGGTCTGTCTGTCTTTTGGTCTGTCTGTCTGTCTGCATGTCTGTCTCCCTTCCTCTGTCTTCCTTCACTCTCTCTTTCTCCTCTTTGTACTCTCTCTCTCTCTCTCTCTCTCTCTCTCTCTCTCTCTCTCTCTCTCTCTCTCTCTCTCTCTCTCTGGTCTTCCAAGGCACACAAACGTAGACTATGCATGAGCAGCGTAGTGGTAAGCGTAATGGAGAGCAGATATTTTGGCACGAGAGACAGCTAAAAAAAAAAAAAAAAAAAAAAAAAAAAAAAGGCAGACCAAACGACCAACATGTTTATTGCTTTCTTCACACAAGAAGAGTCAGACGTGGGTATTGCTGATGCTGCTCCTTCGTTAGAATCGCTTTATTCAATGAACTGACGTTAAAGTGATCTCACAGATGATGAAGAGTGAGCAATTAATCAATGAATGCTGAGTATTGGCTTTTTCACAACGTTAGGTCAAAGTTCTCTCTCTCTCTCTCTCTCTCTCTCTCTCTCTCTCTCTCTCTCTCTCTCTCTCTCTCTCTGTGTCCCTCTCTTTTGCTCACTTGCTTGCTCGCTCTCTCGCGTGCTCATTGTTTGTCTACTCGGGTCTGTCTGTCTGTCTGTATCCCTCTCCCTCCCTATCTCTCTATGTCTCTTAGTAAACGGTCATGATTGATTGAAAAAAGTTTTCTTCTTTTGTATTACTCAGGAGTATAAGTAGAATGGTAGTGAAAAATACTTTCTTAAACCGAGTGAACAAGGCATTACCGACTATGATAGGCATGAGTGGAACGGAAAGCCGTTCGGCTGTGATCGACCGTTACTTACAGATCATGTAACTCATTGCCAGAGCTGGAAAAGGTTTTTCTTCCGTAATAACAGTAGGTAACGTTCGCAATGCTCTTGTTGTGATCATTCCGTTTGTTACAGATCATTTAACTCATTGCCGGAACTCGAAACGGTTTTCGTCCGTGATAACAATAGGTAACGTTCGCAATGCTTTTGTAAACTTTTGACCAGGAACAAGTGAGTATGATCTACACCCATAAATTTCATGAATTACTAACAGAAATAAATATCTATCGCGAATAAAAGACGATGCCAACTGGGTTTGGTAGAAGTGAGCAGGAAGGTGCCCTGTCAACAACTGCTGTCTGAGGATCAGAACAAACAGTTTCAGAATCATTCATTTACTCGGATGTGCTTGCAGAAGAAGCACTGAACTTGAAAATCGAATGTAGACCAATGACTACGACGAGATTTCAAACGATTCCGCTACTTTCTATGCTTCATTTATACGTGATTTCACCAAGGTCGCACAGAATGAAGCAGAGATCTGAACATCAGTTGCACACACAGGACTGTAAGCATCGTAGTAATATACGACACGTGTATAGAATCACAAGCTTTGTATTCTATGAAATTCAGCAAATGGTCAACTACAAGCTTTACTATTTGGAGTGATTAGAGTCTAAATGATGGACACGTACTACCAAATAGGAGCATGGAGGTGGTGAAAAAGCGCTTTTTTACAAAAAGTTTTGAATTAACGGCGAATCATTTTTAACACTGCAGATCGTGCACAGTACCAAGCCCCACAAATTGATCATCAAATGAGCATAAAAGCCGTGTCCTCGAGGCTATCGTGTACTGAAATGTGACCCGGGATTGAATAAGAAAAGTGCGGAAATGATAGCTTTAAACGAGTTTTAACTGAAACAGTGTAGCTGCAAAATGATTTCAATACGTTACAAGTTTTGGAAGGCCTAGCACGGATGACTTGAAAACTGTCAAATTTCAGTAGCATATTTGAAACTTCACACACACACACACACACACACACACACACACACACACACACACACACACACGTGTGGGTCCATTTAGAAGGGTTGAAAACCTTGCGATGTCATTGAAGAAACCTTTTTTTCTCCCTTTTAACAAAAAAAAAAAAAAAAAAAAGAAAAAAAAAAAAAATCCAAAGAACGTGTAATTTTCCTAGTAAACGCTTTTCACCTATCTCAACAGGCTAGTGGCCGACACGTTCACCTCATGTGGATTGTTTTATCTCGTGATTGATGATTCTTTTATGTTGTGATACGTGATTGTTTTATTTTTGTGACTGATCATTCTTTTCTGGCGAACTTGAACCATTTCCTCGTCAACCTGACGATGATTCGCGGTCATCCTATGATTTGTTGTTTCCATGGTAACCATAGAACGACATAAAAAAAATAGTATTATTAGAAAGTATTTAGACTCAGAAATCAAAAACTTGCTTCGAGAATATTTCGACAGGGTCGCCTTGTCTTCTTCAGCTGACTGTTGCTGTTGTGGCAGCGAGGCCTGGTGGGGCGACTGTTTGTGTGGGGTGAACGGTTTTCTGGGTCTGATTGTAGATGGGGGGAAGTTCAAAACCTTGATCTCTGTTCAGGCTGGGGCGTCTAGTCTTGAGTAGTTTTGATGGATTTTCTTTTTTTTTCCCGCAAGCAATGGCAAGACGTGATATGTCTCGAAAAAGGCAAATGATTGAAGCATAATCCTGTTACTATGTTGGAGTTTGCAGTGGACATTATCAGCCTTGTTTCTTCCCTGAACAGACGTAAGCCCACAAGGAAAAGCCAGACAAGCCCCAAATGATTCAGATTAAAATAGTCAACGTCGATCACCTCCATCAGGGCAGTAAAGAACAGCTTACCCCCGCTCTGAACCCACTGGAGGTGATGATTGGTGTGGCAGTTTGTGTTGGAGTTGTCAGCAAATCTCACTGTTAAACATCTAGCGTGGGCAGGCAGAGCGCGTGGGCTCAACTTGACGGTCAGCTTCATACAGACGGTTTCAGACGTGGTTAAGTAGGAAAAGCAAAACGTTAGTAAAAACAGGAACGAACGAAAGAAAGAAGACAGACGGACAGGCGGACAGACAGACAGATAGAAGGAAGGAAGAAAAGAAGAAAAAAAGACAGGAAAACATCGAAAAAAATGAGAAGAAGAAGAAGAAGAAGAGAAGACGAAGAAGACGCAAGAATTAAACATAAAAAGACAGGCAATTTCAGAGAGAGAGAGAGAGAGAGAGAGAGAGAGAGAGAGAGACAGAGACAGTGACAGAGACAGAGAGAGAGAGAGACAGAGACAGAGAAGAGAGAGAGAGAGAGAGAGAGAGAGAAGAGAGAGAGAGACACACACACAGACAGAGACAAAGACAGAGAGAGAGAGAAAGAAAGAAGAATGAGAAGGGAAGGCAGACGGACAGGCAGACAGACAGACAGACAGGTGGAATGGAGGGGGTAGGGGGTGGGGGGAGGAGTTAAAACAAAATGTAGGGATGAGGAAAGTTGTCGTCAAACAGAGTCTTCTTTTCTTTTCTCCTCAGACCCAGAAGGGTGTCTTTCTCTCCTTTCGTTTACATTCTGTTCTGAAGAGAGTCGTCCATCTCTCCCTTCCTGTTCCTTCGATTCAGACGAGTGTCTTGTCTTTTATCTTAGCTCCAGATCCACATTGTTGTCTGCCCTTCTTTCTCTTCCACCAGATTCAGAAAAGGTCTCTGCTTCTTCTTTCTTTTATTCGTCACATTCCCACAGGGGTATCTGTCTCATTCCTTTTCTGGAGATTCGGAAGCGTGTCGATTTGTTCCCTTTCTTTTTCATCGATTCCAGAAGTGTGTTTGCGACTGTCTCTTCCTTCTTTTGTTCGCAAGTGGTTTAAACTAATCAATCGGAGCAAAGTTGTCGTTGTCTCAAGGGAAATAACTGCAGTTTGATTCAAAGGTGCAAGATTCGGCGACGATGCGCCCAGTACCCGACGTCTCTGCCCTTCTTGTGGCGAGCGAAACTTTCCTCGTTTGCATGTTGCAAATGCTTTTTATTCCCCAGAGACTGTTAGGATGTCGGGTGCATAGTCTTAAAAGTGGTGTCCTGTGCCTTCATATATAACTGGATTTATCGGGTTTTTGTTTTTTTCCAGTGATGATTGCAAACCGAATGGAGGCCATGAACGTTTTTTTTTTTTTTTTAAAGATGCGTGTATACGAGATGAAGACTGCATACGCTTTTGAGTTTACGCTTTCAGCCGATGAACCCTATTACGAGCCAGCGCCGAAGGATGCCTATACTCGATTTATCAAACTGGTTTCAAAACTCATACATATGTATACGTTTACAGCGAGGGGAAGTAATTTCAACAAATTCCTGTTGATTCGTTTCGTGTCGAGTTTGTTGTGCATTGCATGTCTTTTCGTATTCCTTTCTTTCTCTCAAGTCATCCTGGCCAAACGACAGCCAGTCAAACAGGTTTTCGACGAGATCTGAGTGGATATTGGCAATGGTTTTGATCCAGAATTTGATGATTTGACTAACGGTTTATCAGAAAACTCTTTCCAACATAACTGGCAGAAAACTTGCCGGAGTTGTCGAAGCATTTACTATCCCCCTCACTCTGTGAGAAAAAAAATCGTAAGGCATGAAACTGTCCGGGTATAAACTTGAGAGGTTGTCTCAGAAATATAGTAGCGACTCCCAGAATATGCGAGTAAGAACAAAGTTGACACAAGCACACAAGACATGTACATGTAGCGTCTCTTCATTTAAAAACATAATATACATTTACCGCTAATATTCTAAAACGAAGTTGTGTTTAAAATAAATCGGCGATTTTTGATTTTGCCAAAGCATCAAAAGAAAAAATAAAATGCATCAAATTATTTGAAACTTTGGGGTCATTCAGAAAAAAATAAAATAGTTATAACTGTGTACTTCTTCCAGGCTACGCACATGGAAGAATAAAAGTGGTTAAAACAATCTATGATTATTTTCCCCCTGCATTTTGGCCATATTAAGGATCACTTGATTTTTCCACGAGACTGTACATCTTTCATCAACTTTTTGGCGCGCAGTCGTCGAATCAAATATATAAACATCACGCATCGTTTATACGCTATGAACATTGATTAAGAAGAATATGTAGATCCACATTATTCTAGTGTTATTGTGCGATCCTTTAACCCTTTTGTTTCTGCGAGTTTCTCATTTTACAAATCAACGGTTGTCGAACATTAATCGGAAGACCTCTTTAAATAGGAAAAAAAAATATGGACTCGGACATGAACACTTCAAGAGAGTTGTGTGTTGGGCACGTGGTTTGACAGCTCCATCGGAAATGACTGGACAGCCGACCACGAAGTCACGTCATGGATCATTTCCAATTGCTGTTACTTCGCGCTACGTGAACTACACACACACACACACACACACACACACGCACGCTATAATATATATATATATATATATATATATATATATATATCTGATGCCAAGAGCACAGACACAATCAGCCGTGTCTCCCTGATGAGTCCGATCCAGCGGACGAAAGGCCTCGGAGCAGGCGACACATATAGATCTGTCTTCCGGAGGGATTGCGATAGTTTCTTCATGCAGCTAGTGAAGGGGGTTTTCATATTTATTATGATACACATTTCCCATTATTTCATCTTCAATTTTTCTTTCCCTCTCAATTTCTAATCTTTGCCAAATCATTACTATAATGATGGAAGAATTGTTAACCTGCACTTGTTTTCCCCCGCTACTTAATTGTTCAGCATTAAATATATCAAGCATATATATATATATATATATATATATATATATATATATATACGACATGAAACACCATAGAAATTCCAACGATAAGTACCGAGCACCGTTCCAGCAACTTACAGAGCAGCTAGGTGTTGCAATGACTGCAAAAAATATTGAATTATAAACAAAGCTTGCTCTTATGTCTCAGATTATAGAAATAGGGGGGTGTAAGCCTTCATATCTGCAGTGGTAGACGATTCTGCCTAACTGACAGTATGTGCTTGAGTGGGTGAATGGGGTATATATATATATATATATATATATATATATATATATATATATATATATTATACATTGCAGTCATTGCAACACGAAGCTGCTCTGTAAGTTGCTGGAATGGTGCTCGGTTACTTATCCTTGGAATTTATTAGTTTGGGTAAAGAAGCGTGAGCTCGGAATATATGTATATATATCCCTCTCAAAGTTTGCTAAGCAGAGATGAAATGGGACAGAATAAATATCTCTACTAAATTTTGGCGTTCCCCAGGGGTCTGTGCTGGGTCCTGTTCTTTTCAAAATGTACACAACGCCCCTGACTGACATCATTAACAGCCATTCTGCTCATCATGAAATGTTCGCCGATGACACTCAGCTTGAACATTCTGACGCGCTAGACAACTGTGACAATCTTGTCAAAAATCTTCAAGGCTGTGTCTCTGATATCAAACAATGGATGTCTACTAATAAGCTGAAATTAAATGATGATAAAACAGAAGCTATCCGGTTTACAAAACACCCACAAGCTCAAGACCCCCGTCTTCATCCGTCAATAGACCTAGGCTCCACTGACATCTCATTTATGCCATTTGTTCGTGACCTTGGCTTCAATCTCGACTTTGCTCTCACCCTGAAACACCACATAGC
>JADBJO010002088.1:228951-233951 GCA_016801955.1 Conus betulinus
TCACCTCCCCTTTTTCAATAAGACAAAAAAACCCGTAGGAAGATGGCTGTCTCTGCTTCCATCGTATCAAATCCAGAATGGTATGCTTCCCTCCATCCTTTTTAACATACGCAGAAGACTGTCTGCCTCTCTGTTCTCTTGGTATTATAAACAGAAGGGTGTCTGGGTAATCTTCAACTTTAGAATACTAAACAGGGGGGGGGGGGGGGGGGGGGGGGGGGGGGGGGGGGCTGTTTAGACGAAAAACAAAAGGTGTCTTAGGCTCACTTCGATGCGCTAAGTTGAATGGAACCCTCAGCTAAGCTGTACGACCACTACTTCCCCCATGAAACTGCGACAAATACACAGTAAGCTCAGCCGATCGCAGCCAGAGTAACCACCTGCAAGCCATTTTGACTGCTGATCACGCGGGTGGTCGCGTCATCAATCTCTGTGTGTTTTTAGACGAAAAACAAAGGGGTGTCTTAGGCTCACCTCGATGCGCTGAGTTGAATGGAACCCTCAGCTAAGCTGTACGACCACTACTTTCCCATGAAACTGCGACAAATACACAGTAAGCTCAGCCGATCACAGCCAGAGCAACCACCTGCAAGCCATTTTGAACTGGAGTTTAGTATTCTGAAGTTGAAGATTACCGGGTGTCTGTCTGCAGAGACTTCTTTCTCTCCATAACAGATCCATAAGGGCGTCTGTCCTTCCTGTCTTCGAATCAGATCCAGAAGGATGTCGGTGTCTCCTTTCTCTTGGCATCAGTGACAGGAGTGTGCCCAGGGTTTCATGTCACGCACAAATAAGGGTGAATCACTTCCTAATCATGCACATGGAAAGAGCGAGAGGGTATGAAGGCATAAAAAAAAGATGGAAGTGTGTGAACCCATTCAAACTAAACAACACGAGGGTCTTGTCACAGACGACGAGTTCAGTGGAGACACTGAAACGGGTCATAAGACAAAAGGCAGGTCATTCTGTGAAGCGTGCTTTGTTTCCCCTTGCATATCTTTGTTCACCCGTCAGCCACTCAGCAAAGGGCGTAGATTTAGTTTGTCAGAATCGAAAAGTGCAGTCAGTCTCACTGATCAAAGTCGCTTTTTAAATAAATGCTACGCCCCTCGAATTGTGTGGTAGGGACACAAACCCTCCGAAAATTTACTTTGTGGGTATGAAAACCCTTACGATGTTAATTATGTTAAACCGCGTCTGTCTGTCTGTCTGTCTGTCTGTGTCTGTCTGTCTGTCTGTCTGTCTCTCTCTCTCTCTCTCTCTCTCTCTCTCTCTCTCTCTCTCTTCTCTCTCTCTCTCTCTTCGGCGTAAGATACAGGAGTGCAGAGTCTGTCTCTGCGTTCTCGGCACCTCGGACCTTTTGACGTTTTGATAACCTTGGCCAGACAGACGGACACGCGGGGAATCGCTTCTCCCGTCAATCCTTGGCGTGTATTAACACGAACTGTCCATTTTCATTAAGGCGAAAGAAATGTCGTGATACCCCTCTCCTCCCTTCCTCCTTGATGAAACATGACGAGTAGAGAGGAGATGGAAGAGAGAGAGAGAGAGAGAGAGAGAGAGAGAGAGAGAGAGAGAGAGAGAGAGAGAGAGAGAGACAGACAGACAGACAGACAGACAGACAGACAGACAGAAAGACAGAGAGAAAGACAGACCGACAGTCCGACAGAGAGAGAGAGAGAGAGAGAGAGAGAGAGAGAGAGAGAGAGACAGACAGACAGACAGACAGACAGACAGACAGACAGAGAGGGAAGATAGCAAGAAAGAGACGGACAGAAAGACAGACAGACAGACAAATAGACAGTCAGATAGCAAGACAGACAGAGAGACAGACAGACAGAAAGACAGACACAGTCACAGACAGACAGAGAGACAGACAGACAGACAGACAGACAGACAGACGGACGACGGACGGACGGACGAGAGAGAGAGAGAGAGAGAGAGAGAGAGAGAGAGAGAGAGAGAGAGAGAGAGAGAGAGAGAGAGAGAGAGAGGTGAAACATATAAGAAACAAGACAAATTCGAGGATAGTGGATAAGCACATACATACATTTTTCATCTAGTCCTCATCCTGTAGAAGGACTACACCACTGTAAAAAAGGATGATGATGAATTGAAAAAAAAAAAAAAAAACACTACCAACAACAAAAGCAACACATTATAAATAACATGAAATGAAATGTATAAATGTTAGAGAGAAAACAAGTAATACATTCACTCAGATACTGACACAGAGAAAAACACATGTGGTATTCAATACTAAATGTAAAGTCAATTTTATTAACAAACAGTTCAAATATAAAAGCCACGATTTTGAAATTGGGAACAGATTTAATTCATTATCTTGTTCCAACGTACATTGAATTTCATTGGGATCGAATGAACGGTTGTTGATTTACAGACAATTAAACAGAGGATGGGTCGAAATCAAAAGTTCGCAAAATCTGTTCAGTTCACAAAATCATTTCAATAGTGGGTGTGGCCACCGCCATTGGCGAGACATTCCACGCAGCGACTCCTCATCGAGTTGACCAGTGTTCTGATGACCCTCTGAGGGATTCTCTGCCATTCCAGTTGCAGCATTTGGAAGAGATCCTGGCGGTCTCTGGGAGGTGGATGGTTCTCCTTCACACGTCTCCCCAACTCATCCCACATATGCTCGATGGGATGAGGTCGGGACTATACGCCGGGAAGATCATCCTGTTGATGCCGGCCTGCACAATGAAGTTTTTCGGCCACCCGGGCCCTATGTGGCCGAGCATTGTCGTCTTGGAAGACTGCCATGGGTCCTATCCGTTGCATGGTCGGAACAACGAAAGGCGCCAGGATTTCATCCCGATAGCGGATGCCTGTGAGGTTTCCATCAATATGGTAGAGTGGTGTCTTGTGGTGGAGGCTGAAGGCACCCCATACCATAACAGATCCTCCCCCAAAGGCCCTGGTCTCTGGCGAACAGCTGCATCAATGTAACGTTCACCAACACGCCTCCAAACTCTAGTTCGGCCGTCATTGTGTTCAAGACTAAACCGCGACTCATCTGAAAAGAGGACCTGGGGACCACTGTTTTGGTTCCATCTCACATGACGATGGGCAGAAAGCTCGGCGAGCCAGCCTATGGGCTGCTAGCAGCAGTCGTGGTCGAACAGCTGGGCGACGTGATCTGAGGCCGAAGTGGTGAAGACGGTTTCGTATGGCTTGACGGCTGAGGATGGTGTTATTTGCCATACGAAGCTGCCTTTGGATGCTGGTGGAAGTGGTATATCCCGCTGCAATAGGGCCTGCCTCTCGATGAAACGATCTTCTCTGGGAGTAGTCTGCCTAGGCCGACCTGACCGTGGCCTCTCTTCAACGCTGTTGGTCGCCCTAAAACGCTGATTCAGTCTAACAATAACTGAATGATGCACACCAAGTCGTCGCGCCACTTCAGCCTTTGCAATGCCATCTTGTATCCACGCAATCGCCCTGGTTTTGTCAAAGGTGCTAAGTTTTCTTCGTGGTGGCATGGTGGTGAGAAAAGGGCTGACAGTAACCAACCCCGCGCTTAAACAGCCAAAAGAAGGGGCATAAAACTCACTTGAGAGACTGCTCTTGCACGGGAAAAAAGAATTTTTTCATTTTACACATCTTGTGTCGCCAGCAAGCTTGATGCAAAACAGGCACAGTTAACGCAACTTTGCACTTTTTATCCCGCGCGGTAACGAGGTCACCAAGACCCCCCGTGCGCACTACCAGTTGACACAGGCTGGATTACACACTGCTGCTGTGTGAGATTCCATCATTGGTTGCCGCATAACAAAAAAAAACAATGTTTTTTTTGAAGGGATGAATCATCGATTGTGAGGAACCTGGGAGTAGACAAAAATTCATTGTATGAAATAATTTTAGCAAGGGGGAGAGAGAGAGAGAGAGAGAGAGAGAGAGCTGTTTGCGTGAGTTTTCAGCCTCGATCGGCTGCTACCCAGAGTGCACTGTTGGCTTAAACGAGAAAGAAGATGGTGCACTCGGAGTTAACATCGGTTCTGACTCCATTCCCCATACAGTCCTTCGAATGAGACTATAAACCGAGGTTCCGTGTGTGAACACACGCATAACATCTTGCACACATGTAAAATCCCATCACCAACTTTCGGAAGAGTAGGCCAGTTTGGCCTTTGGTATGGATGACACGTTACACATAGCAATGCACCGTGCGTGAGACATGGAAAGAATGAAGGAAGTAAGGAAACTGAGTGACGATTTTGAACGATATTGACTGGATGACACGGGAAACGACTGAATGAAGTGCCAGCTGGTAGCTCTTCAGTCGGCACTACCCAGGTAGGCAGCTCGCTGTGTAAGCGAGTATTGATTGTAAAGCGCTTAGAGCTTGGTCTCTAGTCGAGAATAGGCGCTATATAAGTATTCATTGTTATTGCCCGGTCCAGTTTCATCTGCTTAATGGATCAGTCTCTGAGAGTGTCGCTCTATTATACTGATTAAGACTGCAGGCGTCTGGTTCCCTCGAGCCTGATTGACACCAGGGTGCATTATACAGGGAAGCATAGAGTGCTATCCTGTCGTGTAGTTTCTGACCAGAGTGGAAATCCAGAGCAGCGCCTTCTTCATCCTCATCCTCATCGATCAGCATGAAAAAAAAAAAGTCTGAAATGCTGCTGTGTCCCTTGACGCCCTACTGCCGTGGTACCTCCATTCTGATTGTCTCCCCCTCTCCATGCTCTGGGTAGTTCGTGTGTGGGTGGGTGGTACAGGCAAGATCAAGGTGACTGTCATTAATTTGATGGCACCTTCCGAAGGGGTACTCTCATACACGCTTGCTCCACGGCTTAAGAAATCATTTTCGTCGGTGAGGAGCTTAGAGGGTGGTGTGCTGTCTATGTTGGATCAGAAAGAGCACCACTGAACATCACCGAAGTGACTCGACAGCATTGCAGTGCCTCCTCTGGTGGGTTGACTCATGACGACTTGATATTGACTGCTCCCTGCGGATTGCTGGTGCCGGG
>JADBJO010002088.1:238951-241451 GCA_016801955.1 Conus betulinus
GGATGGACTTCAGAGGGAGCTTCAGCTTTGCTTAGCAACAGCAGAATGCCACGTTGTTGAGTGCAGGTGGGAACACCGAGTCATTTCCTTGTGTGTTGGTTTACTTCTTGTTTATTTTGTGCATGACGTTTTTTTCAGCGCATCCTATATGATCTGCCGAGAATGTAACCGGACCCCAGCTAGACACACTATGACGTACACGCTTCATGATTGCTGCACCTTCTCTGTGCCTCTTTCACACGATGCAAGGCTCTTCCCAGGCTGCCATGAACGTGATGCCGCAATTGCTCGCAGTTCACTTGTTTCTAAAGCGGTGTTCACCTAAACCATTGTCTAAAACAGCAATGATGCGGTGACGTTCATATAGTAATGTGCCGTTCCGCTCTCTTTGCTTTTGGGAGCTATGTGTAATGTATTCAGTCTCTCTCTATGTCTGTCTGTCTGTCTGTCTGTCTGTCTGTCTGTCTGTCTGTCTCTGTCTCTGTCTCTCTCTCATACATATCTTTAGGAGCTATGTATATGGACACAGTTTTGTTATGCAAGAAGTGACTGTTATGATTCATGCACTTTATGACCTAGAGTTAAAATGTTTTTACTCTCTGTCTATCTCTGTCTCTGTCTCATGTTTATCTGTCTGAATATCTGTCTGTCTCTCCCCCTCTGTCTTCTTCTGACTGTCTCTCTCTCTCTCTCTCTCTCTGTCTCTCTCTCTGTGCCTGTCTGTCTGTCTGTCTGTCTCTCTTTCCCCCCTCTCTCCTCCTCCTCTCCCTCCTCCTCCTCTTCTTCTTCTTCTTCTTCTTCTTCTGAAGGCTATTAGTTGTTGTCAGCTAACTGTGCAGACATATCGCAGCAGTTGACAACTGGAGTTTTTGAATGCTCTTTCCAGTCTTCATGACATCAGTGTGTGTGTGTGTGTGTGTGTGTGTGTGTGCGTGCGTGCGTGCGTGCGTGCGTGCGTGCGTGCGTGTGTGTGTGTGTGTGTGTGTGTGTGTGTGTGTGTGTGTGTGTGTGTGTGTGTGTGTGTGTGTGTGTGTGTGTGTGAAGGGCGGATCCAGACAGGCAGGGACCTGGTGCCCGAACTTTTTTCTCCCTCTCCCCTCTCATTTTTTTTTTCGAATAGAAATGGTTTTAGGCATCCACACCTAGTGAACTGAAATAATTGGACCAAGGACATTGTAAGTTATCGTCGGCATGGAATATAGCTTTCTCATGATTTCACTGAGCTGCTGACGATTTGTTGATATTACACTGCTCTCTGACAGCTGAATCATTTTTGCAGTCCCACTTAAATACACTGTGCAGCACCTCTAAGCCACTAGATATAATTGTTACCGTTGAAAAATCTGATTTTGGTATAATATACAGAAATGGTAGTTATCTTCCCCATAATATAAAGTGGTACATTGACGATAAACGGCTGGAAATTGTGAAACTGTCTAAATATTTAGGTTTATACTGAAAGACCAAGTCATCTGTTCCAACATACTCTCAAGATCTTGCTGACACAACCCCCCAAAAAGATCATACAGCGTTATGGTCTATCGAACAGCAAGATCCAGACATGTTCTTAAAATATTTGAAACTCAGCTCATGCAGCTCATTCTTACATGGAACACAAGGCAAACGAAGAGTAAATTCAATCTGCATGAAGGAGATTCGTAGGTGCATCCTAAATCTCACAGGCACCTAATATATAAAGAGACTGGTTGTTTTCTTGTCTTTGTGACTTCATGCGCAAGGTTTTTGAAAATCTGTCTAACGGGGTGTACATGGGCGATTATAGGTGTCGAAGAAAGCATATAACATGCTCCCTTTAAAACTACACATCTGGGCATGTAAGATCCACAGCATTTACATAGGTTAGATGTTGGTGTGTTGGAGAGGACCAGCATGTTAATGACAAAGGCTTATCAGATGATGCATACAAAGATTAATTGCTTGTTACATCCAAAATTGGCGCGAGGCTTCGATACACCATGGGGTTTTATAGGTTTACTGCTAGTTTAAAGCGCTCTGTGCTCGGCTCTAACTGTGTCTCATCGAAAACTACAGCTTCAAAGATCAACTGCCTATGTTTAGGATAGGAATGTCTCTCCCGAACTCTCAATTTTACCATCTTATGCAACTCATGATTGAACTACGTTATTTCCCCTTTTCCACGAATACAACAGGAAAAGAATGTACATAGTCAGTTGCTATGTCCAAAGTACGCAGAAACCAGAAGTGAAATATTTAGGCGTGGTGGTATTGGAACCTATCAACGTTCAGCTTATGTTTGCATATGTGAAACACTAACGACGCGCCTATAATTCGATAATGTGTCCTTGTCTTCGAAAAATTTAAGCATGCTGATGAGATGTATGTTAACATTGTGCTGTGAGATGTGTTAACACAGTCTTGATCGCAACTCTCCCAAGTTACGAGACTGTAGCTGAAAATACTTTTGAATCTCTCTCTCTCTCTCTCTCTCTCTCTCTCTCTCTCTCTCTCTCTCTCTCTC
>JADBJO010002088.1:248951-251451 GCA_016801955.1 Conus betulinus
AAGTACATACAAAACAGAGAGACAACATATCTACACACACACACACACACACACCACACACACACACACACACACACACACACACACACTGAATACACATGTACGCAGGCGCTTGCGCGTTCCCCCCCCTTTCAAATTTTCGCCTTTTTGAAGGCTTCCTCAGGAATCTGCATTATCGGAAAACAACACAAGAAACACCATCAGAATTCCAAAAGTAAAGACAAAATCAGCTTACATACTTGTGTCTATGTCTATATATCACACACACACACACACACACACACACACACACACACATTCACCATTGGAGAGGTAGTGAAACCCCATTCTTATTCAGTATGGTAAACCTCTTTACTTAAATTAAAACATGACGTCATAAAACATTGTTACCAACTTAAAATACCTGGGAAGCGAGGGGTTCAAAAGGAAATGTCATATGCAGAAAGAAGAAGAGATAGGTGAGGTAAATAGGAGTGAGTGAGTAGAAGGAGAGAAGAGAGAGGAAGAGGGGGGGGACAACGGGAAAATAGAGAGTGAGCGAAAGAGAAAAGAGGGAGGGGGTGGGGGAAAGAAAGGGGCAAGAGAGCAAAGAAAAAGAGGGGGGATGGGGGGGGGGGGGGGGGAAAGAAAGAAAGAGAAAGAGATAGAGAGATAGAAACAAAGAGAAACAAAAAAGAAATACCGAGAGAGAAAGACCGAGAGAGAGAATAATTCTTAATCTCTCTCTATCTCCCTCTCTCTCCCTCTCTCTCTCTCCTCTCTCTCTCTCTATCTCTCTCTCTCTCTCTCTACCCTCTTTCTCACTCTCTCTCTCTCTCTCTCTCTCTCTCTCTCTCTCTCTATATATATATATATATATATATATATATATATATATATATATATATATATATATATAAACAAGGGTATCACACGAAACCAACGGGAAAACGAGAATGCAATTGCTCGATTAAAACCAATAAACTAGCAAGCAAAAAACACACACACACACACACACACACACACACACACACACACACACACACACACACACACACACACACACACACACACACACACACACACACACACACACACACACACACTCACACACACACACACATAAGCAAACTAATTAACGAACTAACCAAGTAGCTAACTAAATAAGTAACAAACGACTCACTAGCTACCTGGTCCAGTGGTGAGCGTCGAGGGCTTGATGATGGGACGTCGTAAGTGACTCATCAGTGACTCATGTGTGTGTGTGTGTGTGTGTGTGTGTGTGTGTGTGTGTGTGTGTGTGTGTGTGCTTTGAATTAAAATTTGTATGTTATCATGTTTTTCTGTAATATGCACTTTTGGGCTCTTGCGAGGTAAAGCGCTCTCTAAATATCCCTTTTACATCACATTACATCGTGTCCGCTCGGCTTCTTCCTTGTGCCGAGTGTGTTGCCATGGCCTCACATGGGACTACTGGAAACACGGAGTTGAGTCTCGTCCCCTGGAATGGATGTGTATCTGGAAGTGTTGCTCAAAATTTTCACTACAATAGGTGTCTGTATCTCTCGGGCCTGGTTGATGCTTGGATTTACTGCAAGGGGGCCATAGAAGACCGATGGAAAGAAGAAAAACTTTACGTCTGATTGTTTATCACATTGGGATGTGGACAGCCTGTTCACAGTTGTAAAAAGGGGTCTTTAGAAGCACTAGGTCAACACTTAGATGTGTTCATTACCTCATGTGCCGATCAAAACACATCATTCTGCCCATTTCGGTCACGTAGGACAGATAAGGACATGACAGACCAGCTCAGTTTTTTGGAGTCGACGAGGTCCCAAAGCCTTCACTTCATCTTCAGCACTAGTGCCGTCATTTTCTGTCGTGCTTACGTGGGAAGAATTTTGTTGCAGCAGGACATTAACCCCTCTCCTTCCTCCCAATGCATTCATCGGTAAGTATATACATGATCTTTGGTACCCAGCGTAGGTCAGACTCTAACTTTTCAAGCGTGAACACTCTTACAATTAGGGTAATTAACCTTAGTTTATCAGTCAAACCACTGCGCTGCCGTGAACAACGTCGGCGCTGACTACTGGACCACGAGAAGCCAGCCAGCAGACTCCTGTAAGACTGAAAAGGGAGTGAAAGTCTATTAGTTCCAGATTATCCCCGCGCTGGGTGTACGGAATAATAGGTAGTTCAATATGGACAGCTGTTTCATATTCATTCGCAGCAAGAATGTTTGATTATGCTGACAACACGACCTACTTGGGACATGTGAACACGATGTGTACAAGCGTGTGGCGGCCATTTTTTTTATTGCCGAAAGAAAGGTACATAGGCAAGTAGCGAAGGACTTGAAGTTGGTTTATTTTCAAAGATTACTTGAGGGTCTGTTTTTCTTCATCTTTGTAAATCTTATTCATGGAAACAAGCTTTGTTTGTTGGGTCGATCATACTAGGTTATGTTTTGTGTGTTTAGAGTTTAGAGTTTAGAAAAGGTAAAAAAAAAAATTGCCGT
>JADBJO010002088.1:261451-263951 GCA_016801955.1 Conus betulinus
TTTTGTGTGGTTTGTGTGTGTTTGTGGTTGTGTGTGTGTGTTGTGATGTGTGTGCGTTGTGCGTTGCGTGCTAGGTTGTTTGTGTGTGTTTTGGTGTGTGTGTGTGTGTTGTGTGTGTGCGTGTGTGTGTGTGTGTTGTGTGTGTTGTGTGTAGCAGATGGTGGTGTGTACTGCACAAAAAAGCGGTGGGCAGCAGACAGAGAGTGATAAAAGATAAGGGGGAGGGGGGGGGGGGGGGGGGGCGGGGGGGGGGGGGGGGGGGGGGGTGGCAAGGGCGGGAGTACGGGAAAATGCGTAGGACCAGACTGGGTTTGAGACCTGAAGAGGGAAAGAAAAGAAGAAGGCGTTTGTTTAAACAGAACATCGTGGGGTTGGCGCCAATCGATCGCAGAGAGGAACAAAAGACCAGGAGACGCGGCGAGTCTTCCGGTATAGCCTGGACTTCAATCCATACCAGGGCAAGCTGCTAAATAGCGCCGACCATAAAGTGTGGGCCATTCAGACGACTGTTTTTCTCCTGGAGGATGTTGGGTAGAAAAAAATACACACACACACGCCATCAAACAAACAAAAACTCACAAAAAAAAAACCACCAACCTAACTGTCTGCGATACGCAATTAGAATTTTTTTTTTCTTTCTGGCCACAGGTCCTGAAGGACAAGAACATGATTATAACCTGTGTCTGGTGGCACCAAAAGATGGAGTGGATAAAGAACAGAAAGGAGCACGACTAGAAAGTAGCTTGTTCGAGCTGTTTTTTTTGTTTGTTTGTTTTTTAAAGATATAGATAAATTCAAAATCTAGATTTGTTACTCACTCTCCCTCTCTGTCCCCTCTCCATCTCTCCCTCTCTCTCTCTCTCTCTCGTCTCTCTCTCTCTCTCTCTCCTCCTCTCTCTCTCTCTCTCTCTCTCCGCTCTCTCTCTCTCTCTCTCTCCTCTGGGTTAAGCAGCTGATTATTGTTTTAATGTATTTGTCTTGAAGCTTCTGAAAGTAGATATATGAACTCCTAAGGATTTGGTCTGTGGTGAAACAGGTAGATACCCAACACATGTCAGTTCTGCTGTTTGGCATGTGTGATGCTGGTTTAAGCGGTTACAGTTAGCGGAACACAGCTTACCCAGTTAAAGCGTTTACAATGCCGAACAGATAGCGTATTCGTGGAAAGAGAGCTGGGTGGCACAGGTACATATTTTGTTTGCATCAATGTGGTTTTGGTAATGTGTAATCAAATCAAGGTATTGGTGACAGAACAGTATCTCTAACGATTTTTTTATGACAACGTGGTAAATGAATGTAGAAGGAAGAAATTGCACTTGCACGATCTCATACAAAACAGAGAGAGAGATTTGGTAGATAAAAGAAATCTTATTCGCTCACGTGTCTTGAAATATTACTTGATGTCAAATGTTAATCTTAATCTTCGCTGTGTAATGGTGAAATCTGGGTCGGTATAGCAGATTTAAAAGTGCCTAATTACAAATACAGATAAATTAATTCTTTAGATTTCATTCCTACGTAGTGAAAAAAAAAAGGAAATTAATCACAATTCGTTTTGTGCTGTTCAGCGCTGCGTGAACTTAGCGAACAATTTTTTTCCAGGCAAATATTATCGAGAGCCATGCGTATTTGAATTGTACATATTTATGTCATCAACAAAACATAGCGTCATGTGGGACTTGCAATTTGTCACTGTTTTGTCCAAGCTATAAAGTTAGAGAGAAATGGCTACCCAATAACACTGCGCATTTATACATTCATTTTTCTTTCTTTTAGTTCCCTTACAATAAGTGTGGTGATTTCCCCCTTACTTTACCATTTTTTTTTGTTCACTTGTCCCCTTCATGAGAGGCCATGGCCTGTGAATGAATGAGTCATTTCTCATTGTCATTGTCTGTCTGTCTGTCTGTCCGTCTGTCTGTCTGTCCTTTCTGTTCTGTCTGGTCTCTGTCTCTCTGTCTTCTCTCTCTCTCTCTCTCTCTCTCTCTCTCTCTCTCTCTCTCTCTCTCTCTCTCTCTCTCAAAGGACAGACTGGAGGAATTGGCTCTGCCTAAAATCTCAATCCTGGATCTTGATGAAAGAAAAGTTTTCTGAGTTCTGAGTTCTGGGTTCTGCTCTCTCTCTCTCTCTCTCTCTCTCTCTCTCTCTCTCTCTCTCTCTCTCTCTCATCTCTCTCCTCTCTCTCTCTCTCTCTCTCTCTGAAGTCATCACACCAAAACACTATTTGGTGATGTGGCAGGTCCAAGACACATCGATTAAAGAGGGGAACTGAGAGAAGGAAAAGAGCGCGAGTTGTCCTGACTATCACTTCATCAGGGTGTTGTTCATCACGTGATTGGAAACTATCCTTCACAGTCGACAAAACTGTGTTGACACGTTTCAATCGTTTTCAAAAAACAAAAAACAAACAACAAAAAAAAAATCTGTACCCTACTGTCAAGGCATAATCTGACAATAAACTGGTTTCAGTCTGTGTGTGTGTGTGGGTGTGTGTGTGTGT
>JADBJO010002088.1:266451-268951 GCA_016801955.1 Conus betulinus
ACCGAGACAGAGAGTACAGAGACAGACAGAGACAGAGACACAGAGAGAGAGAGAGAGAGAGAGAGAGAGAGAGAGAGAGAGAGAGAGAGAGAAGACCAGGAAAGGGAACAGGCGTATCTCCTCGATGTCATCTTCGGTAGTTTCCTTTCTGCTGGTGAGCAAGTGCTGCTTATCAGCAGTAAGCGGGTGTCAGTAACATGCCTGACGAGCTCTTCATAGGGCGAAACAGCTGTCTGTAGCTCTTGCTGAGGAAACTTAAAACCTTGCAGTGCACTCAGCGGAGAAGGTTTCATGTACGCTTCCCCCTTTCCCTTTAGACGCATGTCTCCGTGTTAAACCGATATGCTATCACTCGGATGGCCTCAGATGCGTGCCTTACACTTTCAAAATATAAACATACATTTGATTTTCTCTATTGTTAAGTTGTTTAGTTTATGAATTGGGCAGATGTGGGGGATATTAGATTTCCTCTTGGCAGATGCAAGTGTGGGATATAGCATCGATTCTTTGCCTTGTCACACTTGTGTTGGAAACTCAGTGAATGTGACCAGTTCGTTGAGGTGAATTACATTTTAAAAGTGATCTCCCTTTCTGTATGCATTGTCTGAATCTGTAGCTCGGCACAATGTGTTTTAATTCTTTTTCTTTATCATTTCATAAGTATAGAACAATTTCAGATCTAATGTTTCCCTCATTTTTGTTACATTTGACTCATTAAGGACGACCTGAAGGGAACATCACACAACGATATTTTGAACACTAACAGGTCAAACCATTTGTTGTACTAGATTGACTGTATTTGGTGGGTATCTGTAGTCCTAAGACTTGCTTGTTGTGCCTATTGAAGAGGCGTCTATCCCGAAGCACGTGAACAAGTCAGATTAAACTAACAGCTTCTGTCAGAATGAGAACTTTTATACGCCCAGGCATTTGTTCCTGAAAGCCTTCATTTGCCCAGGCAATTGTTCCTGAAAGCCTTTATTTGCCCAGGCAATTGTTCCTGAAAGCCTTCATTTGTCCATGTATTTGTTCCTGAAAGCCTTCATTTGCCCATATATTTGTTCCTGAAAGCCTTCATTTGCCCAGGCATTTGTTTCTGAAAGCCTTCATTTGTCCATGTATTTGTTCCTGAAAGCTTTCATTTGCCCAGGCATTTGTTTCCTGAAAGCCTTCATTTGCCCAGGCATTTGTTCCTGAAAGCCTTCATTTGCCCATATATTTGTTCCTGAAAGCCTTCATTTGTCCATGTATTTGTTCCTGAAAGCCTTCATTTGCCCAGGCATTTGTTCCTGAAAGCCTTCATTTGTCCATGTATTTGTTCCTGAAAGCCTTCATTTGTCCATGTATTTGTTCCTGAAAGCCTTCATTTGTCGATGTATTTTGTTCCTGAAAGCCTTCATTTGTCGATGTATTTGTTCCTGAATTTTGTCGATGTATTTGTTCCTGAAAGCCTTCATTTGTCCATGTATTTGTTCCTGAAAGCCTTCATTTGTCGATGTATTTATTCCTGAAAGCCTTCATTTGCCCAGCATTTGTTCCTGAAAGCCTTCATTTGCCCATATATTTGTTCCTGAAAGCCTTCATTTGTCCATGTATTTGTTCCTGAAAGCCTTCATTTGCCCATGTGTTTGTTCCTGGGAGCTTTCAAACGCCCATGCATTTCTTTGTTCAAGAGAGCTTTCATATGCCCGTGCGTTTATGCCTGAGAGCTTGTTTCCCCTTTTAGAACATGGCATGGTACTCAAATGGAACTGAAATAAGCACCTGGCTCTGAAACAAATTTTGATGTCCCCCTGGCAGACTACCCACAACATTGTCAGTGCTTCCCCTCTCTTTGTCTAGTATTTAAGGTTAAGTCAATTTTCTTTACCAAAGTTCTTTTCACGCTGTAACGTCTGTCAAAGACTGAAGGGTTGTTTCATTAGATTTACCTGCGCTTGCGTGCCTCTACTATTTTGTTGTTCAGGCTGTCTGTCTTTATCTATTTTTCAAACCTCCTATATAAGACAGGGAAGAAAATGGAACCTGTTTTTTTTTTTTTTTTTTTTTTTTTTTAATAAATAAATTCGAATCGATCAAACACCACACAGTATGTTTGAGTGATATAGCATCTCTTACTTTGATGATAAATAGATGGGTGAATTCATATATTCAAACATGAAAATGAAAGTCACCCTGGAAAAAAAAAATTCCGTGATAACCATAATGGGTGACTAGGAGGAAACCATTGTTGAATATCACTGAAATACCTCAATAAATAGTAATAATATAATAGTGTACATATTTTCATTTTCTTCTCCCTCCTTTCCTTTATCCATGTTGCTTCCCTTCACATCTTACACAACTATGCGTTTGTGTGCATGCACATTTTTTTTTTTTTTCCTCCACCTCGGCACGTCACTTCTCACCCTCCATCGCCTTACCCCTTTGTTTATGCGCTCCCCCCCTCCCCCCCCCCCCCCCCCCCACACACACACACACACACACACACACTCTGTGT
>JADBJO010002088.1:291451-298951 GCA_016801955.1 Conus betulinus
AAATGAATGACTGAATGAATGAACATTTATGAAAGGAGAAAGATAAAAAGAGACAGACAGAAGGCAGGTTGAAAAAAAGCGAGAGACAGAACTGTTGAAGAAGAAGGGGGAAAAGGAGAGAGAAGGGAAGGGAGAGAAACAGATCAAGAAGCGAAAACCGATGACAAGTGTTGTGCCTATAACTCTAGCTGCACTCCTCCTGTGAGTGTTAACATACAGCTGTCAGTCGTAACTGACAACACTCTCTTCGTGTAAAAATAGACCCGATGTCAATTTCATGATAATTATGCTTTAGTTTCATTCAGCATTTCATTCAAGGTTAAAAAAGCTGACGTCTTAGAGCCTGACTTTGCGTTTGGGCCAGTGAACCGGTAGAAGTCTACCGTTTCCGGGGCACGGTATCATGGAAGCCGGAGCCTATCCCTCACTTTCGCCGGCTCAGCCTTCCCGGAGCTAAATGTCTTTTAAGGCAAAAGCTCTCTTGGCTTAGTGTTTATGATTATACTCCACCCCTCTTTTCACAATCACAAGGCAACGTTGATCACAACGTAAAAGACTGGTCTGTTTGTCTTACCGTCGTCATACGTTCCTTTTGGGGGTCGCTTATGGTTTGTTTTCCATCGCTACATCGTTTCAAGACGAAGAATATACAACCTCTTTAACTGCCTCAAGTCCCCCCCCCCCCTCTCCCCGTCCCCCCCCCCCCCCCCCCCCCCGCCCCCCCCCCCCCCCCCACCCCCCACCTCCTTCCCAGCTCTCATGGACTGACAGGTGTGGCGGGCGAGCAAAATCAGGCAGCAAAATCACCATGGAATAAATTGGCAAAACAAACTATCAGGACCTGTATGTTGATCGTGGTCAAGCCTGCAAAGAGTGACCATGCATTCAGAAACTGCATGCTGCTGTCTGTAAATAAGAAACACCCATAAGTGCTAGAGAGTGTGAGCTGTGCACACATGTAATTTCAATCTGATGTTACTCTGTGTGTGTGTGTGTGTGTGTGTGTGTGTGTGTGTGTGTGTGTGTGTGTGTGTGTGTGTTTGTGTGTGTGTGTGTGTGTGTGTGTGTGTGTGTGTGAGTGAGAGAGAGAGAGAGAGAGAGAGAGAGAGAGAGAGAGAGTTTTGAGAAAAAAAAATGACGGCGGTATAGGATAAAAAACCAACAGGTGACCTTTCCGACCCCTGGCTCTTGAAAACAACATTTTTTGTTGGTTAAGTTAGAAATAGCAAGTGCACTATAAACGGAAAGAGTCATAGTCAGTGAGCAGGCAGCTTTTAAAGCCTTCGCCTTTTTCTTCCTCCTCTGGTCTCTTCTGTTTCAGTGTATGTTCACACACGGATAGCACAGGGCTGCGCGCTCCACCCAAACCAGTACAGCATCCCCACCATAGGCACTAATTTTCAGGGCCGTCCGCCCGCTGCTAAACGCCCCTACACACGTCAAAACTGCTTTTGTTTTCATGGTAACCAAGCTAAGCCAGTCTGGCAGTTGCAGCGTTCCCCCCTGCCGTGCAGCTTAACCCCAGACCAGCCCCGCCCCCAACAGCTCCATAGTTTATTTCTGGTCCTCACCCTGAACTGAAAACAGAAACTTCGTTAAAGCTCTGTCTTCAATGAATGAGAGAGAACCTGAAGTGGCAGGGGAAGGTCGACTGGTACGGAGGCGAAAAAGATGCCCGAGATGCGTTCGTTCTGTCAGAGACTTGAGAAGAATATTTCTTTTTTTTTTTTTTTGTACTCCCAGTTCTTCTAGAACAGGAGTACTTATGGAATATCTCAGTGACACAAAATGCGTTATGACGCATGTTTGATTGTGACATCAAATACTTTATGACGCATGTTTGATTGTGACTTTTTTTTTTTCTGGAAGATAAATGGGGAGTACGTTTATATGCTTTGCATCTTGTTTCTTTTTATATCCCTTTTCTTATAGAACAGGGAGTACTTTACAACGGAACGAAGAAGAAGTGCGGTCTGTGTGTCTGTCTGTCCGTGGTCAATTGTGTTCCACTCGCTCCAGACAAAACTTCTGGGCCGGTCTTTCTAAAAAATTTGTATGTATGTTCGTTATGTATGTTCGAATTATGGTTCACGAATGATTTTTTTTTTTTTTTTTTTTTTTTACCAGAATAGCCGTTTCTAATGGCTATAACGGCCCAAAACGTTTTTTTTTTTTCCTTCATGGAATATCTCAGAAGGTACTTGGCCAGTGACGAAATACATTTTGACGCATGTTTTGATTATGACGTCTTTTTTATGATGACGCATGGTTTGATTGTGACTTTTTTTTTTTTTTTTTTTTAAATGATGACGCATGTTTGATTGTGACGTCTTTTTTTATGATGACGCACGTTTGATTGTGGCGTCTTTTTTATGATGACGCATGTTTGATTGTGGCGTCTTTTTTTATGATGACGCATGTTTGATTGTGACGTCTTTTTTATGATGACGTATGTTTGATTGTGACGTTTTTATTTTTTTTTTTTATTTTTTTTTTTTTACACGCGTATTCAAGAAAAACTGGGAGTGGGTTTATATGCTTTGCCTCTTGTTTGTTTTGCCTGTCTTGCCTTCCGTGCCACTTCAGTGGC
Source organism: Conus betulinus (assembly GCA_016801955.1). Taxonomy (NCBI): domain Eukaryota; kingdom Metazoa; phylum Mollusca; class Gastropoda; order Neogastropoda; family Conidae; genus Conus; species Conus betulinus. The sequence continues at coordinate 294,042 of JADBJO010002088.1, forward strand.
ATCATCTCCCACGCCGCTCATTCCGGGTCCTCGTTCACAGCCACACCAGGGTTGTCCGGCTGCAGCCGTGGCACCGGGCGGCCCACAGGGAGCAGTCAAAGTCAATTCCTGTAGAACTTGATTGACTGTCTAGACATAGTCCCTAGAGGTCCAGGTGGTTAGGGTGGCGCTGTCACTTTCAGATTTGTCATCACCTAGAAGACCGCACAGGGCCCTGTTAGGGACTGTCACCACGTACAAAGAAGCTCCTGCCATTAAGGAGAAAAAGAACAAGAAAATAAAAGACCGCTCCCCTCTCCCCCCCCCCCCCCCCCCCCCAAAAAAAAAAAAAAAAAAAAAAAAGAAAAAAAAAGACAGAGCTTGCAGGGCATTCAGTGAGGTTCCAAAGTCCAATGAATTCTTAATCCGCTCTAAGAGCCTGCAACTGCATGAGCGAAAACCTTGGTATCATGGCCGCCAGGGGGAAATAATAGTCGCTACACACTGAAGGAGCTACTTCCCATATACTCATTTTGAAATGACATTTACTTTAAATAGGACATGGAGAATGACAGATGCTAACATTCACATCTCTAGAAAAATATCAACATTCCACAAAGACGTACTACTTCGTAGTTTGCTATCAACTTGGAACAGTTACTTTGCAGTGGGACACTTTTTTTTTGTTGCAGTAATCTTGTTGAATGGATGCTGGATCTCCGGACTGGTCTGGATCTGTTCATGGATCTACATCAAAAATGTAAAGACTCAAAAATTTTATTCAGATAAAGGCCTAGGCCCTTACTGAAGGGGGATGTTCACACAACTAAGCGAGAGAAAAGCCAGTGACATATACCAAATCAACAATTAATAGACGAAATAAGATTCTTCATTGTATACACTGAAAACTAACATTCTAAGAAGTAACGATTTTCAGCCTATTTTGCGCCAGATAAATATACATTGCTAAATTTTTCATTGTAGTCTCATGGTGTGACGACATAAGTAAAGTTAACCTGAAATTGCATGGAGCCTTATAGTATTTAGATTGTATATAAATTTTTCTCTAAGATCATTCAGGGCAGGGCAGCAAAATAAAAAGTGCATTCATCTTCTTTTCCAATGTTGCATAGACGGCATGTAAGCATATTTCATTCCTGACGCTGTATCTTAAGCAATGGCATGCAATACGAGACACACCAAATCGAAACTTGGTCAATTCACTTTTTATATATCTATTCATTTTTAGATCAATATACAGTTTCTCTCAAATGAGTAGTTTTAAACAACCTGTACTGTGCAAATCTGTCACTAGTATATATGTGATCATGCCAGTCCTGCCATCTACAATCAATAATTCTTTGCCTAAAAGATGTTAAAAAACCTGATATATTTTGGGCACCCTGGTTGTCCCAGACATAGGAAAATCCATAAGAATTCAAACAATGACGAACATTTGTAACCCAAGTCCTCTTCCCATGAGAATCTAAATTCAATAACATTTTGTATGCCTTAAACGGCAGCCTATCTTCATTCATTCTGGTCAGTTTCAGCCAATACTTAATACATTTCATGTATGAATTGAGGTAAATTGGATATCTGCCTAGTTCACACCATAAACAAGATCATTTGGCGTTCGACTATCGACATTAAGAAAGCGTTTCAATGCAAAAAAATGTACTTTTTCTATTTCTGTCGTTTTTTCAAAAGCCCATATTTCCGCACCATACTGTAGCATTGGCTGAATCTGAGAGTCAAATAGTTTACTAAAGACACTGAAAGCATTGCAATCTAATTTATATAAGACATGTAGCAAGAAAATAACCGCTTTCTTCCCTTTATTAGCTATACTTTGGCACGCAAAACTAAAACTGAGTCTTGTTGAGAAATAGATTCCAAGATACTTATACGCATTTACTACTTGTACTCTCTCATTTCCATACGTCCATTTCTCATTTGCCGACAAATACCCTCCCTTACGAAAAAATAATAATATTAGTTTTCTTCATATTTACTTCAGTTCTAATTTACTTGCAGCATTATATAATTATTAATTGTCTCTGTAAACCCACTACCGTTATAGACAATAGAATAATGTCATCAGCAGCGAAAAGTAGGATAAATAATTCTATAAGATCAAACGTAACTCCATGAAGACCATTCTCAATTATTTCCAAAGCCAGTTCATTTATAAAAAGTGAAAAACAAAACAGGACTACAAACATCACCCTGCTTGACCCCTCGTGTACAGTTCAACGCATCAGACAGTGTTGCCCCAGACCTTACTCTTGCCTTTACTTCGTTATACATGCTTTTAACACAACGATACAACTTACCTTAATTCCGTTTTTGATCAGAACTGGCCACAGTAACCTTCTAGATATAGAATCGATGCCTTTTCGAAATCCACAAAAGCAACATATAAACTTCTATTATAGGCGAATTGTTTTTGGATAGCAGCAAACAAAGTAAAAATATGATCGATTGTCGAATATCCCTTTTTAAATCCGGCTTGGTACTCACCTGTAATATCATTCTGGTAATCCATTCCTGTAATCTACTATTAACAATTGAACTGTATAATTTGCTACTAATGTCACATAAGGAAATACCACGATAATTGTTAACGTCATTGACATGACCTTTCTTATATAAAGGAATGATTTACTGATTCTGTCCAATTATTCGGAAAAATTCCTTTCTCAAATAAATAGTTAAATAGTGAGACTAGGAAATTAACAACTGATTCACCAGAATTTTTGAAGAACTCACTTATAAGTCCATCTGGACCAGCTGATTTACCATTCTTTAGCTTTCTAATGGCAAGGAAAACTTCTGCTCTCGAAATTGGCCTGTCCAGCACATTGTCTTCATTGTCTTCAACGTAGTTGATATCAATTATCTCTTCTTCGTCTTTTTCCAAAACACTTTTGAAATGATCAAACCATTCATTCATACATATATCATTTAAAGGCTGGGGTTTTCTTTTCGAGATCTTGTGCATTGTATCCCAGAAATTCTTTTGACTTTTTACAGAGTTTGCCAATTCATTTACTAACGATTCGTTATGATCTTTCTGTTTTCTTATATTTAGGTTCTTATACTCACGTCTTGCAATGCAAAACTGGCTTCTAATATATTAATATCCAATGTTGTTCTAAACCATCTCAGCAGTCTTCGTACTCCACGTCTCGTCCGTCTACATTCTTGGTCGAACCATCCTTCTCTTTGACTTTTTTTTACCTACCAAGATTTTTCTCTTCATATGAACAGCTTGTTCTTTAATAATCTGATTGAACATGTCAAGGGATTTATTCACATCTCTATATATAAAAGCTTCTGCCATATCTAATTTCTGCTGCACACGATATGAGCTCATAGACATAGTAAATCGTTCCGCATACATTTCTTTCCAACAATATTTTATCACAAATTGAGCTCTTTCTACACTTGGTTTTTTCTGTAAATACATTCTTTTTCTGTTTGCCTTTGAATGGGATAACAAAAGGGGTAAGTGATCAGATTCGATTCTTTCAAGAACTCTTAATGTTAAACGGTCGGTCATTCAAGAAATTAAACAAGTTCCCAGATGATAGAAAGTAGTCATTGACACTACTTCCCGAGTCCGAAATAAACGTGTAACGACCTTCAAGGTCACCAGTACATACACCATTGCAAATATATAAACCAAATACAGTACACATGTTAAGTAGTTTTTTCCCATATGAATTCAATACAGTATCCTCAGAGTACCTCTGTATTTTTTGTTGTCCACATCCTTTACATGGTTAATGTGGAGTTCACAATCATGTAGAATATCCGGGAAAATATCCGAAGTCCTTGCATTCAGATCACCACATAATAATAAATCAAAATCATCGACACACATTAATTTTTCCACGACACATTCCTCCAACATATCTATTCCATTGTTGTAACCGTATAATGAGTAATATGGGGAATTTTCTGGGGGAACATAAGCACATATAAGCAGGACATTCTTACTCAGTCCAAAAGAATCTTTTTCCAGCATAAATGATAAACAATACTTATAATCACAATCAAGCGGATGGACACAAGAAAGAAGAGATTTACGAACTAAGACTATTATACCCCCGGAACATCTCCCTTGCGTTGCCAGTTTTACCGCAGGTTTGAGGAACATTTATGATCTTTGAATATGCCAGCATCAAAATTTTCTACAAAAGTTTCCACTAAACACACAAAATCAAAGGATGTAACAAAGTTAACAAAATCTGCATCATTCATTTTCGACAAAAGACCACATACATTCCAATGTAGAAAGGATACAGTATTCACAAGATTGTTTAGATTTCCAGAGTTTTCACTCAAAAAACTATCTCCATCCTTGTCACTCACATAACTTTGATCATCTATTCGTATAATCATAGTGACTGTCATCAGTTTCCTTTGATTTCTCACTATTGTTTTCACAAAAACCATCGCGTTTACGTTTGTTTTTAAACTTATTTACATTTCCCACAATCACAGACTTACCACTTTTATCGTCCTCGCCAAAATATCTTTCTTCATCACGTGCTTGTGATCCATTATTTTCATTTTCATAGGCACAATTATCAACCACACAGTCAGCTTTTACTTCCATTTGTTCCCCATTCATGCAGTCATCCTTACATATCGTTTCATTCCCATCAATGTAATCACCGATCTCATGACCACATTCGTCTGTTACATTTAGACAACCCCCATTGTCCTTCACACACTTATCATCCTTGACATTTTCATTTACTGATACATACTATCGCAATCACTTGCAATGCAGTTGTTAACCACACTGTCATTATAACTGGCAACCTCAACGTGTTGCAAACATGAGCAATATTACAAGGAGCAGTGTATTTGGGAACATCACATAAAATAGAACAGTTATATACAGTATCATCATATGA
>JADBJO010002088.1:308951-311451 GCA_016801955.1 Conus betulinus
AAATGGGGATATGTATATTTTTTTTTTTAGTTTGTTTGTTATAATGATTTTTTTTCCTCACTATTTTCAATTCTTTCTTTCAAGACTTGTTGTGACAAATACGGATATGTATGTTTGTTAGTTTGTTTGTTTGGTATATGATTTTTTTCTCACTTTTTTCACTTCTTTCTTTCAAGATTGCTGTAAGAAATGCGGATATGAATATTGTCTGCCATTCAGACGCATTAACCTGATCAAGAAATCCTATGAAGGAACACTCTGACTCGCAAAGTAATCCACGGAAGGACTGCTCACCAACAGTTTCCAGGCAGACTGGTATCATGCAAAGCCACTCAGTGTCCACCTTTTTCTCCGGGCCATCGACTGGCCTATGAAGACCACTGCAAGACAAGGGGAAAAACAAATCCAGGGGGCACTTTGGACACTCTCTGATGTCCTGCATTTTTGCAGATGACCCGCTGCTTCTCTTACTACGTGTACAGACCCACATGGAAAAAGGCTTCAGAGCTAAGTTCTGAAGGTCAACACTCAGCACTGACGTGGTTATATTGTTACGTTGGGGGTGCACTGGAGCAAGGCGTCGCAGATGCGGATGTCAGAGCAAAAAAGACACTGAGCATCTTCTTCTTCTTCTGCGTACGCAGGCTGATACTCCTGCGGACACTCTCTATGTGGACAGGCAAGTATTAATACCATCTACCCAACAAAGGGGGGGTGGAGTTTCGTGTGTATGACCGTTTTTTTTTTTAAATCCCGCCATTAAGGCAGCCATATTCCATCTTCGGGGAAGGTGCATGCTATGTGTAAACGTGTCATCTATACCAACTGCCGAACTGATCTCTTCCGAAAGTTGATGATGGGATTTTACGTGTGTGCAAGATGCTATGCGTGCGTTCACACACGGAACTTCGGTTTATAGTCTCATTCGAAGGACTGCATGGGAAATGGAGTCAGAACTAATGTTAACTCGACGGAAAAATCCCCCTGTACCGAAACGGCCCGGCGGAGATTGGAACCCGCAACCCTTGGATTCGAGTCCGCTTTCTAGCTACCAACTGAGCTATTCCGGCTCCCTACACTGAGTATTAGTTCTTTCGGCTCTGGAACACTTGGAGCTCTACTACTAGTTACAAGCCGAACAAAGGCCAGATTTTTCCTTCTAAAGAAAGTAAGTCTTCGTCTATTGAACAGAGACAGAATGAACACCAAAGAGAGCATCCTGAGAGTGCAAAGATTCATCAACAGTTGCCTCAGGAAAATCCTCTAGCTCTGACACCCTTTGCCAACCTCAGGCAGAAAACCACCAGCTATCGTCTTACGGCGAGATCCAAGGAAGGATATGAATATGGATGGAACGCATTCTCAGAAACCCCCCTGCATTTAACGCCAACAGACAAGCTTTAAAGACGAGAACCCCCCCCCCCCCCCCCCCCCCCCCCCCCCACGGCAAAAGGAAACGAGACGACCGAGAACCTTCTAGCGTCGGGGTCTTGAACCGGACAGCAAAAAGATGGCGTCCACGTGGAGAACTTTGGAAAAGAACAGCCAGGATAGAGGACAGTGTCGATCTGTTCTTCACGGCCTGTTCTCTGGCTGGGGGGGTGGGTGGATGATTATGATAAATGCGGAAAAGCAGGCAACGGCTGTGAGCTGTTAAGGCTTTTTTGGTCCGTTGGGATCCCTAGTCTATATCCCTGATGGGTGGGTCTATGTTCCTCATGGGTCTATGTTCCTCATGGATCTATGACCCTCGCGGGTCTATGTTCCTCCAAATGTTTTGTTTTAGTGGTGACTTTGCTCGCCCTTTCCATGTTTGATGTCCCCAAAGTTTTTGTACACCCACCCTCCTCCCTGTTTTTCTTCCCTACATCTGTGTTTCTCTGTATTGGTTTTGCTCTTGGTCAATATTTTCCCAACAGGCTCCATGTTTGCCAAGTTTCCGCTAGGTCCACGTTCAGCAAGGTCTATGGTCCTCTTTTCTGTTAAGTGAATATCCCCTTTGTCTACGTTCCTCTACATACCTCAGTGTCTGTGTTCCCAAAGTTCATATTCTACCTCATTGATGTACCCTCAGATCTATGATCTATCTGTATGTTACCCATGTTGAAGTTCCAGGTACGTGCTCCTCCTAGGTCTATGTTCTCTTAGCTCCATGCTACTCATGTTGAAGTTCCAGGTCGGCGCTTCCCCAGGTCTATGTTCCCTTTGCTCCATGTTATCCATTATTGAAGTTCCAGGTACGTGATCCTCCAGGTCTGTGTTTCCTTAGCCATGTGTTACCCATGTTGAAGTTCCAGGTACGTGCTCCTCTGGGTCTATGTTCCCCTAGGTCTGTGGTACCCACGTTGAAGTTCCAGGTACGTGCTGCTCTCCCAGTTCTGTGTTCCCTTAGCTCTATGTTACCCATGTTGCAGTTTAGATACGTGCTCCCCCCAGGTCTATGTCCCTCTTGCTCTGTGCTACCCATGTTGAGATTCCCTGAAGCCAATGTTCCCCTAGA
>JADBJO010002088.1:318951-321451 GCA_016801955.1 Conus betulinus
GCAGCAAACCAGAAGAGGAAGAAAAGAGAAAGAACAGAAGAAGAAGAAGAAAGAAAGAAAGAAAGAACCAACAAAGGAAGAAAAGGGATACAAAAGAAGAGGAAAGAAAGCAGAGGAGAAAGGAAGAAAGAAAAAAGGAAAGAAAAAGGGAGATGAAAGAAAGAAAGAGAAAGAAAGAAAGAGAAGAAAGAATAAAGAAAGGGACAGAAGAAAAAGAAAAAAGGAAAGGGAAAAAAAAGAGGAAGAGAAGAAGAGAAAGAGAGAGAAAAGAGAAGAAAAGAAAGAGAGAAAGGAAAGAAAAGGAAGAAGAAGGGGAAAAAGAAAGAAAGAAGAAAGAAAGAAGGAAAAGGAAGGAAAGAAGAAGAAGAAAGAAAGAACCCGAAGAGAAAGAAAGGAAAAGAGAAAAGAAGAACAGAAGGACGAGAGAAAAAGAAGAAAGAAGAAAGAAGAAAAGGGAAAAGAAGAAAGGAAGAACGGGAGAGAAATGACGGAAAGAGAAAAGACAGGAAGAAAGAAGAAAAAGAAGAAAGCAACGAGAAGAAAGAGAGCCGAGAAAGAGAAACGAAAGAAAGAAGAAGAACGAAGAGAAAGGCAAGGGGAGAAGGGAGAGAGAGAAAAAAGACCCCCCCAAGCAAAGCAGAAAGAGGAACAGAGGAAGAAAAGAGAAGATAAAAGACGGAAGAAAAGAAACCACCGCAGCGGAAGGAAGAAGACCAAGAGCAAAAAAAAAAGAAACTGCTTGAGAAAAGAAACAAGGGAAGGAAAAAGACGAAAAAAGGGGAAAGAGAAGGAGAGGAAGAAGAAGAGAGGACGAGGGAGAAAGAAGAAAAGACAGAGGGAGAAACAAGAAAGAAAGAAGAACAAGAAAAGGAAGACAGGGGGAAAGAGAAAAAAAAGCCACGAAGAAACGAGGGAGAAAGAAAAGAAGGAGAAGGACGAAAGAAAGAGACGAAGGAGAGAAGAAGAGAGAAGAAGAGAAGAGAAAAGAAGGGAAGAAGGAAAGCCCAAGGAAAGAAGAAACAACGGAAGAGAGAAGAAAGGAAAAGGAAGAGAAGCCAAGAAGAAAGAGAAGGGAAAAGAGAGAAGAAAAAAGGAGAGAAAAGAAGGGAGAAGACGAGAAAGAAAGAGGAAGAGAGAAGAAGGAAAAAGACCTAAAGAAGAAAGGAGTCTTTCCCCGGAAGAAAAAAGGGAAGAGAAAGAAGGAAAAGAAGGGACAGGAAGAGGATGAGAGAAGACGAGAAGAAAGGGAACAAGAGAAAGGAGAAGAAGAAGAAAGGAAAGAAGAGAAGAAGAAAGAAAAGAAAAGAAGAAGAAGGAGAGGAGGGGGAAGAGACAGCAGAAGGAAGAAGAAAAAAAAGGAGAGAAGAGGGGAAAAGAAGAAGAAGGAAAAGAAGAAGGGGAGAAGAAAGAATAGAAGAGAGCAAAAAAGGACAGAAGCGGAGAAGACCCCCCATTTGAACGAAAGGAAGAAACAAGGAGAAGGAAAGAGACGAAAAGGGAGAAAAGTAAAAGAAAGGGGGGAAAAGAAGGCAAAGAAGAAGAAAAAGGAAAAGAAGACCTGAGGGGAGAATAGGAAAAGGAAAGAAGGATGAGAAAAGGAACAGAGGGGGCAAGAGAGAAGGAGGAAAAGGAGAAAGAGAAGAAGAAGGGTGAAAAGAAGAGAGACAGAAGGAGAAAGAAAGGAAGAAGAGGAAAGAAGAGGAAAAGAAGGAATAAGGAAAGAAAGAGGAGAAGAAGCAAGAAAAGAAGGAGAAACGGAAGAAGAGGAGAAAAAGAAGAGGAAGAAGGGAAAAAAAGAAGAAGGGAAAAAAGAAGAAGAAGAAAAAAGGAGGAAAAGGAGAAGGAGAGAAGGAAGAAGAAAAGGAAGCAAGCAAGAAGAAGGAAGAAAAGAGGAAAGGAAGCACGAACGAGAAGAGGAAAAGAAGCGAAAGAAGAAAAGAAAGAACCAGAAAAAGAAGAAAAGGAAAGAAAGAGAAGGGAAGGAAGAACAAGAAGTAAGAAAAGAACATGGGAAAAAGAATGAAAAAAGAAGGAAAAACGGGAGGGAAAGAAGAAAACAAAAGAAGGCTTGAAAGAAGAGAAAGAAAGATGTCTATGAGTGTTCAATGACAAAAGCGAAAACGAAAACAGATGGAAAGAGCGGGAATGGGAAAGACGAAAGAGATGATGGAAATGCAATGAATAAGAAAAAGGGGAGCACCTGCTGGCTACTGCAGGAGAGTGCTGTGAATTGGCAGATAATGAAGTAAAAAAGAAGACTGGCCCACAAGCGAAAAAAGGGAGAAGTGCAAACAAAGGGAAATTTGTCAAGAACTATGAGACAACAGCAGTTGTGATGATGTAAGTATGCATTAAAGAGGAAAATATGGACTCTGTCTCTCTCTCTCTCTCTCATTCTCGCCCAGCAGACTGTCTCTCCAACCAAAAGCTGATCTCTCTCTCTCTTGTCTGTATGCGGAACGAGAGAAACACACAAACACACACACACACACACACACAC
>JADBJO010002088.1:328951-331451 GCA_016801955.1 Conus betulinus
TTGGATGACAATCAAGTGCCTGGTAAGAGTTATGTGTATAGGATGCTGCTTTGTACTACAGAATAAATAAACCAAACACACACACACACACACACACACACACACACACACACACACACACGAGAGACAGAGAGAGAGAGAGGAGAGAGAGAGAGAGAGAGAGAGAGAGAGAGAGAGAGGAGAGAGAGAGAGAACTTTGCGACTCTAGTGGGAATTCGTTGAATGTCAGCTTCGTTTACAAGATTTGGATGTAACGTACTCTGTTGGCCGGCTTACCGTGCTGTAGTTTCATTTCGCAAATTGATCACTCCAAGTTGGTTGGTTAAAAAGCGATTTCACATGACGAGAAGCCGGAATGTTGGATCTGCAAATCGCTGATGGGGGGGATGTTGAGCGTGATATGTATTTTTTAATCATCGTTTTGTTTGTTGTCGTTTGTGTTGTTGTTCACCATCATTATGATCATGATCATCATCAAGATCATCATGGTTTTGATGATGATCATTATTTCTTCTTTTCTTCTTCTTCTCTTTCTTCTTCTTTTCTTCTTCTTCTTCTCTTCTTTTCTTCGATACAACCTGAACACAGATTACAAGCTAAATCAAAATCTATCGCAACATGACCAAGTTAATAGCCTGGCAAAACAGCACGTGTGTGCTGTTACAAAAATGAACCATTTACTGAAATTAAGTTTTTAGTTTTCTGGTATGTACCATGTACCCAAATGCATGCACGCACGTACGCACGCACACCACACGCACACACACACACACACACACACCCACACACACACACACACACACACACACCACACACAGAAACACACACACACACACACACACACACACACACACACACAACACACACACACACACACACACAAGCGCGCGCGTGCGTTGCACCCAAGTATCTCAATCTCTTTATCTGTCTGTCTGTCTGTGTGTCTATCGTCTGTCTGTCTCTCTCTCTCTCTCTCTATCTCTCTCTCTCTCTCTCTCTTTCTCTCTCTCTCTCTCTCTCCTCTCTATCTAGATGTCTCGTCGTCTTTATCTGCAAGTATGTTTGTCTGTTTGTTTGTCTGTCTGTCGGTCTGTCTGTCTCTTTCTGTCTTTATGTCTCTGTGTCCCTCTCTCTCTCTCTGTCTGCCAGTCTGTTGTCTGTCTCTGTCTCTGTCTCACTCTCTGTCTCTCTCTCTCTGACAGATAAGGACATAAATAAATAAGCGTCAATCCAGACGTCAGCCTAGTAGTCTGCTGTGTTTATGAATCTTGATGAACGAATTACTTCTTTTTCTCAGAGTCGGCATCGACCGCCATCTGTTGTCATTTTCATTTCCTTCAACCCTCAGGGAAGGGGGCAGGTTGGGGGTTGGAGGGTTGGAGGGAAAATAGAAACACGCACGCACGCGCGCGCGCGCCACACACACACCACACACACACACACCACACACACACACACACACACACACACACACACACACACACACACACACACACACACACACACACACACACACACACACACACATACAACACATACATACACACACACACACACGATTCTAACATTTTTTTGTATCATCATGGTTCAATTTGGCTTGAATGCGTTTGCTTCCATCGAGAAATCCATTTCATATTTCTACTTTATCATAACAACAAGTTTAGACTGTTCTCCACATTCCCAGACGCGAGGGTTTTATTTTTTTTTTTTCCCCCCCAAATAAGATTGACGCGGAATACTGAACAAAGCCCACGTGACAAATGCGGCGGTATGTTCGCCTTGGAGAAGACCGCAAATACTCGGTCAGTCACCATTCAGCTGAGTGGGTCAGACGAATTCTGTCAAACATCTCTACTGCTTGCTTTAGAAGTTGATTTCTGCTGGAAATGGCGACCAGGACGGGTTCTCTCCTTTTTCGCCTGTCTGTCCCTCTTTGTATTTATTTCTATGTCGCTCGTCTGTCTGTCTGTCTGTGCGTATTTGTATTTCTGTGTTCGTCTCTCTTTTACTCACTCACTCATTCAAGTCAATTCAGTCACTCAGTCAGTCACTCACTCACTCACTCGCTCACCTCACCTACTCACTCAGTCATCCACCCACCCACTAGGTCACTAACTCAGTCAGTCAATTTTCTTCATGTGTGTGTGTGTGTGTGTGGTGTGTGTGTGTGTGTGTGTGTGTGTGTGTTGTGTGTTGTGGTGTGTGTGGTGTGGGTGGTGTGTGTGTGTGTGTGTGTGTGTGTGATGTGTGTGTGTGTGTGGTGTGTGTGTGTGTCCGTCTGTCTGTCTGTCTATCTGTCTGTCTGTCTATTTGTCTGTCTGTCTGTGTATGTCTACCGATCTCTCTGCTGTCTCTGTTTCTATGTTCTCTGTCCTGTCTGTCTGCTGGTCTGTCTGTCTGCCATTGTCTATCTGTCTGTCTGTCTGTCTCTTTCTCTCTCTCTCTCTCTATCTCGCTCTCTCTCCTCCTCTCCTCTCTCTCTCTCTCGTCTCTCTCCCTC
>JADBJO010002088.1:336451-338951 GCA_016801955.1 Conus betulinus
TGATGATCGTCTTGGCCTCTTCATAGAGATTTCCTGTTCCTCTTGTGGCTGCTGTCCTCCTTCCTTCGCCAGTCGCTCTGCCTCCTCATTGCCTGCTATGTTGCAGTGTGAGGGTATCCACTGAATGATGGTTAGTTCAGTGGCCTGCTGCAGTCTGGCAAGGGCAGAGACAAGGGCACTGAGGTCCTTGTTCTTCCGGTCCTGTACGGCCTGCAGTACTGACGGTGCATCAGAGAAGATGACGACCTTGGGATGTATGGCCTCTCTGTTCGCACACAGTGTCTCCACTGCTGTCTGCAGTGCGTCTGCCTCAGCTTGTCGTTCGTAGAGAATTTCCCAGCGGGAATGGCTTGTCGGACGTGTGTTCCATCCTTCAAGGTTAGGAATATTCCTCCACCCTCCATTTCTGGTAGCCTCCTCTGCTGAGCCGTCCGTGTATGCATACGTCCACAGCTCCTTGGGGTATGCCTGTTCCATATGGTCTAGGGCAAGTGCTTTCTTCTCTGGTTCTGACTGTGTGCCCTTTGTGAGAATGCCTGGGACTGTCTCACTGACTTCCGGAAACTGGTCCCTTCTCCAAGCGGATACAGAGCCGTGTGTTGGGATCTCCTTGTTCCCTTGCTGTAGCAGTTCAGGGTCCTGCCTCTCGAGTCTGCGAGCGTTGTGTGCGAGTGATTGGTGAAGTTGACGTTCTTTCATGGCTCATTGCTTTGGTAGGTTTCCACAGTTTCGCTCCATCCTTCTTCAAGTGGAGATTTTCTGTTTTTCCTCTTCCACTTGGCTCCTGCTGCCTGGATGAAGGCCTTTTTGTACGAGGCAGTTCTTTCCTTCAGCTTGATGTTGCGTTACGTTGATGGTTCCTCTCTCTGCTTTTTTCCCTTGTTTCGTTCGCTTGATCTTCCAGCTGGTGAAGTTCTTCAGTCCAGTAGGGCCTGTAGTTCTTTCTGGCTCCTTTTGGGAAGGTTTCTCTGGCTGCTTTCAGTATTGCCGCATTGAAGGCCTTGGTCATGTTGTTCGCATCTTTCTGATGATATTGATGTTGGCGGTATACTCGTCAGTGAGGATGGAGAAGTCTTCCCATTTTGCTTTCCTGTAGTTCCACCTGGCAGTGGTCTGCAATCCTCAGGATGGTGGTTGAGGTTGAAGGAAAGTTTCACAGGTTTGTGACCGCTGCCTGCCAGCTGGTCCAGTACTGTTCTTTTTGTGCTCGCCTGCAGGTTGTTGGTGGCAAAGGCTAGGTCTGGTGTTGTTGACGATAGCCACCTGCGTGAATAGAACGTTGGGGGGGTCATCTGCTTGATTCAGTAGATGTAGTTGCTGGTCAATCTGCCAGTCCTCTTCCTCCTCCTCTCCTCTTGAGTCTGTTTCGCTGTATCCCCAGCTGTGGAGTGGCTGTTGAAGTCGCCAACATCCAGGCAGCTATCCTGTAGAACATCCATTGCATGTAGTGAGAGCTGTCGATCTGTTGGGCAGTATACATTGTATATCCTGATCTCTTCTTCTCCCGCAGTGTGATTTCCACTCCAGTGATTTCTGTCTGATCCTCAGTGTCCACTGTGATGTGCTTCGCTGGTATGTGATTCTTCACAAGATGAGGATTATTCCACCTTTGTTCCACCTTTGTGTCCACACGGTAGGTCTGGTAGGCTCTTACTGTGAAACGAAGGTACTCTGTGATTTGGGTCTCCTGGACACAAGCAACATCAATGTCCTCCTTGTGAAGTCTTTCAGCAAAGGGGAGCTTCTTCTGGGAAATTCCTTCAGCATTCTACTGCAGTATTTCCAACGGCCTTGGCTCCATCTCCCTCCTGTCGTAACCAGTCGCTTTTACCCGAGTAACCCGCCGTCTGGCTCCACCACGAAACGGGGCACGGGGGACCACCAGTCGCTTGGGTTGGGCCCCTTTTGAGTCACAGGGCCCGGCACTCTTCCAAGGTTGTCAGTCATGTGAGCGAGGATGCGTTGTGCTGCCGTTACGCCCCCCTGGCAAGTCAGGGCCAGCACATCCGACTTTCGGCTCTTGCCATTTATCCTATGGCTGGGGTAAGGTTTGGCGCAGTGGCAGAGCGTGTCCACCTTTTTTTTGGTGGGGGCCTTACTCCTCCATCATCTGGACTGGTCTAGACTGCGGCTTTCCTTGATTGGAGAGGCCGGGATCTAGTTTTTAATATAGCGCCAGTCACCCGTTCTCGTGCCGCGTTAGTCACCACAGAGGTTGCGTCCGACCTACACCATGTCCCCCTGAGGAAACACCCACATCAACGTGGTGAGAAGGAGCAACTACGGTTTTTCACCCTTTCTTAATAGAAGAAAAGAATCTTCGCAGGTCGCTCTTTCCAAACCTTTGGAAATTCATATAAAAAAACACACATTACGCCTCCCTAATATGTACCAGTTGCTTCATTCTAGACAGTCCGGGTTCTGAAAAAAAACATTCATAACACACGGCCCAAATCAATCTGGTTGATGACTGGGTAAATAGCATTAACAACAGACGATA
>JADBJO010002089.1:10000-12500 GCA_016801955.1 Conus betulinus
GATTTGGGGAACGCCTTTGCCGACGAGACTTACATACTGTGCGCCGAGAAAAGCCATGATGCGCTGCTGAGCAATGCCCATAGCAGAATAGTGAACTAGTTTGCGATACGTTGTGAGTCTCACAGATATGTTTGTACGACTGATAGTTAAAGGGGGGGGGGGGGGGGGGGGGGGGGGGGGGGGGGGGGGGGGGGGGGGGGGGGGGGGGGGGGGGGGGGGTCAAAAATGTAGATGGTCTTTTGATGCTTTATAGGTAATTATGAAGGCAGCGTCTTTGCGCATTAGAATTTGGAACTTTGATCAGAAAAAACAGAACTCTCCAGTTTAGAAAATCATGAACATTAATCTAGCTAATCTGACCTAATGTAACCTAACCAAACCTAACCTAACTTGACCAAACCTAACCAAACCTAACTTTACCCTAATCATTATCTTAACACTAACTGCGTAAAAGCTTTACGGAAAAGAACTTCCATTGATGAAAATGAACTAGCAGTATGAGCGGGGAGGTGGAGTTGTCTACTTTTCGATGAAGGAAACGACGTCCATCGTGAATAAGTCTCCTGGGAGAGAAAAGGCGGCATGATTATGCAGACGGGATGAGCAAAGGTGATAAGAAAAGCCGGAAGACTCTTCAACCCGGAATATACACCATAGTCCTAATCTTAACCATGACCAAGCCCTAACCCTAACCCAAATGTAAGCTCACTCTAACCCTAACTGCATAAACATAAAATATAGCAATATATGCATCCATCAAACCTTAACTGGATTAACGCACGCGCGCGCACGCGCGCGCGCACACACACACACACACACACACACACACACACACACACACACACACACACACACACACACACACACAGATAAATTGATGTTTTGGGTGTAGGGGCATCTGCCTTGCAAATTTTATCGCGCCTCCTGCACAGCGGATTTTGTCGCACCTCCTGCTCTGCAAATGTTGTCACGCCTCGTGTTCAGCAAATTTCGTTGCGCCTCTTCCCTAGCATATTATGTTGCGTCTCCTGCTCTGCAAAGTTCGTTGCGCCACATGCTTCTCAAATTCAAGTGTGTCACCTTTTTCTGCAAATTTAATTGCGCCTCCTGTGTCTCGAATATTGTTGCGCCTTCTGCTTCGCAAATTTCGTTGTCTCCTCCTCCCCCCCCCCCCCCCCCCCCGACTCAAAACCCCCCATCCCTCCCCCACCCCCCCCCCACCCCCCACCCCCCTCCCCTTGCTCTGCGAATTTCGTTGCGCCTCCTGCTCCGCAAATTTTGCTGCGCCTGCTGCTCTATAAATTTCGTTGCACGGGTAACAGTTTTCTCCCTTCCGCTGTTGATAGATGAGTGTTCGCCGAAGTGAAAAGCGGCTCGGCCACGTTCGCTGTAGGCCAAGATCCGTTCCGACAGCGGTGGCAGGCAATGTATCTCTTCCATGTGCCTGCACTCGCTCACCTGTCATCCATCACCGAGTTACGTGATCAGCAAGATGCGGCTCGCATCTGGGTTACGTTGAGTCGGCCGTTAACTAGTTGGTTACATTAATGTTTCACGTACACACCTCAGCTCAGATAACATGGCAGACGGGGGGGATAACCATCCTGGGAGAGTAGGGGAAATGGGACGCGGGGTAGGGGAGGGGGAGGGGGTTGTCTTACACTGCTCTACACCACCAGAACGACAACATGTTAACATGGGCTGCGAAAATGGCATTTCTTTCTTAATGTGGGTGCCGGCAGGATTCGACCCCTTCAACGTCTGACTGCGATACTCGATGCTCTGACCACCTGAACCAACCGGGCACCCTAAGTGTTAGATGAACAGTCGTGTTGTTTATGAACTGCCTGCCTTTCCCCTCCCCTCCCACCCCCCACCCCCTTCCCTTCCCATTTCAATCTCCCCACCCCACTCTCACCCCTCACCTCCCACCCCCCCACCCCAATCATCGTTGCCCAGCGCTCGTTAGCTGCTACTCCAGGGCAAGACTCGATGAACGCAGGGGATCGGAGTGACAATGCAGGGGCTCCACTTGCTGGGGACCTCCGGGCGACCTGACACTATTGATCTGTGGACTGTTGGGCGTGGGGTGTGATTTGTGCGCGGAGACAAGAGCCGTGGGCTTGGGGACAGGAATGTGGGAGGGGGGGGGGGGAGGGAGTTAGTAGAGGGTTAGTAGTATGTCTCTGAGAGAGCCATGCTGCTGGGAGGGCACGGACAATCTGAAAAAATCGCCGGAAAAAAAAAAAAAAGAGGGAAAGGAAGGAAGGAAAGAAATAAGGAAAAGGAAAGAAAGGAAAGAAGGAAAGAAACAGAGAGAAAAGAAAAGAAAGAGAGGAAGGGAAAGAAGGAAAGAAAAAGAAAGAAAGAAAGAAAATGAAAGAAAGAGAAAGACAGAAAGACAAAAGACAGAGGAAAGAAATAAGAATGATGTTGTGTCACGTCCACTGTCCACACCAAACGTATTGACCACCATTAAAAGCACGTCGTGTGCCCCGCC
>JADBJO010002089.1:15000-20000 GCA_016801955.1 Conus betulinus
CTTCTCAGATAGCCTGTGTCTTCCTCAGTTATTCTGAAGTTCCATCTTTCGCTTCATTGTCTTTCCCATTGCTTCTTAGGTAAGGTTTGTGTCTTCCTGTTTTATCATAAGGCTATGAGTGTTTCCTTTGGTTGTCAGATAGGTTGTGTCTTTCTCTTTTATCATAAGGCTATGAGTGTTTCCTTTGGTTGTCAGACAGGTTGTGTCTTTCTCTTCATCATAAGGCTATGAGTGTTTCCTTTGGTTGTCAGACAGGTTGTGTCTTTCTCTTTCATCATAAGGCTATGAGTGTTTCCTTTGGTTGTCAGACAGGTTTGTGTCTTCCTGTTTTATCATAAGGCTATGAGTGTTTCCTTTGGTTGTCAGACAGGTTGTGTCTTCCTGTTTTATCATAAGGCTATGAGTGTTTCCTTTGATTGTCAGACAGGTTGTGTCTTTCTCTTTAGTTGTCAGAGAGGTTGTGCGTTTCTCTTTGACTGGCGGGCGAGTTGTTTTTTTCTTTTTTATTTGTCATAGGGATGCGTCTTTTTCTTGGGTTTCCAGATAATTTGTGTCTTCCTCGTTGATTCTCAGACAAGTCTGTCTTTCCATCAGTTCTCAGATAGGTTGTATCTTTCCCATCGGTTTTCACATGTCTGTGTCTTTCTCACTGGATCTCCGACAGCCTGTGTCTTTCCCATTGAATCTCAGACAAATCTGGTCTTTTCCGCTGGTCTTCAGATGGGTTATGTATTTCCCGTTTGTTCTTCGTTTGGTATGTCTTTCACTAATTCCCGGAAAGGATTTTCCCCATTGGTTCCCAGACAAGCTTTGTCATTTCTTTAATTTCCAGGACTGTCTTTCCATTGGTTTCCAGCTGCACTATGTCTTTCCCATTGGATCTCAGATAGTTGTCTTTCTCCATATGTTCTCAGATAGGATATGTCTCGCCCATTAGATCTCAGATAAATGTCTTTCCTGTAAGTACTCCGAAGGTTTCCATGCTTTTTCCCATTTATTCTCAGATAGATTCTGTTTTCATCGGTTTTCCAAGCGGTGTCTTTCTCCGTGATTCTTGGATAGGATGTGCCTTTATCCATTGGTTCTCGGATCGATTCTCATTTTCATTGGTTTTCAGACATGCTGTGTCAAACCTGTTGATAACTGTTCCCAAATAAGAAAATGTAGACGGTTGAATTTTAGGTGTCTGGGTATGCAGATCTAGTTGCTTTAATTTGGCCGTTTATTTCTCGTGAAACAAGACGCCATGGGCAAATTATGTACGTGTTGTGCACCTGTCCGTTCATTCCTTTTATACACACCTGAATCTCCATTTCCGATTCACATCCATGTCTGTGCAGACATGGTGCCGAAAAAAAAGAAAAAATGTGCAATATCGGCAGATTAGTGGGCACTGTCCCTACTAAGACGCGAAGATTCTTCAGGCAAAAGAGCATGCTTTCTCAAGTCTGCGACTGAGGCAATAATTGTGTCGTCTGGGTGAAGTAGGAGAATGGGAGTGGGAAGAGGAGGATGATCTGAGCAGATTTTAATGTTGTAGATTGTTGGTGTGTTTGTGCGAGGCGAAAACATCATTCTTCAATTAAAAAAGAATTCGGGAAGCGGTTATCGTACGGAAATGAGTTACCATCATTTCTTTCTCCAGGAAAACAGTTACCATCACTTCTTTCTCCAGGGAAACAGTTACCATCACTTCTTTCTCCAGGGAAACAGTTACCATCACTTCTTTCTCAGGGAAACAGTTACCATATTTCAAGAAAGCTGTAATGGTGAATGGTTTTCCGGGAAAACCGGTGTTCAAAGTTTTCTTGAAGGATGACAACTGCTGTCCTTGGGAAATACGGAAAACTGTCATGAGTTAACGCAGCCCATCAAAACTGTTTTGCCTGCGTGTGTGTGTGTGTGTGTGTGTGTGTGTGTGTGTGTGTGTGTGTGTGTGTGTGCGTGCGTGCGTGCGTGCGTGCGTGCGCGCATGCGTGCGTGCGTGCATGTGTATGTGTTTTCGAGGAAACCAGTGATTATATATCGAGTAAACAGTAATGATATAGAAATGAGTTATTTCAGTTTTTTCCCCCACCCTTTCTTTTAAGATCAACCATGTAGGCTACCATTTTCGATCTCGCAAGAAAAACAGTGATCGTGTGTGATTTCTCAGGAAAACAGGTTATAGCAGAGTCAGCATAGACGAAAAAAAAAATAAATAAATAAAGAAATAAGAATAACGAAACCGTTAATCATATTCTAACCTTGGGGGTGTAAGGAGATACGGAGAAGCAGAAACTGTCCAGACTCTGACTTTGCGGCTTGCTTCTTGTTGACCCTGCCTTCAGATCTTGCCGCGGGCCGACCGTACGAGGGGAGATAACTGCTGATTGGAGAGAGCACCTCGAGGTGGTGATAAAGCTGCGTGCACGCTTTGATGTGTGGTGGCCTCTTGTGTTATCGGCAGAGACGGAACAAGCTGAGGGAGTGTCCGGAGGCGATGCGGACTGAGGTTCAGACTATCGTTTTTTTTTTGTTTGTTTGTTTGCTTGCAGTTTGAAGTAAAAAGTCCATAATGTTGTGACTTGGCAAACTCTGAATTTAAGAAGATGGGAGTTTGTAAAACAGCTTGCGCGTCACCCAATACAAGTGCATGTCCAATATACGAGTACGTGTGAGCGCGCGCGCGCGCGCGCGCGCGCGTGTGTGTGTGTGTGTTGAAATTTAAGTTTTTACAACAGAGAGAGAGAGAGAGAGAGAGAGAGAGAGAGAGAGAGAGAGAGAATCACTACTGTGGAAAACCCGCGTGAATAAGCGAAAATTTGTAACTGGAGTTTGTGTATAGAAGTTGTTGTTGTTGTTGTTTCCTTCTTACTGTCTCAGAACTGTTCAGCTTCTTGGCATTCTTTAGGTGTCGTGCTTATTCTCGGAAACTTTCTGCAGTGGATGGCAGTCGGAAGCTGATGCCAGCCTTTGATCGACACGGAATCAGTGTGATGAGTGACCGTGTGTGATGCGTGTGTGGGTATCATAACATGTGTTTTCTCTCTGTATGTCTCTCGCTGATCTGCACTTCTGTTCACCTACGATGGAAGACTTAAGTCTGTTTTCGATGTATACATAGTAGCTGCTCCCCTTCCCCTATTCCCCCCCCCCTTCCCCTATTCCCCCCCCCCCCTCAACTACCACCCCCCCCCCCCCCCCCCCCTCTTCATTCCCTCTTTTTCCCCTTATCATCTCTTCTCTCCAGTCCCCCTCCCCCTCGGTCCTCTCACACACACACCCCGGTCCCTCCCCCTCCCCCTCATCCCCATCCACCGCTGTCTTCCTCCTTCCACCGTTTCCTTCGTCTTTCCCCTTCGCATATAAACGCAGAGAGAGAGAGAGAGAGGGGGGTTGAAGGGTGATGTCGCTTATAGCCAGCCGACCGCAAGGAGCCATATTAGTGGTGTAGAGAGAGAGAGAGAGAGAGAGAGAGAGAGAGAGAGAGAGAGAGAGAGAGAGAGAGAGAGAGAGATCAGATATTTCGATTGTGGATTCGGATTTTTTGTAGTGGATGTCGAATGTTTATTTTGCTTATAGCCCAGCCGACCGCAAAAGGCCATATCAGGACTGGGGAGGGAGGGGGAGGGAGAGAGAGAGAGAGAGAGAAAGAGAGAGAATGAGAGAGAGAGAGAGAGAGAGAGATCTATATGTCAGATATTCGGATTGTGGATTCGGATTCTTTTGTAGTGGATGTCGAATGTTTATTTCACGCACGCGAAATGCAAAACTGTACGAAGGGGGGGGGGGGGGGGGGGGGGGGGGGGGGGCCCTTTTTTTCTTTTTTTTTTTTTTTTTTTGGTTTGTTTGTTTGTTTTTGGTGACGCCTATCGCATCGTTCGTGCCCTGTCGATGCGGGCATTACTCTTCCCGCCGCTCTTTCCTATTCCGGAATGCATAGCTACACCCAGATTCCAACATGTTGCCGGCCCAGCGCCAGCGGTCCATAGGGAGCTTGCAACATTAGGTCACTCACTATTGTGTAACCTTGATGGGAGACAACGATCTGCCAAACGATCACTTGGATGGGTGTTCAGTGGCGCCTGCGTGTTCTGGTGTAACTTGATGCAAAAGCGCTGCCTGGACAGTTTGGCGACATCAATTTCTCTATATAATCTCTCTCATTTCCAAAAAGGAAAAAAAAAAAAAAAAACGTTCACTCACCTGCATGTTAGTACTTACAAAAAAAAATGTAAGAAATTTCATCCGTTTTTGTTTACAGTTCAGACTCTGAACAGGTAAGGTAGCTCGGCATTACCATCGTGAAATGTCTCGCACTCATCATGCAACGGGTGTTGAACCTTTCACAGTCGAAGCGGTTTGTAACTATCCTAGCTTTGTGTAAGGGAGATGATTCACTGAGGGCCACTCTGCACAAAAATCATACGGAGGCGGGTTACTCCCCTTACCTCGACACGGCACTGAGCGGCCACAACAAACTGTGAACAGTTTCATGTCAGTGAGAGCCATCTGATGGTTGCTAGCCCACACTTCCTTGTCCTTGTCTCGGGGGGGGGGGGGGGGGGGGGGTGTGCGTGCGTGTGTATGTATGTGTGCGTGAGTGTGAGAGATCCCATGAGCATACAATCGTGAGAGAGAGAGAGAGAGAGAGAGAGAGAGAGAGAGAGAGAGATCCCATGAACATACATTCGTGTGTGTGTGTGTGTGTGTGTGTTATGGAACCGCCGAACAAGCGCTTTACTCCTGTAACGTGTCGTCACGGCAATCTTACCCTCAACTGATAGTCAGGTGGTTGTCACGGCAATCTTACCATCAACTGATAGTCAGGTGGTTGTCACGGCAATCTTACCATCAAACTGATAGTCAGGTGGTTGTCACGGCAATCTTACCATCAACCGATAGTCAGGTGGTTGTCACGGCAATCTTACTATCGACTGATTGTCAGGTGGTTGTCACGGCAATGCTACATCAACTGATAGTCACGTGGTTGTCACGGCAATTTGACCGTCAACTGA
>JADBJO010002089.1:22500-30000 GCA_016801955.1 Conus betulinus
CTACACACTTAAGAACAGAGCTGTACAAAAATGATGGCTGGTGTCAGATTTTCTGTGATTTTCAACCTTTCCCTGTCTTCCAGACCCAGAAAATACCTGTGACGATGTGTGGATACAGTTTCTAGTATTGTGAACCTGACGTTTTATTTCATGTACAGAACAAAACTGTACATGATGATATCTATTCTACAGTTCAGGCAATGATGAAGCATGCCTTTTTTTTTTCTCCATGCGCAGATCAGAACTGTACAGATGGTGTCCATTTCCACAGTTCTGGCAGTTTTTATACCACTTTTCTTTTCTCTCATGCAGTGAATAAAACTGTTTCTGATGGTGTCTATTGACACAGTTCTGGCAAATGTGAACCTGTCATTTTCTGACGTGAACAAAATAAATGCGCACATGTTGATGTTCAGTCACAGCCCTGGCTGTTGTGAATCTTCCTTTTTCTTCCAGTCACAGAGCAACCCAACGGTATTTAACGGCGTTTATTCACAGCCCTGTCTGTTGTGAGTCTGTCATTTTCTTCAAATCACAAAGGAATCAAAAACGGTATTTAACGGCGTTTATTTCACAGCCCTGTCTGTTGTGAGTCTGTCATTTTTTCTTCAAATCACAAAGGAATCAACGGTATTTTGACGGCGTTCCTGGCAGTTTCGGCTGTCGTGAACCTTTCGTGTTTTTCCTCACACGGAACAAATTTGTACATGAAGATGTTTATTTCACAATCCTGGCAGTTATGAGTCTTTTCATTCATTCCATGCGTAGAACAAAATTGTACGTGGGAATAATTGAAAAGAGAGAGGGTTAGTTACCGCCAAGGACATAGATAGAGTATAGGGCTAGTGTCTAGTCCTGTGCTCTGTGTCCTTGGCGGTAACTAACCCCCTCTCTTTCCAAATTTTGCTTCATTTTCCACCCTCAGACACTACTCCGTTTTTGAAACTGTACGTGGGAATGTTTTTTTTTTTTACAGTCCGTCAATTAAAAACAGTTTTCTTTCTCTGGAATACGCAGCACTAGAATTGTAACGATGTCCATTGGCATATCTGACAATTGTAAACCTTCCATTTTTTTCCGAGCACAGAAAAATCGTTCCATTCTTGGCAATCATGAATTTGGCCCTTTTTCTTCCAGCACAGAGCCTACAGACTACTTGACGGTCCTTCTCCCACAGTTCTGGCTGTAAGCCTGTCTGTGTTTTCCACACACAGAGTAACAAACCTGTACAGCCATGTTTAGTCACAATTCTGGTTGTTGAAAACCTTTTCTGTTTTTCATAAATAGAACAACAAAACTGTATAATTATGCTCTTTGTTTACAATTCGGACTGGTGTAAACCTTTCCTGTCGTCCACACAGAGAACACCGAACAAGTACATGTTATTTATTCAAAGTTATGGCTTTTGTAAACATGTTTCCACACAAAACAAAAACGGCATATGTTATTACCATGGTTGTTGTGAACCATTCCTGTTTTCTGCCATACAACGAACAACTAAAACTATTCAAGATGATGGATAATTGACTGTTCCGGCATTTCTAAATTGTTCCATTTCAGTCATACCGCATAGAAAACTGCGCATGATTATATCTAAACGCGGTTCGGGCAGTTGCAAACTAGTCCCCCCCCCCCCCCCCCCCCCCCCCCCCCCCCCCACCGACACCCCTCCACCCGCCTCCAAAGTGTTCTGTGAAAATGTTCTTTCACAGTTTTGAAAATTACCTTTGCTTCGGCACAGAGAGCAAGAAAACCGTCACAATGTTTATCAACAGTTCTGTTTGTTGTGAACCCTTTTCCTTTTCTTTGAGACACAGAACAACAAACCTGTTCCTCACGGTGGCCAGTCACAGATGTGGCTGTTGTCAGTCGTTCTAACCTACCTCCGCTCCCGCCACAGAACGACAAAACTGCGCATCATCGCACTTATTGAAAGATGTGATGATTGTACATCATTCCTTCCAACCCCTGTCTGCGACACGGAGAAACTAAAACCGTGCAGCTTATTAAGAAATGCGGCTGTTCTAAATCTTTTTATATATTCCCCACTTCCCAACACACAGAAAACGACAAAAACTGCGTCGTAGTGCTCATTGAATGATGTGGTTGCTTTAAATCATTTTTCTTCCTACCCCGCCCCCGACACAGAACAACTGAACTGCACATTATAGTGCGTGTTCAAAGATGCGGTTGTTTGAATCGTTCCTTTTTACCTACATTCCTGACACGGAAGAACGACAAAACTACATGGTGTTATTCACAATTCTGGCAATTGCGAACCCCGCAACGTTTACTGAATACTGAATTATTTTACAATACACATTTGAAAAAACCAATTATCATGATTCTTTTTTATAGTTCCGGCTGTTGTACATTCTCCCCCCCCCCCCCCCCCCCCCCCCCCCCCCTCTCCTCCTCTCCCCCACCCCCCCCCCCCCCCCCCCCCCCCCCCCCCCCCCCCCCCCCCCCCCCCCCCTTTTTTTTTTTTTTTTTTTTTTTTTTTTTTTTTTTTTTTTTTTTTTTTGTTTTTTTGTTTTTTTTTGTTTTTTGTTTGTTTGGGGTTCCCCTTTTGTTTCTTCCATTCACGTTGCAGCAAAAACTGTACATAACGGCGTTTTTATATTCACACTTCTGGCAGTTGCAAGCCTTTTTTTTTTTTTTTTTTTTTTTGTTTTTTTTTTTTTTTTTCCGCCGTATTTTTCGGACAACGAGGCCACTAGTCGCATGAGATCAAAAGCCACGGGGACGATGACGACGGACAGAGATGACCAGGATGCCCACAATGCCTATCGCCCATGCTGGACGTCCGATCGTCCCGAAGCGCTGGTCACTCTCCGGATGTAAGAGCTGAGATTTTTGGTCGCAAGCAAGAGCTCCGTCTTGATTTCGGTCCACTTCGGCAGCCAGCGAGGATTCGTCAAGTTTGGCCTCGCCACACTTCATGACGCAGCGACAAGACGGGCTTTGCGTTTTGCGTCACGATGTGCGTTTTTGGCGGGAGTCGTCGCGCTGTGAATACCGCTAACGATGATGCCGGGGGCTTCCGTTGTTGTTTGGGTTGCTGTTCTGTGTCTGTGGTTGTGTCTCTCTCCCCTGTGTTTCCTATTCGTCCGGTCCTGTGTTCATATTTGTTGTAGAGTCTGACTCTCCTGTGTCGTAGTCGTTGAATCTATCTATCTCCCCTCTGTTGATATTCGTTGAAGAACCCGTCTCTCTACTGTGCGCGTATTCGTCGAGGGGTCTGTCTCACCTGGTTTCATTTTTGTCGAAGAGTGTCTGTCTTTCCTGCGTTCATGGACGTTGTAGAGTCTGTCTCTTCCCGTGTTCATATTCGTGGAAGAGTCTGTCTCTCCTGTGTTCACATTCGTGGAAGAGTTTTCTTTTTTTTCCTGTGTTTACATTTGTGGAAGAGTCTCTCTCTCCTTTGAATTTTTCACATTCGTGGAAGAGCCTCTCTTTTCCTGAGTTCGTATTTGTGGAAGAGTCCGATCTCTCCTGTCTTCGTACTCGTGGAAGAGTACACGTTTTTCCAGTGTACGTATCCGTCGAGGGTCTCTGTCTCTGTCTCTCCTGCTTTTGTTAAAGATGAGTCAGCGTTCCTCCTCACCTGTGGTCGTAACGAGGGTGTTGATGGTGATTGCGGCTTCAGTAGTCGCAGGAGTGTTGATGGCAGTAGTTGCTGTTCTCTGTGTCCTCGGTACTGGTGGTTTGGGAAGTCAACCGCTTTCTCTGTAGAGGTCTGAGTGCTGTCTGTTGCACTGGCCGAGGTGGCTGCACTTGTAGTAGGTGGGATTGTTGAAGGAGTGTCTGTTGGATTTCATGGTGTCTTTTCCTGTCGGGGCCGAACTGCTGTCTGCTGGTTCTTTGTGACACTGCGCTAAACTTCCTCCCGGTATCCGGTCTTGGTCCTGGAAGGAACGAAGAGAGAGAGAGAGAGAGAGCCATTCATATATGACTACCAGCATGCTCAGTTTATTAGTTTTCAGACCGACTCCACCAAAAAATGGACATGGCGACGTATTTGAACTCTCTCTCTCTCTCTCTCTCTCTCTCTCTCTCTCTCTCTCTCTCTCTCTCTCTCTCTCTGCATTCTTGTAAATCTGTTTTGCACTATTACTTGCTCGTCCTTTTCATTTGTGTGTTTGATTCGTTGCAATTTCAGTTTACTACAAAGCACAAGAGATACACATAGATAAATGGGAAAAAACATGCACTGTGGCATCGTATTACATTGGAATCCATACAATCTTGAAGACAAATATACAATGACTGCATTGCAGATGTCACGTACACTAGACGAAGGGGAGAGAGCGAGAGAGAGAGACAGAGAGAGGGAGGGGAGAGAGAGGGGGGGTTATAATTTGCCAGACGGACAGCAGACGGAGAGACAGATACAGGAAATATACAGAGAGACAGATTCATTTCAAAGAAATAGGTTATGGGTCTCTGAAAGCATCATTTTCACACTAGGTGCTTTTCTTCCCCGCCCCCCCCCCCCCCCCCCCCCCCCCCCCCCCCCCCCCCTCCCACTTCTTCTCTTTTTATTCAGCAAGTAAGCAGTGCCTGTAGTCAACTGGTTAGAACGTGCCTGTGCAACGGATGGTCATGAGTTCGAATCAGACATAGGGTCTGATGTTTCAGCTTGAAAACCTCTCTGTCCACTCAGCAGTAAACGGGTACCTGATTCACTTCCGGGAAGGTTAACGAGGATAGAAGGAGAGGGACGAGTTTCCGAACGTCCATCATGCCGTGGCCTGGACAGTTGGCTGCCCCAACGGCTGATAGACTATGAAAACTTGGCACGATTTGAAAGGAGAGAGCGAGAGAAGGGGGTGGGTGGGGAGAAGAGGGGATTAGAAGAGAAAAGAAGTAAACCTCAGCATCACAATAAACAATGACATGCTGGGGAAAAAATCTTTTGAAAAAGCCCTCAATCGTGGGTATTGGAGTTGCACATTTCACGATCTTCTGTGAAAGACTGTGGCAGATATCAAGTTACATGAAATGATCATTTGACAGAGAAAACCATTATAGTTTGATTTAGATGAGCATTATATTTTTCGGTTTTATGAAGAATGTTTCCTGTCTTTCAATTGTCCGCAGGTGACACTTTCGTGTTTTTTACACTTATATGTTATAGTTCTTTGCTCGCTATCATTATAATGAAATAGAAAACCGTATCAATAAATATTGTCGTACCAAATCTCAGTGAAACCAGTGCTTCTGACAATTGTATGCTTTCAGAATGTGTACATTTCTCTTTTATCACTTTTATGAATATGTCCCAAAAATGTCATATGTGTACATTTAAAAAACATATGGTCTATATTATGTTTGTACACAGAAGTATGTTTTTCTCGTTGTCAAACACCTCTAATGTTTCCGGTTTTAGAGTGGGCCGGTTCTAGAAGGAAACTGAACAAATTACAAAACAGACACAACGCGTTTTCGACCTCTTTGGTCTTCTTCGAGCAAGACGAATAACATTCAAGACATGAAAACGAGGACAGTCGGACACTTGTCTCTTTGAGCTGGATGCACAATTTGATCTTGGGTGAACGACCAAAACTACGGAACGAAATTCAGGGTGAAGACTAGACTATTCAGGTTGAAATAATAATAACAATGAAGATAATGATGATGATGATGATGATGATGATGATTCTCTGGGCCCAACATACACTTTTGGGTGTAGTTTCTTCTTCTTCTTCTTCTTCTTTTCTTCTTCTTCTTCTTCTTCTTCTTCTTCTTCTTCGGATCATTATTGTCAGTAGTTGTCAGTTGTAGTTGTAGTAGTAGTAGGTAGTAGTATAGTAATAGTAGTAGTAATTGTTCTTGTTGTAGTAGAAGTAGTATTATTATGAATAAGTGAATAAATGAATGAATGAATAAAGAAATAAATAAATAAATAAATAAATTATGATGATGATGTTAATGAATTAAATGGTCGACTTCGCAGGAAATATACGCAAGGGCAAAAAAAAAAATTAGCCACTTAAAGACCCTTACTGTGACTGTCATAGTGAGGTTATGTCACAAACATGGTTAGTGTCAGCAGATTGGATGGAAACATGGTAAGACAGACGTCCTGACAGCTATCGTTCTTCATGGGTGGATGCTCACTTTGGTTCTACTCCTCAGAAATTAGTCATTTAAGTGTGGGGATAATAGATGGTATGTTGTATCAGTTGCCATAGTAACTTGCCGGTTGGGGGGACATGGGTTCGATTTACATCAGAGGAATTTATCTCTTTTTTAATGTTTTTGTTTTTTGTCGGGGTGAGGGGGGGGGGGGAGGGGGGGGGGGGGTGGCTCTCATATCCAACGCTGCGTGAACGGTAGACTCAAATAGAATGACTGGAGCCGTTCAGTCGAGTTTCAACCACACAAAGAATACGTGTCTGATGGTGTCGCTCCCAGTTTCCTGATCAACACTGCAGGTGTCTGAATCTCTCGGGTCTGGTTGACAGCTGGAATATATCGAGAAAAGAAATGTGGAAAACAGCCTTGTCAGGTGGTCTCTGGTCAGAATAGAACTCTGTAGCGTCATCTTCATTTACTTCATCTACCATTATTTAGAAACAACAATAGTAAAAAAAAAAAAAAAAAGTAAAAATTTTTTTTTACAGCATCAAACATGCTTGAGCTGGGGATGAGACAGGATTAAAGCTGCAGGGTGAGAGTTTGGGAAGGTGACTGTCTTGGTAGCATCACCACTCAGACAGCATAGAATATGGGGCTGCTTTTAAGCAATATGAAAAGAAAAAAAAAAGGAGCACTCTGTGCAGCACAGGCTTTCTTGAAGCTCGAACAGTCCTTTCATTTCCAGATTGCTAGTTCAGTTTGTTACACTGGATGCATAGTTTTACCCTCCACTGCTACTCTTCCCCACCTGTATAACCTTCTCCCTCCCGCTCCCCCCCACCCCCCTTCCGTGATAGTACGTTTTTCAGTGGGTTTGAATTGTAAGGCAAATCCGCACCCAACCTTACAAGTTTCATAGACATGAATACAGCTAATGAAGTTTTTCCATTGAAATCAAAGCATTACGTCTCGAGAAACTACCCGTCCCCCCCCCCCACCCCCCCACCAAAGAAAAGGAAAAAAAAATGCTGTCTCTCAAAAATTGGGGGGAGGGGAGGGGAGGGTCACTCAGTCCATCCTTCAATCCAGTCCCCCAGAAGAATTTAGTGAGTTCGTCCTTCACACACATGTCATCCTCCCAAGTTTCGTTGAAATCAGGTTTTTTTTGTTTGTTTTTTTTTCTCGAAATTACAGACAGACAAACCAACCAAAAGACGCGGAACGAAAACTCCACCTCCTTGGAGGAGACACACCATCCTCATGAACCCACCTCCATGCCGTCACCCCCGAGGGCAAAGCACAGACCCCGGTACCCGTTGCAGGCTGTGACGTACGCGGCCATGCGTGACGTGCCTGTGACGGAGGTCAGCACGAGCAGCCGGTCGCCCAGGCGTGTCAGCTCGGCGTCCGAGAGTT
>JADBJO010002089.1:32500-75000 GCA_016801955.1 Conus betulinus
AAGGTGAAGTACTCCCTCCCCCAGGCGTCCAGCCCGGGCAGGTGCGCCCACAGGTGGTCCTGGCAGCAGCGCTTCTTCAGGCGGTTCCGGCTGGCGCCGCAGGAGAGGGCGAGCGGCTTGTCGGCCACGACCCTCAGCCCGGTCAGGTCGGCCCTCTGGGTAACGCTCAGCGTCTGCTGCTGGTTCAGGGTGGTCCTCAGGACTAGACCGTCCGGGGACACCTGCTTGCGTGAATGAGAGAGAGAGGTGGGGGGGGACGGGAGGGGGAGAGAGGGAGAGGGGAGGGAGGTAGAGGGAGGGATAGGAGGGGGGATGGAGGGAGGGCAAGGGAGGGGGAGAGAGGAAGAGGGAGAGAGAGGGGGCAGGAGGGAGAGAAAGGAAGGGAAGAGAGAGGAGAGAGGGAAGAAGGGGGAGAGAGAGAGGGAGGGAGAGAGAGAGTGTAAAAGAGGGAGGGTTGGAGGAAGAGATAGGAAAAAAGAAAAGGGAGAAGGGAGAGGGCAGGAGAGAGAGGAAACGGGAGGGAGAGAGATTCTTTCAAGTATGTTGAATTCATTCACAGCAAGAGTGGCTGCTCAGCAATAGAAAAAGATGAAATAAATACACGGCCCTAGAACTCCAAACGAATACTGCTTACGACACAAATTGCCCAGCAGAAATGACAGCACACAGAAACACAGAACAAACGAGGAGACGCCCTCCCCCCCCCCCCCCCCCCCCCCCCCCCCCCCCAAAAAAAAAAAAAAAAAAAAATGTCCCAAGCTTTCTCATCATATAACATGGCCCTGTACCTTACACAATCTACACAGCAACAACAACCGGAGAATGAACGAACACAAATTAACATTCATTCAAGACTGGCACGACCTTTTTCTTTTCAATCTGAAATATAGTCAGACAGTTTACACTGATGGACAGTAACGAAACACAGGGAACCTTGGCTTGATTGGTATGAAAGGAAATCGTATATGAGATATCTTGATTCTGCTGCTCCTTGCCTCATTTTAGGTTTCCTTTCAATTGAAAAAGGATGATAAGAGATGTGGAGCGTGGATGGAGGGAGGGAGAAAGAAGTGGAAGGCGGGAGTATGGGGGGGGGGGGGGGGGGTAGGATGAGAAAATGGGGGAACGGAGTTGAGGGTAGGGAAGGGAGTGGAGGTGGACGGGGGGTTATAATATCAAAAGTTAATGAACCAAGTATTTTCCCCCCACGCACAAAACAGCGCTAAACTGTGTTATCTTTTTCGTTGCACATGTCAGTTCAATTTCGGTTGCTGTGCTTTTTTCACAGGTAGTCGTCGGGACGAGTATGTGCTGGCATCATCACCGAAAATCACACATATTTGGCACGCATGTGGCCGTCATCAGTTCCATGGATGGCGCGGGGCTCCCAGACTCAGAGGCCCAGGCCAAAGCCACGGAGTGTCCGGTCTGCAGCGAGGACTACACGGATCTCAAGCTGCTCCGGTGCAACCACCTGGTGTGCCAGAAATGCGTCATCGACTGGCTGACCAAGGCGGACCGGGAGGGAGGGTGCCCCCCCTGTGGCGCCACCCGATCCTGCCAACCGGACCCACCTCCTCCCGCCAGAACGACCTTGACTGCCTGGTGGATGCTCTGCCCACCGATCTCACCATGGTGGGTCTGGTGGAGGGCTGCAAGATCCTCAACGGCCGCAACAACGTCTGCATGCACTGCGACAACAAGAGCACCGCCGCCATCGACTTCTGTCTGCAGTGCTCCATGAAACTGTGCACCAACTGCGCCAACGGACACCGCCGAGTTCCCACGCCGAGGAACCACGAGATCAAAGAGAGCTGAACGAGCTCACGCCCGAGCGACTGGCCGAGATCAACCGGAGCTCGTGCAAGAGCCACGAGGACAGAACGACGGAGATGTGCTGCACCGAGCACCAGGAGCTCATCTGCACGCTGTGCGCCAGGACGAAGCACAGGGAGTGCCTGGAGGTGAAGGATGTGGAGGAGGCCGCGCGAGAGAGGAGAGCTGAGCTGAGAGAAGAGACCCAAGGTCTGCGGAAGATGGAGACGGTCCTGGTAACGGAGGTGAGTACCTGTGACTTTCTTGTATCATCTTTATTAATCTTGACTTCTTTAATGTTTAACTTTAAACGTTTGACCGATCATAATTCTCAACAGGAATATCGTAGTATGATGCAATACGATTTACAATGATACAGTATAATGTAGTAGAATCATAAACGGATAAAGAAATAATCCAATACAGTACAGCGCAATCCAGTCAAACTACATTACATTATGATATAGGTTACAGTTGTGCAATGCAGTGCAATACGATATAGTACAATACAACACAACACTATACAATAGAATATCATAACATGCTCCATTACCTGGAAGATTGGCCACACGGTATTTTACAGTACATTACGATGCATTCACGTTCTCCGACACTTGGAAACTGTGCTGATGTAGTGAGCATTCACACTGGTCAGTATTTTTCAATAGTACCGTCTTCAATTTGGTGAGGGGAGGCGGAGTGGGGCGGGAAGGGATTTATATAGCATCAGCATTAAAAATAGAAATAACCGTCTTTCAAACGAAATACAATAACGTACGTGTGCCATTCACTGTGAGTTTCAGAGCTTTCAATAGGTCCTGCATCTGAGAAATTTGATTTTAATCATGACTGACGTACAGTAATCCAAATCTGCATTATCTCTGTCAAAAAGTTTCTGTCTACAACAAATATAAAAATTCCCTGTTTTGTGCGATTTTTATGGTAGAACTAGCCCGTTTGAAAACTTTTTTTTTTTTTTTTTTTTTTTTTTTTTTTTTTTTGCCGGCGGCCGACAAAGTAGCGTATTTTACTTCCTCATTAATTATTCCCTCATTCATATTTTGGAACTGTTTTTTTCACCAACCTCTCTCTCTCTCTCTCTCTCTCTCTCTCTCTCTCTCTCTCTCTCTCTCTCTCTCTCTTTGGTCTTTCGCATTTCGTCGGTGAATGCCACACAACGTACAGTCAGTCATCACAATCCAGTTATTATTCTGTGCATCAACACTCGGAGAAAAGTCATTTATTCAGTCACCGGTGTTACACGCCAGAATTACTTCCCGCAAGAGCGACTACCGCGGTCAAAATGTAAAGTGGCTCATTTGTAGACCACCGTAGTGTGTGGCTGCACACCAGAAATTAATGCGCAAAGGCCTTGCTTAAGAGTCGAGTATTTATAAACTAGCGCAATTTAGATTGTTCTGAGAATTTGTTATTGTGTCTGAAAGTTGATTCTCCTCATTTTCTTTCATGTGGCCATCAAGGTACAAGCCAGGTGGTTCCAAGCAGACAGATTAAAATCAAAGGAATGGGACTATTTGGGGACATCCAGTTGGCTCAAAGATAGGGTCACCGGTGAATGCAAAGGCCTGCAATGTGACGTCAATTAAGCGCAAGGTCATGTCTTTGAAGATTGTGTTTGATTTCATCGGTGAAATTCCCCCCCCCCCCCCCCCCCCCCCCCCCCCCCCCCCCCCCCAAACAGGGAAATAATTGGTGGGGAGCTGTTCTTTTGATCAGTTATCAGTTTTAAGATTAAATGCTGGCTCAAACTTATGGTAGGCCTCAAATTGCTTGCATGGATTCTATAAGTGTTTTTGTGTAAATCCTAACTGTGGCGTGTGGCCTACGCTCGTAAACACAACGGTTACTGCAGCGTGCACGTGCACACACGTGCACCACACTGCTCCAGCCCACGCCGATCACACTATCTCCCAGCAAGAAACACGACTCACTCTCTCTGGAAACTCTGTTATAGTGCTGAAATTTTAATTGGGTTCCTTTAAAAAGAAAAAAAAAAAAGGGGGGGGGGGGGGAGGGGAGGTAATTTGAACAAACTGCTACAAGTTTGAAGAGATCCTACTGGAGTAATGTTTCCATGAGCATTTGGGCGGGGGGGGGGGGGGGGGGGTAGTGAGAAAGCAAACTGATCTTTTTTTATTTAAAGAAAAAGTGCTTGTAAATTTTCTATTCGTGTAGACGTTACTGAGGCTAAAAGGGGGAGAAAGAGAGCGGGGAAAGTCAAAACAAAGTTTATGAAACCAGCTGCCGTGGCAAAGTGCTTAGCGTCGCGGACTTCCGGCTGGGAGGTCGTGGGTTCGATTCCCAACGGAGTCACGTGGGATTTTTCTGCCCCGACCGGCTCCTACTCAGTGTTGAGTTTGCTACAGACTCAGTTGGGAAGACTGGGACCACACAGTCGAGTTTCATCCACTTAGTGGATGCGTCTCTGAGAGTGTTGCTCAAATGTCCTGACCACAACACTGCAGGTGTATGTATCGCTTGGGCCTGGTTGACGCCGGGATATATTATGAAAGGAAGCGTAGAGTACAGCCCTGTCATGCAGTCTCAGAGCGGAATGGAAATCCGTAGCATCATCTTCATTATTCTTATTCTTATGGGGGCTGTCGTTGGACAGACGTGGTGATGCCCGCGGAAAGAAGAGCTCACTCACGGCGGCTCCGCCACTAAAGAATTATTGTCGTCAGTAGGGGGGCTTAGTAGGTGGTGTCCTGCGTATGTTGGATTAGAACAGGCGCCACTGAACACCGCCGAAGTGACTCGGCAGCAGCGCAGTGTCTCCTCGGTGAGTTGCCTCTTTAACGACTTGACATGTGCTGCTCCCTGTGGATTGCCGGTGCCGGGGCTGCGGCGGGACTGACCGGGCTGTGACTGTCGACGGGGAGTTGAAATGAGCGGCGTGGGTGCACTGCCACTGAGGTGGCACAGACGATGGGACACGATAAAAAAAAGTTTGTGAAACTGTTGGTTGCAAAAGTGGGGGGTAGTGTGTTTTATTTGGAAGCCCATTAAGCGCGTTTGCTAGAATACAGTAAATCTGGTGTGTAAAAAAACAGTCGTTTAAGGAAAAAGAAAGAAAGAAGGAAAGCATTCAATAACTCTCGTAAACCATGAACAGTGATGACAGGTAATTGTGGCAGTATTTGTTCATCGTGCTCTGGCATTTTCCACCTTCAGTTTCCGCTATGCTGTCCACACAATGATTGCAGTGATACCAGTGTGCATGCACACGAGTTAGAGTTACCTGTTTTCACAATTAGTTTGTTTTTACGAATCATGATTAGAGAGTTCATAATGATCACTTAGATTAATTCGCTTTCACGTGTTTTCATTGTAGAGTGTGATCACATTTGACAGCCACGTCAGTGTTACACCAAACAAAAATAATAAAAGAAGAAGAAGAAGAAGAAAACGACGAGGAAGAAAAAGAATCAAATAGACAAAGCAGAACAAAAAAAAAAAACGAATAATGATGGAGTAAGAACATCAGTGATATTTTCTGTGACAGTTCTCCTTGAAGAAGATCACTGTTTTCACAAAAAAAAAGAAAAAGGTCACTCACTATGGGCTTTTCGATGCTAGCAGGCTGCCCAACTTAGGGCATGACTGTAGACTGGGCACTGGACTTGCATGCCAAAATATAAAAATCAAAGACAAAAAAGCTTACCGACCCTGTCAAACGATCAGGGGAAGTAACTGTCATCTCCCTTTGTGCTGGCGAGTTCCGACCCTGTCAAACGATCAGGGGAAGTTACTGTCATCTCCCTTAGTGCTGGTGATTACCGACCCTGTCAAACTGTCAAAGTTCATGTCAGCTTCCCTGTCAAAGCGATTAAGTTAACGTCATCTCCCTTTGTGCAGGTGACTACCAATTCTGTCCGATGATCAGGGGAAGTTACTGCATTCTCCCCAAGTGCTGATGACGAGCAGTACACTGATTTCGGCATTCCTTTCATGGAAAAAGCAGACATGCCGATTACATTAGCCTGAACCGAAGTCCCTCACTCGTTTCAAATCGAACAGAATGCTGTGCGTTCAACCGAGCAATGGGCACCTTCAAAAACCTATACAGTCCTACCACTACCACCACCACTCCACACACACACATGCATGCCCTTTCTACCCGCTCCCACCCACCTCTCCCAGACACGGGCTTAACATGTCTCACCTGAACCGGTGCCGACGACACAAAGGACGACGAAAAGTCCACACCTTGCTGCTGGTGCTGTTTGGACACGATGACGTTGGTGCCATCTTCCACAGCCGTGGCCACGAAGAAGGAGCTGGCGTAGCTGGTTTCGTTGTTGAAAGGGAGGGTCAGCACCCACGTACTCCATGCCCAGGACGTCCACCGGCTGGATCAGCTCGGCGTCCACGTTCTTGGAGAAGAAGTTGAAGGCGTAGACGGTGACGGCGTCCGACGAAGAGATGTGCACCGTCTGAAGCGTGGAGTCTGTGACGGAGGAGTTGGTTGACAGCACGGTGATGACGAGAGGGGTGTGGTTGACGATGACGTATTGGGTGACGGTTTGGACGGTGACATTTTGGGAAGGTTGAGGTTCGTAAATGGAAACCGTGAGCGTGACGTTGTGTGTGGCGGTGGTGGCGATGGTGAGCTGGTGGTCGTACGTGTTGATGGACCTGGTCACCTCGAACACCTCGGGGAAGGTGAAGAGGTAGGTGTGTGAGGTGGGGGTCCCATTGGTTGAAGAACCGTTGATCTCTGTGGAGGTGGTGGTGGTGTCGACGTTGTCGACGTTTAGGTCGGCTGAAGTGATCACTGCAAGGTGGGGGGGGGGGGGGGGGGGGGGGGGGGTATTTGAAGGATCAGAGACAGACATGTGCACATGAATCTGTACTCTCTCTCTCTCTCTCTCTCTCTCTCTCTCTCTCTCTCTCTCTCTCTCTCTCTCTCTCTCTCTCTCTCTCTCTCTCTGTGGATGACTTGTCACTTGACTTCAACATGGTGACAGTCCTGATATGGCCCTTTGCGGTTGGCTGGGCTATAAGCAACATTACCTTACCTTACCCTACCTTACCCTTACCCTACCCTGTCTGTCTATATGTCTGCCCGTCCGTCCGTATCTCTCTCTCTCTTTCTCTCTCTCTCTCTCTCTCTCTCTCTCTCTCGCTCTCTCTCTCCTCTCTCTCTCTCTCTCTCTCTCTCTCAGAGAGAGTAGCTAAAGCATGCTGATTGGATGGGGATTGACGGTGTGTTGTTTCAACCACCCCATATCGAAAAGTAATTGATCTTTCTTTGATCTCTCTTCTCTCTCTCTCTCTCTCTCTCTCTCTCTCTCTCTCTCTCTCTCTCTCTCTCTCTCTCTCTCTCTCTCTCTCTCTCTCTCTCTCTCTCTCCCCCAATCATTCCTCCCAGTATGCTGAACACGGAGGCACATAATAAACAAATATACAAACACAAAACTGACATAAATAACAATACACAACACACAAACTGACACACACACACACACACACACACACACACACACACACACACACACACACACACACACGCACACACACACAGAGCGTACGCGCACACGCTTGAGAGAGAGAGAGAGAGAGAGAGAGAGAGAGACTCGTAATTTAGCAAATACGATAAGGGTTTTCACAACACGTTCGGATCACAAAATGTATTGAAAACAGAGCAACAGCAAAGAAAAAAAAAGTATGTGTGTGTGTGTGTGTGTGTGTGTTGTGTGTGTGTGTGTGTGTGTGTGTGTGTGTGTGTGTGTGCACATAGAATGCGCCTGCGCGCTTGAGAGACAGAGACAGAGACTCGTAATTCAGCAAAGTACGATAAGGGTTTTCACAACACGTTCAGATCACAAAACGTAATGAAAACAGAGCAACAGCGCAAGAAAAAAAAAAAAGAGAGAGAAAAGAAAAGAAGCCTAGTATGTGCATGGTAAACCAAAGGAAACAGTCTGTTTTCATCCTTTTGTTGTACACCACCCATAGGGAAGAGAACAGCAGATTGCAAATCCACAGAATAGTAGCACTGCGCGCGGTGTAGGTTTCGGCATCGTGGCGGTAAGTGTGTAGAAGAAAAAGAAACACCCGAAGGTGCTGGGAGGACCCAGAGAAGCACTGCCCTCACCTGCCCTTTGAGCAGTCCTGTACCACCCTTGGAGGCCTGCGCTGTGTTGACGATGGGTACAGGCAAGTAAGGCGGTAAGTGTGTAGAATTCACTTCCAAGAACTTTTTTTTCGCCAGCTGTCAACGTATTCCTATTACAGACTCTTTAGCTTACACTGTGTTTGAAGGGTGGCCCTCTTGTTGTCTGGATTTTCCTTCTGCTTAGTGCAAAGGCAGGCCGATTTTTTTTCTTCCTCCGTTCTATCCCTTTAGCCAGGGTTTCAGTCCAGTCTTTTTTTTCTTCCAGATTTCTTTCAGCAGATTTCGATGCGTTTCTTTTCTGTTCTGTCCCACCCTGTCCAGTAATTTTGATTATTTTTTCCTTTTCTGGTTTTTTTTTTTTTTTCTCTTACTTTTGAAAAGAATTTGCCTGCTTTTCTCGCGCTTTTATTTATTTATTTCGTTGCCACGCTCCAAGTACTAAAGAATTCCTTCCGAAGCCTCTTTACCTTGCTCTGAGTTTAAATGTATATCACTTTCACAGGATTTGAAAGTCTTCATTTTCTGCATTTTTAAGTTCACGACGTGTGGTCATCTTTCACTTCTCTCTCTTTCCTTATCTTTCATCACAACTCGATATTCTTTTTCATGTACTACACTTTCATCAAGTTTGACTTTTTTTTTTTCTTTTTCACCAACTTCGTGTTGCCTGCCTCCTTCCTTTCGCTTAATCTTTCTTTCTACAGATTCGATCTTATTCCTCTTCTGTGTTCTCCCCTTTACTCAATGATCTTTTTATTTGTTTTTTTCCCCCTTCTTCTGTCTCTTCAGAATATTCAAGTGTATGTCTCTTTAGTGCTGTTTTTCTTAGTCAAGTTTAAATGTAATCCTCTTCCGTGCCTTTGCCCTTCATAACGTTTAGACATACTCCTCTTTTGCGCTCTTTTGCTTCGTCAGGTATGAAATCTATTCCTCGTTCGTTCGTTTTTTTTTTTTTTCGTTATCAAGTTTGTGCCTTTTACTTTCGTCGAGTTGTAATGTGTTTTCTTTCGTGCGCTTTACCTTTGAATGTCTTTGTTCCTTTCCTTCTCCAGGTTTTAATTCAGTCTTCCGTCACACTCTTTCCTTTCACTAGGTTGAATGTATTCCACCTTCCACTCTCATTTTCTTCGTCGCGTTTCAGTTTCTTTCCTCTTCACCCCATTGGAACCTACTCCTCTTCCACAATCTGTCCCTGCACTGAGTTTGGATGTATTCCACTTTCGTACTCTTTGTCTCC
Organism: Conus betulinus; assembly: GCA_016801955.1. NCBI lineage: Eukaryota > Metazoa > Mollusca > Gastropoda > Neogastropoda > Conidae > Conus > Conus betulinus. The sequence goes on from JADBJO010002089.1 coordinate 41,695, forward strand.
TCGTCAAGTTGGAATGTATTTCTCCTCCATACGAACTCAATTTCTCTTTCTTCACCAGGTCGGAATTTGTTTTCTCTTCCGCACTCTTTCCCTTCACTATGCTGGAGCGCATTTTTGTTTGGTACTCTTTCCTTTCGCCAGTCAGCTGTTAAAAGCGGGATTTTCTCTGCTTTGCTCTTGTTTTTATCTGGAATCGAAGTGTGATCTGCAACATAAACAATATCTGGTGAACATTCAAGACTTTCTAAGTTGCGAATAAAGGTGATTTAGCTGACGTGAATCCCCTGACATAGAACGATGAAGTAGATGATACAAATAGAAAAAAATGAATGAGGTAGATGTTCGAAAGAGGTTCCGTTTACACACACACACACACACACACACACACACACACACACACACACACACACACACACACACACACGAGAAAGCAAGCACGCAAGCAAACAAACAAACCAGCCAAATCAGTAACAAACGAACTAAGACACTAAACCCACTAAAAACAACAGACAACAACCCCCCCTCTCTGTCACTCTCCCCCCCCCTCTTTCTCTCTCCCCCCCCCCTCCCTCTCTCTCTCTCTCTCTCTCTCTCTCTCTCTCTGTCCCTCTCTCTCTCTCTCTCTCTCTCTGTGAGAGGGAGAGTAAGTAAGTAAGTAAAAGAGAGTAACGCAAAATACAAAGTGACACGCATATAACGGCAAAACAATGTCACGTACAGAGAGTGACACAGACTTTCGCACCGTCTAATATCACGATTAGTGAAAGACGTTAAATAAATGACACACACACACAGACTTTCGCACAACGTTAGAAGGGCAGAGTAAAGTGACAGTATACAATGATACCGCATGTAACAAAGAGTCCAAAGCACATTACGGAGCACACTGCAGGTAACCGTGCTAACGACGTGCTTCATATCACGGGCACAGAGTAACCAGAGAATAACACCGACCACACCACACCACACCACACGTAGCGCGAGGCAGCTAACAGCATACCCCCAATGCGTTACAGAAAGCAGCTAACATTCACCCTGCACGTAACAACCACCACCACAACAATGGCCTACATGATACTGAAAATCACTATACACAGTGTAACGCACGAGGTACAAAAAAACTGTGTACAGTACGAGGCAAAACGGGGCACAGCGGGGAAACGACTGAATTCCTCTAGTGCCAGAAGGCAGCTCGTCTGTCGAGTCTACCCAGGAAGGCAGCCCGTTGGATAAACGAGGGTGTGGATTGTCCAGCACTTTGAGCTTGGTCTCCTACCGAGGATGGGCGCTAAATAAGCGATGCGCGACGTGCCGTTCGATCGCGCTCAACCGATCACGTTTCGCCCAGTCACGTTTCATCCAATCGGGTTTCATCCAATTCGTATTTCGGATACACACACACACACACACACACACACTCTCTCTCTCTCTCTCCCTCTCTCTCTCTCTCTCTCTCTCTCTCTCTCTCTCTCTCTCTCTCTCTCTCTACGTTGATGGAGAACTTTTGCTGAGCCGAATTTGTACAGCTGAGAGGAAGAAAACAAAGTAATCTCCAACTGGCCCTTACCTCAACGATGGAGTCCACTGGACTCGGCTACTTGCAGCACTGATCAGCCCTCTGGTTTTTATCCGCGCCTATGCTCAACCGGCTCAGCGCATCTCTCTCTCTCTCTCTCTCTCTCTCTCTCTCTCTCTCTCTCTCTCTCTCTCTCTCTCTCTCTCACACACACACACACACACACACACACACACACACACACACACACACACATACACACTCTCTCTCTCCTCCTCTCCTCTCTCGCTCTCTCTCTCTCTCTCTCTCTCTCTCTCTCTCTCTCTCTCTCTCTCTCTCTCGCTCTCGCTCTCTCGCTCTCGCTGTCTTTCTCGCTGGCGCTGGTCGTTTGCATCCAAACAGCTTTCGCCGTCTGACCAAAGTGAAACCGGAACAACTTTTTTTTTTTTTTTCTTTTCTTTTTTTTTTTTTTGTTTTTCTGACGGGAAGATTTAACGCGTGAGTTGGGAAATAGACAACAGGAAGAGAGAGGACAGGGTAGGATGAAAGGCAATGCTGTAATAGTAATGTCGAACCCGGTGTCATGGTAGTCATTCCCCCTACTGAAATCACTTCCCGGCGTGTGAGAAAGGGCATATGCCCAAATCTACCACCACCACCACCACCACCACCACCACACACCACCCAGAAGTAAATCCAGACTGACCTCCTTTTGTCAAAAAAAAAAAAAAGAAAAAGAAAAAAGAAAAGAAAAAAAAACCTCCGCTTTCTCAGAAAGTCTCATAGTGTTCCAAACGACAAAAACATATCCATCAAGCACACCGTCCGAATTGGAGAGGTGGGGGAGTGTGTGTGGGGAGTGGGGTGGGGGGGAGACTCCTGGAGCTGAGCCAGAAACAGTCTCCACCTTGTTCCAAAACCTCTATCCCGGTTATAAATTTGGAGCAAGGTCTAAGAACGCCCAAGGAGTGATATAACACGGGACTGTTTCCATCTGCCTGTCACGTGGGTCAGGTGAGTCGGTGCATGTGCCTGTACTCATTCCATGAGATGTTTCTGAACTATGCTCTATAAATTACTCACGGGGGGGGGGGGGGGGGGGGGGGGGGGGGGGGGGGGGGGGGGGGGGGGGGGGGGGGGGGGGGATGGTATGGAATAGAATGTGTGCGCTCAAATTTCCTGACCAACGCCGCAGGTGTCCGTATCTCTTAGACCTGGTTGACGCCGAGATATATTATGACGGTAAACATAGACTACAAGCCATGTCATACAGTCTCAGACCATAGTGGAACTCCTGCAGCATTATCTTCTTCATCACCTTCATCCCCATCCATCAGCATGAAAAGGTCTCAAGTTCAGGTGTCCTTCATGCCGTGCTATCATGGTGACCTCAATTTTGATTCTCTCTCCAGTTCTGTGCCTTTGGTGAGCGCGTCGGGGTCGCCAGTGTGGGCAGGTTCATGGGGACTGTCGCTGGACGGACATGGTGGAGCCCTCCGGAGAGGAACGCTCACTCACACTAGCTCAGCTTGAGCTTCGTACCGTGATGTCTTACGTATGTTAGATCAGAACAGACACCACTGAGCACCAATAAAGTGACTCGGCAGCACTGCAGTGTCTCCTCTGATGGGTTGCCATACGCCGACTCGACACCCGACTCTGTGGATTGCCATTGCTGGAGCTGCAACGGGACAGACGACGAAAGTATGATCATGGACGGGGAATCAGAATCAGCGGCGTGTGTGTGTGTGTGTGTGTGTGGGGGGGGGGGGGGGGGGGGAGGGGGTCCACTGGAATGGTACATAAGATTAGACAGCAAATTTTTTTTAAGAGAAAAAAAAAAAAAGAAAAAGGACAAAAAGAAAGAAAAGAAAAGACCTCCTGACCCATTGTTCTCAGTGGGGGTGTGGACATTAAACTGGACTTGTAACCGTTTGAACTGGGGCTCAACACTTTTGAATTGATCCAAAATCAATTTCAAGACAATACCTCTGAGAGTGGGGTCATTCTGGAACAAAACACAGGGATGAATATTCATAGAGAATTGGCCAGGGAAGGTCTCTGCATAGATCCACCCCCACCCCCCAGCGATTGTTGCTGATACCCATTTGATTTCGCTCTGGGGGTGTGTTCGATGTCACGTTATACAAAATTGTGCCCATTAATTCTGCTGCAAGCACGCACGAGCGACAGTAAGGTCTTACCTATCAAGTCCGCCCTGAATCCAACAGGATGCGCAGTTGCTTAGTTATTCGTTTCGAATACACGCGCGCGCTTTGTGTGTGGGTGGGGTTGGGGGGGTGCGTGCGGATTTGTGTGCAGCCTATAATGTGTACACACACACACACACACACACACACACACACACACACACGCATGCATGCACACAAGCACGCGCACGCACGCACGCACGCACGCACACGCGCGTCACGCACACACACACGCACACACACACACACACACACACACACACACACACACACACACACACACACACACACACTTTCTTTCGCGCTTGCACGAAAGTCCCCTCGCCCTGATCCTCAAGAGTCATCAGCAGCGAACCCGACGCGCTTTTCAGTTCATTCAGAGCGAAACGGCTGTAGCTTGCCCAGTGGTCCACTGACCTATATTCTGAAAGAACAATGCCTTGTCCCGAGCAATTACCGGAAAATGAGTAGTCTCTCCCGTCCCCTCTCCGGGTTTGTCCGGTGACCCGCTCTGCCTTCTGGAGCGGTGGGTGACCACTGTATTTATACTTCAAAGGGTGGTTTGTTTGTTTGTTTGTTTTGGTTGTATGTGTGTTGTTGTTTGTTGCCGTTGTCGCTTTTTTTCTCACTTTTTTTCCTCACGTCAAACCTTTTTTTTTTTTCCCCCAAATCCCTGTCGGTTTGACCGTCCGCCAAGCAGGTGACGTTTGTCTGTCAGCAAGGTTACGTAACATCTACGCAGTCGATTTTAAACAAGGTTTGTGGAAAGAGAGAATGCGGCCCAAGCACGAAGCCGTCAGATGTTGGTGTGTTTCCGTGGCGCAGATCCCGCATCAAAGGGCTGTTCCAGGATCAGTGCGACCTCCGCTGGCAGTGGCCTGCGTTCTCCCCGAGTGATCTTGGTCACTACGGTATCCTCGATAGACTGCGGTTTCTGGCTGTGTTGACGTTGTTGTTGTTGTTGTTGTTGTTTTTAAGGTACATTTCTTCCTTCGAATTCTAAAGACTAATGTACAGTCTGTTACGTAAGTTGATATTTTCCCTTAAGGTTTTGTTTTTGCTTGTTTGTTGTTGTTTGTTTGTTTTTTGTTTGCTTTTTTTTTTAACAGACGTAATTTACATGGATAGGTGGACTTACCTGGCTCTGGCGAGGGTTTTTCTTTCAGTCCCATCGTCTGTGCCACTTCAGTGGCAAAACCTCCACACCGCTGATTCCGACTTCCTGTCCACAGCTACACCCGCTTTGTTCCGCCGCAGCCCCCGGCACCAGCAATCCACAGTCAATGTCAAGGTCGTTACGAGGCAACCCGCCGGAGGAGAGCTCGTTTGAAAGTTAACAGTATAGGCTTTTCTGTTTGTTTTTTTGTTAACGCCGCGGCAGGTGTGCACCACTCGCTTGAGAATGTTCTTTTTCTGTCCCATTTTCTGTTCCATTTCAGTGAAACCCGCACCTACGCCGCTCATTCCGACCCCCCCCCCCCCCCCCTCGCCCCCTTCCCTACCCCAACCACAACCCGGCCCAGTCCGCCGCAGCCCCGGCACCGGCAATCCACAGGGAGCAGTCGATGTCAAGCCGTCAAGAGGCAACCCACCGGAGGAGAACTCGTGTGAAAGTCTTGTGGGTCCACTGGACTGATCGCGTAAACTGACACATGAAACAAACACAGTCAAGACTGAAACAGTTCGATTTGTCGTGTTTCACCTCTGGCTTGTAGGAAGTGAAATTATGTTGATTATCGATAAATGACGCGCTTTTATGTTTGGAACTAAAGTTAAAAACATCATGGAAGGAAGCAAGCCAGTAGGTATGAACACCACCCATTGCCCCTTATTGTAAAGGTATGGTATAATAACCCCCCTCCCTTCGCCCCCTCCCCCCCCCCCCCCCCCCCCCCCCCCCCCCCCCCCCCCCCCCCCCCCCCCCCCCCCCCCCCCTTTATTTTGCTCTCAACGAAATGCCCGTGCCAAGCCGAATGATAGGGCGCTTGACCAAGTTCGTAGATGTTCTCATTCCGACACTGGAGTGGGCAGGGCCATTTTTCCCATGGTGTGTCTACTAATGTCAGAAACAGAACCTGTATTTCCATGTCTACAAATGTTTTACTTTGCACTATGAAATAAATGTGTATGTTTAATTCATCTTTGAAAAGGAAAAGGTTGTTTATTACCATTCGGGAAATTACACACGCGTTATTACCCACCACTCAAGGCACACACACACACACACACACACACACACACACACACACACATCAATCCATCTCTGTCACAGTGTGTGTCAGCGGAAGCCATCTATCATTGGAAAGCAATGAATTTCTACTTATCTTTTATAATTAAAGAGACCTAGTGTGATAATTCGCGGGAACACGACAAACACTTCCTACAGACAATGGCATGAATTCTCGATCACAGAAAGAACTGCACACATTGTTTCTGATTGCAGATCCATTGGGTTCTTCTGCATGTCTGTATAATTTATTCATAGTTTTCATTCAAGTTAATCAGCGACGCACATGATGTTTCTTTACCTGCTAGCGTTACTAAGATCAATAGAACGTACGCATACGATGGCTTCACGCTTGCAAGGGGGGCATAATGATGCAAAAATGTTTTTCTTTCCAAACCAGAGGGTTGATGAGACAGACAGACAGACAGAGAGAGAGAGAGAGAGAGAGTCAAAATCAATGAGATTGTCAGTTCTGTAAACCAGGGTTCGGAGTCCTCCCTCTCTGTTGACGGGCGTAGCACTCTACGTAATTGGAGCCACCTATGCTAGCGTACGACGTCGACGGCAACGTTGCGTGGATTAGATCCGAGAGTGGGCCCAGGAAAAGGGGTTGACTTTTTCAGGCACCAAAACTCGAGTGTTTCCACTTCAACAATTTTCGAAAGTATTTAGCTGACCCTGAAATCCGTTTGGAGAAATCCACCTTTCCAGCTGTCAAAAAAAAAAAAAAAAAAAAAAAAAGCCAAATTTCTGGCAGTTATCTTCGATCAAGGTCTGAACTTCAAAAGTCACACCCGGTGCAGGAAAGCTTCACGTCAGAAAGCAATGAACATTCCAGGAGTTCTGGCACATATGGATTGGGGCGCTGATAAGAAAAAAAAATTCCTTCACCTTTACAGGGCTCTGATCCGCTCCAAACTGGACTACAGCTGTACAGTACATGGTTCGGGCAGACCTGCTTACGTTGAATCCCTAGATCCTATCCACCGCAAGAGCTTCGACTCTGCCTGGCTGCATTCCGCACCGCCCCCTGCTCACACAGCCTGTCATCCGGGGCAGGAGAACCATCCCTCTCAAACCGTCGGCTGAAAGTTTCTCTGAATTGCTGTTGAATTTCTTTTCTGAACCCGAAAACCCTGTTTATGATAGTGTCTTTGACCCGAACTTCCTGAAGAAATTCCACCCATGGGAATCCGTATTCTTCTCCATTTGGACAGTGCAGACATAGACCTTGGAGTCGTGTGCGATTCGTCCAAGTTTCCTGATGACCCACCATGGACTTTCCTTGCCCCGGATATCCGGTTTGATTTAGCCTCGTAAAGATACCACTCTGTTCCAAATTTTCATCCTTTCGAGAATTTTTACCGACGGCTCCAAATCTGAAGAGCTAGAGGGGAGCTGCCTCTGCTGTGTTTTGTGCAACGGGTCCTCCTCAGAAATGTTCTAAACACATTCCCACCGACAGCTCCACCGTCACTCCTGAATTGACAGCCTTGTCCTGGCTGTTGAAATGGTCTCCAAACACAAAACGGTAAGACCGCACGTTCTGTCGGACTTCCTTTCTACTTTGGAAGCCATTGCTGACCGTAAAGTCAAACACTCTCAACTGCTGAAAATTGTGCGAACTGATACATAGTTTTTGCTTGGGTTCCTGGTCATGTGGGGTATTCGAGGCAATGAAGTGATTGATCAACTTGCCAAGAACGCTGCCAGTAAAGAATTGAGCAGATTCTTTGTCCCATTCACCGATCTGAAACCTACAGCTCAGGCTGATGTCGAAGACTTCTGGCAACAGGTATGGGACTCGCAGACAGATAACAAACTCTTCCACATCTGTCCAAAAGCTAAAAGTTTTGAACCATGTTCCTGGGGCGGCCGTTAAGAAGAAACAGTCTTGTGCCGTTTGCACACAGGCCGCTCCGTTTACACCCATTCGTATCTTTTAGAAAGCAAAGAAGCTCCGTGTGCATTCCATGTCATGTACCATTCACAATGAAACAGGCGATTGTGGAAAGATAGGGCTTCAATGATATCAGACATGGACACTTCACGGCAGACTCCTTGAAAATATGTTTCAGAGATGGCCCACATGATGTAATGTTTTAAGTTTCCGGAATAGATCAATCCTTTTCATTAATTTTGATCTAAGGTTTTATGGAGAAAATATTTTTCATGAATTCTGGCGTGTTTTTAGGTGTGTTTTGACGAGTTGTGTGTGCATTTTATTAAAACGGACTTTTGAGCCGACAACCCTGATATGGCCCTTTGTGGTCGGCTGGGCTTTAAGTGACTCTCTCTCTCTCTCTTACCTGAAGTTTAAGTACTGTTCAGTGATCTTTTAAGCTTAAATAATTTTGTTTGAGCAGGGTAACTATCCTTTTTTTTATATAAAGTTTTGTTATTGAGCAGACTTTCGACTCATGTGAAATTTTTTTTTTTCTAGACTTTCATTTCTTTTTGTCGGTCGAACGGTGTCTTGATTTTAACATTTTTTAGTTTGCCTGGCGTTTTTTTCCTTCCGAAAACACCTCTCATTATTTCTTCTGTGGGATGGTCCTGGTAATGTTTTATTTTGTGTGTGTGTGTGTGTTTGAGGGAGAAGAGGGTTGTGACGTTTTCTTGTTTTGCTTTTTTTTCGCAAGAGATGTTTCTGTGCAAATTCAGGTTATTTTTCTCTAAGATCGTACATTACTGTGATACCCTACCCTCAACACACTTTGTATGCTTGCATATGTTTCTTGATTACAATTTGATTTCTTCTTCACAATTACAGAATTCTTTTTTCCAAAGGGTGAGATGGCTCCGTGGTGTCTACCTGGTCATAAACCACTCTGGCACAGACTCCTATAAATCTTGCTCAGCCATTTGCCTTAGCTTAGTTTCGTCTGTTACGTACCGGGAGTAGCCACGCTCTAGGATTTAAACAAGGAATTTTGATATAGTTTCGCCCATACTGTATGAGCTGACGGGACTAGAAATGAGTTTGCTAGAAGTTTTCTAGGAGCAGCTCCAAGCGGCAATGGGCAATTTTCTATGCATGCACGCATGTTTCTTTCTTACGACACACTTGCACACAGAACACCCGTTAGTAGACTCTAGATTGGAGGAAAGGGCAAGAGCGCGTGGAGATTTTGGGAGCGATTAAAGAAAATACAAACTCCTCTGAACTATTGTAGGAACACTTTGGAACTTTTATTTGAACGTGTTGAATTCTTTTAGTCACATTCTGATCCCAGGTTGTATCGGCATGGATACAACATTCACCGACATGGATTGCATTCGTTTTTCTCTCTCTCTCCCTTTTTTTTTTTTTTTTTTTTTTTTTTTTGCGTACAGGCCACTCCTTTAACACCCATTCTTATCTTTTTTAAAAAGGCGGAGAAGCTCCGTGGTGCATTTCATGTGACCACTCACATTGAAACATATTCTTTTAGATTGTTGGGACTTGCATGATGTGAGACAAAAATACCTCACAGTAGACTCCCTGAAAACCTTGTTCAGAGACGTCCCATCCGATATGATGTTTGAATTTCTGAAAGAGATCAACATTTTCTTCATCCGATTCCAGGTTTTATGAGAGATTTCTCACGAATTCCCGGTATTTTTTAGAAGGTGCATCTTATAAGATAAGATCCATTTATAAATGGTGTAGTGGAAGATTTTTTTCTTGTTAATGATTTGTGAATTGACTTTGTTGCGGTGACAGTCCTGATATGACCTTTACGGTTGGCTGGGCTATAACCAACATAACCTTACCTTACCTTTCCAACCTACAATAGTGATTTCAAGTAGGTGACAGCCCTGATATGGCCATTGGCAGTCACTTGGGCTATAAACATCATCTCTCTCTCTCTTTCCAACTTGTAACTCGGTATACCGCGCATGTTGTGAAGTTACCAAGCAGTGTACAAGAAGAAAGCAGGCAAAACGAAAATGATTCGTCAGAACAGTTTTGGTGCTGGTGTAACATTACAACAGATTGTGACCGATTGTCGCAAAATCATGACAGTTGGTTATCAGTAGAGCTTGGCCAGCAGGGAGACTCAAACTACAGCCTGGGCCGAGATGACAATTTCAACACTTTTCTCTCCTCTTTCAGAGAAGAACCCCTATACCCATCAGTTGCCACACAGTGGAGTGCCACCATGGAAGACAACTGGCTTCATTTTCTAGAGCCATGAACAAGAACATTCCAAAATCCTGTCCTGGCTGGAACTGAGGCCGAGGGATATTGCGTGTCAAGGTGTGGTCCATAGTTTCAGTACACCACATGACCTCCCTTCTTCCTCTAAAGGGTTTAAAACAACTGTCCATGCTCAGCTGTTTTTCTTACGTGTAAACATAACAGTGATGGTATTTGACAAAACGGTTTTGTTGCCATAGTAGGATGTCATCACAGTGGATGTGGCCCCCACTGAGCTTGAAGTCATTTAGAGTCTATGTCTGGGAGGAAGCAGGAAAAAAAAAGTCTTTTAACTTGACAGAAAAGCATCCTGAAAGCACATGCGATCTTTCTATACAACCACAAGACCGACACATACTTATGTTGCACAATTTTAATACATGCAAAAAACAAAATAAGCATGCAGTCAAGCACAGATCAGATTGTCATTCATTGCACATTATATTAAGAACAACCAGTGGTGATTATAATTCATTGCACATGTACCTCTACAACTACAGAGTAGATTCAGGTTATTCATTGCACATTAGACGACATGTACAAAAACAAAAGCTGGTGAAGAGGATAAATACAGTGATGTTTAAATGCCCCCGAAATGCTTAACGCTATTATACTACAGCAGCAACTCCAGCACCAGCTCCACTTTTCAGCCATTCCTAAAACTGAAAGCAATCGCATTTAAGATCATAGACTTCTCCCGTCTGCTTATCAAATCGCTTTTCAGACACAAAAGTCAAACTAAGGTAAAGAAAATCAAGTATGGAGATGCAGAAAAGTAAAAGAGTGATTTCTGAATAGAATCCATGGAAATTACAAACTTACAGGCACTTTTTAGCAAATGCGATCATCCCTGAGAATTTGCCAGCACGACACTGAACAGAGACAGGTAGACCTCATTGCCTATCACAGTATTTAGTTCGCTACTTTTTTCTCTGCTCACTGCTTTTGTTTTCCTATGATTGTTGGTTGGGGAAATGCATTTTACCTGGGGAAAAAGCTGACCATTAACATAATTCCTGTATACAAACGGCACTGAAGACTAATTCACAACTCCTATAGACACACTATCTATCATCTTCACAAGCAAATAGCCCATTGGTCAATACATGAGTTAAGGTTGTGCACACCATGTTTGATTTGTTGTAGCACACATTTGTTGTAATAATTGGTTGAGAGACGCTGCTCTCAACACATATTGTTTACATACATGTCCATACAAAGAAGTCTAGAATAATAACAGCTGTACAAGATTCATACCAAAAAAAAAATGGTGGTGGAATTACACTATGTACCAACTGTAGACACACTATGACTGGCAGTATTAAATGCAACACAAGAATACATCAGATACATCAAAAGAAACTGGCAAGATCAAACATGCACTGCAAAAATATGTCAATCTTTTTTCTTTCTTTTTTTCACTAAATCCAAATTTTGTGTAAAATACCTGCAACTTTAAGCATCGTACACTCAAATATAGACAAAGGACAGCAAGTACAGCTTGTGGCATGTGCTTACTGCTTGCACTGTCTTCAACATTAAAAGTTCTGCATTATTTCACCAATACTGGAAGAGTTTGCTTCATATCTCTACAAATTTCAAACTGAAATTATGTATTGCGCCAAGTAACTGTTCGAGAGGAATATTTTCCAAACATCTACTGGGGGGGACCCATTAATAAAAGTCCTGCATTATTTTGCCAATATTGGATAGTTAGGAAGACGATTACTTTTTTCCCTTTCCCTATACTGAATTGAATATTAATGGACAAGTGATTTTGCTTATGGGCAGGTCTACCTGCGTTACTTGCCCCTTGCCCAGATTAGACAAAGGAAATGCTCTACTCCAGTAGTTCTGTTTTTTACGATGGTGTCAATGCCTGTGGACTAGTCCACATATGCTACAGCACCTGCTGAACTGCGAGGCCACAGTCTGCAGGATTTACAGCTGATGGCAAAAAAACAAACTAAGACGAGGTTCTCCTCAGATACGAGTAAAAAAAAAAAAAAAGGTAATGCCCTTGTCAAACGGTTTCTGTTTGTTTCATGGTGGAGGTGTCGTTGCAAGCAGACTAGTCCATCTACGCTACAGCACATCTGCTAAGCTGCGAGACCACAAAGCGCAGGATTTACAACTACGATGAAATGATCCAAGTCGAGGGACTTCCCTGACATGGTATAATGATTAACTTTTGTGATGTGTATTGCGGAATGCCAGGATGAAAATACTGATATATAGGAGTACAGTAGTTATTGCATGATTCACATTTTAGGGAATGTCTAGAATTTTTTTTCTGGCAAAAACCTTGCAACAATATTCAAACTCCATTTTCAAAACCTATGGAGATTCAAAATGGAATCCTGGTGCATATTTAAAGAACTGCTCTACTTTCTTAGCAATAATGGCATTTTGTATCAACTTTTCATATCTTCAGATGGTAGGTTTTCTAGTCACCTGAGCAACTTGCACTATATTGCATGTTGACCATTGCATTCATACAACAAGGACTGACAATAGTGCCGTTCTCAAATTTGAAGGGAAAAAAAAAAAAAAAAAGGATCATGCAGAAAATATTTCCTGATACAAATCTTTGCAAGAGCAAAGAAAGAAACGACCAAGAACATTGACACCACCACTATGGAGAGGGTGGGATGAGTTTCACAACAAAGCGGTTCCTCATGGGGGGAGGGGGAATGAGGAGAGATGGGAATACAAAAGGAAATTTCCATTTACTCCTGTACACCGATCTCTACCTGAAGTTCCAACACAATTCGAGACTTCATAATGGGTTGAAAAAACCAATATCAAAGCACCAAGGGTATCTGGAACCTACACAGGCAGTTACCACAAAGGTCAACACCATGAAGGGAAAAGAATCGTTGTGCACCAAGGAGTTAAAGGGCACCTCTGTGACTTGTGAACTGTTCAGTTGTAGCGGGTTTTGGCAGGACTCTGCAGGCCAATGAACACTGGGTTCTTGGATGACGCAATGGTACGGACCCCCAAATAAGAGATGAACCCTTCCGGCGTGAAGTTCAAGCCTGAGGAACTAATGATGCCCTCATATGCATCCGCCTCTCGTTCATACTGGGTAAGAATGGCGGCCGCCTCTGCTTTGGCTCTGAGGAAAAATCAATTCATATTAACATTTAACAACATGTTGCAGTCATGGTGTTCAAATAGTGCTTGCCCATCATCCTGGTGAATATACGAACCCTGACAGGTCATCTCATTGCTGTAAATCGTACATTACTTCGTGTCATCTTCTCTCTTTTCATTACATCAACACTCCCTTGAAATTGTGCAGTTGCACAGCAAAATTACACGAGCAGTTTTTCATTTAACCCCATCTCCTCTTCCCAATACTAGAACCCCCTTCATACATACTAAGCTGACAGGAAAAAGAAATTTTACAATATACTTGTCTAAACAAATGCCTTATTCCCACTTGGCATGGAACAATGCCATAATATCAGGACCACCACCCCCACCCAACAACTAAAATCTGGAGAGCAGGGAGCTTGCCTTGCCTCAGTTCCCAACCAAGCCAGCCAGAGTGATTTCACAGCACTGTGCCATGGTAGAAACTAGCTCACTTTTTGCACCTTTTCCCAACTGCCAGGGGGGTGAAAGGGCATCCAAAGTGTTTGGTGTCCATAATAGCTCCCCATTCCACACACACTCTCTCTCTCCCCCACCTCTTCTCCTATCACTGCTTCCACCATCTTGCCCTTCTTCACAGTTTAAAAAAAAAAAAAAAAAAAAAAAAAAAAAAAAAAGTCCAAAGGAAAGGGATCTAAAGTCTTTCCTGTCGGTGAATAATCAAGACTCTCATATGCAAGATCATGGAGGAAAATTCATAAAGGAATGCTGTATGAAAGTATTTCAACACTGCAATCGATACCACTGCAAGAGTATTAAGGGGAACTAACCTGACTTTTTTTTTTTTAACTTGCATATGCTTCCCTTTCTGTGCCAGTCTCAAAGAGCACTGAACCTGTCCACGTTAAAATCATTCTTGCATGGCCAGATTAAAGTTACTCTTACTGCGTGTCATAATCCTATGCATAGGCATGATCATGAAATAGTCATGGGGGGGGGGGGAGGCATGATCAAAAAGTAACAAAACAATAATACCCACACAGCTGGCCACATGTGCAAAAAAAACTCCTTTTCAGACATGAGCATACTTTCTGCAGTTCATACCATGATGATTTGTTTCATACGTTCTGAGAAGAATTTCTTGATGCTGTATTACCAATTCCTGTGTTGCGAATCTTGTATTTGTGATTTTTCTTTCCAGATCACCATATATCCGATAAAATTAAATAATACTGCTCATATGTCCAGATGCATACATGTAAGATATTACCTGTACAAAACTGTTTACATACCTGAATACTTACCCAAATTACACAGGCACATTCAAAATAAATTTTAATGCCAAAGCATGTTCTATCTCACTGTGCACACAAACAATGTATACAGACACAGACCTCCACTTGCACACTAGTAAAAACACACATACAGGGACACGAGCATTCACAGTTCACCAATATTACTGTCATGATCTTCATTTGCCCACTAGGATACAACTGAACATTGTCCACAACAAAATAAAAGAGAATCTTAGTCTCCATATTTTCTTGTGATGCATGAAGTTTTGTTTTTCCACACAATAAAGTGTGAAAATCAGGATAACAAAGTAGTTGAAATATGACATTATCATGACCAAACTCTACATTGCAAAAATAATTCACATTTATTACTGGCATCCTTTTTGTTCTTCCAGAAACCATTCTACAAATTCATGGCGTTTTCTTTCATCGAATGTAATTCACAGAAATTCTGTCATAAATCATAGTTGGTCTTGAATTTCATAATGGAATCATTCCAAGTTTGCCAGTTCAACTTGCAGAAATGGCAAAATGTTCACACCACCGTCAAAATTAGCATTTCTCTAAAAATTTTCATTTAACATTCCTGTGCCCCAGGCAAAAATATTCAAGTTATCACTGGTATCATATACTGTTTTAAGACCGCCAGCCATTAGAATTTTCTATTCTAGTCCCCAAAAGAATGCAGTTGAAATCAGTTTTCCATTTTCAAATTCCAGACACATTCTACAACACAGCAGCCACTCACTCACCTGCAGTTACCAACACACATAACCTTGGGAAATAGTGCACACACATAACCAATACACATCAACCAATATTTTTTAACAACATCTTACTTGTTGTCCAGGATCCTGGCGTCTGATTCGGCTTTGTTCAGGATGATCTTGGCTTCAGACAAGGCTTCACGGCGCGTGGTGTTGGCCTCCGTCATCAGCCGTGGCTGCTCATTCCTTGCCACCTTCACAAATCACAGCACTGGGGGTTATCCACACACAAACCTAATGGGGAGAGAACAAATCTCTTGCCTCATTTTCCCCTTTATTTACTTTTTTGTCCAGAGTCCCAACTGCTCGCACAGTTCACTAAACACTTCTGGTCACACCAAAGCCACTGCATGCCATGTGAGGATTCTTCAGGCGAGTTGCTCCCTCAACTAACCATGTATGCCATTTTGCTGTCTACTGTTCAGCTAGGCCTGCTCTTAAATTTGTGTGTGTGTATGTGTGTGTGAGAGTGTGATTGAGTGTGTGTGTGAGTGAGTGAGTGTGTGTGTGTGTGTGTGTGTGTGTGTGTGTGTGTGTGTGTGTGAGAGAGAGAGAGAGAGAGAGAGTGTGTGTGTGTGTGTGTGTGTGTGTGTGTGTGTGTGCAATTCAAACTCTGCAGCTTGACACAAACACAGCAGAGAAATGTAACCCATGAACCGGAAGCACCTATGAGAGTCAATCAGATCAACAGGAAGTAGTGAATGCCTTTAATGTGGGCACCATAGCTGTAACCGATGATGCCAAAGATGCTAATCTGCTCCCCTCTGCTCTCTGATCCAGACACCACCCTCTCTCTATAATCTTTATACCAAAGACTTTTTAACAGTATACAAGTTTTTAGCCCATTCTCAGGCTTGCTTTTGCTCACTTCACCTAACACAGTCATCCACAGACACCAGATAAAAGCCGACTCCAACATTGCAGATTCCCCTGGGTTCGATTCCCATTAGAGCCATTCAGTTGTGGGATTTTTCTGCCCCAGCCGCCGCCTGCCATCCAGAGCCGAGTTTTGCTACAGACTCGACTGGGAAGACTGGAACCACACAGTCCAGTTCCTACACAAATAGAGATCTACGACATTGCTGCTCAAATTTTGTGATCAACACTGCAGGTGTTTGCATCTTTCAGACCTGGTTGATGCTGATACAAGTATCATTATCAAAGCAAGCTTAGAATACAACCCTGTCAAGCAGCAGTCTTAGACCGGAAGGTAATTCCACAGCATCTTCTTCCTCATGGTGACTTCAGTTCTGATTTACTCTCCTATGCCCTTGAGTTCATGTCAAGGTTTGCTGGTATCAGCAAGCTCATGAAGACTGTTGTTGGACGGGTGTGGTGGCCTCTCCTGAGAGGGGGACACTTACTTATGCCACCACCACAACATAATTACTGTCAGCAGGATGATGCTCAGTAGAGGTGTCCTGCATATGCTGATCAGGACAGACACCACTGAAGCACCAAAGTGGCTCTTCAGCAGCGTCTCTTCATGTGTTGCCTCATGATGACTTAACACCCACTGCTTGGGCTGTGACGGGACTAACAGGGATGTGGCTGTGGACCAGGAACTAGAATGAATGGTGTGCAGGTGATGCCACTTCATTTTTGTATGGAATGAAGTGGGACTGTTGTTAAGTCTCGAGGGGGAAAAAAGAAACCTGTATAAAAATGGTCCTGGTGGACGACCACTAGTCTTACAAGTTCAACCAACATATCTCAAGTGACAGAGAAGACGGGACAGCTGAAAAAGTTGCAAACTTGCGCATACTAGCAGGTATGTGTGTTGCGAGTCTGTTTGACCTTATTCTTCATCTGAAAGCTTCTGTTCAGCTTGATGATTTATATGCTCCCCCCCCCCCCCCCCATCCTCCTTAATCACAACCACAGGTCATTATGCTTCACCCTGGAATAAGTACTGCTAACGCTCTGACTATTGCGCAGAAAGAGGAGAGAAATAAACATCATTTTATTCAGCATCCTTCTACAAATTTTGATGTCCCAATTAATACCAAAATCAAGTGTATATGAACACAAGTACTGTAATACTCTGGCCACACCAAAATCAAGTGTGTGTATGACTGCAAGTACTGTAATACTCTGGCCACTGGAAGTAAAACATTTAACTTTATCATGCATGGTCAGTCTGCTACATGCCCAGTCAACCGTTTTTAAATGCCATGATGAAAATAAACTTTGCCATTTTTCTTTACAAGGTCAGAAAATCAATTTAATTGGCAGTCAAATCATTGGTTATCATGTGACAGTAAGTTAACAAAAAAAAAAAAAAAAAAGCATGACTTCAAATAGAAATTTTGTACATATTCTCTCTACTAGTAAAATCAAAACCATCATCACTTCAAGGAAAACTGGATATAAAGTGTTCATATTTGCAATTCAACCTAGCATCACAGTGAGCCATTTCCCATGCCTGTGCTTGGCATCAAAACAACCAGGTTTT
Source organism: Conus betulinus (assembly GCA_016801955.1). Taxonomy (NCBI): domain Eukaryota; kingdom Metazoa; phylum Mollusca; class Gastropoda; order Neogastropoda; family Conidae; genus Conus; species Conus betulinus. The sequence goes on from JADBJO010002089.1 coordinate 59,450, forward strand.
GAGGACTGTAAACATTACCTTTAATTCCTCCACAAAATTCTTGCCTGCAAGATAGTCACACAAATGCTGATCAACCATGAAACGTTAAGAAATTCCGCCTGATTTTTTTTTTTTCTACTAAGGATGGAGTCTCAAAACTGCTTTGAAAAAAAAAAAAAAAAAAAAGCTTTAAATTTTGCATTATCTGCAATACTCTGGATGAAGACGGAAGGGATGATAAAAACTGCACACAAGCCTAAAATAGAACACCATTCTCAGCTCTGCTGATGCAGTCTGCCTGAGTTCTGTTGTTAACTGTGCAAGTCAGCAGTGTTTTCTTATGTGACACATATTTCATCTGATGTGAATTTAATATGAGAAAAAAAAAGCAGCATCACTTCTTCACTTGGTGATAACTAGAGGGCGCAAACAGTCACATGAAAGAACCCCATCTTACAACAGGGGGAACAATAAGATCATGAAATGTATAAAAGAAATAAAACGCTGAACTGACCTGAATGTCTTCCCTGGCTCTTTCTTTGCTGCGAATGGCGTCTTCATACTTACTGGGTCTCTGAATATTGTTCACCTGTTCATGCAAAATGTACAATTACTTTCAAAAAGTTTTAAAAACAACCATACATTAACCCCTACTTCACATTTCCCAGTTTACCCTCCAGCTGTTGTGTGTGTGTGTGTGTGTGTGTGTGTGTGTGTGCGTGTTACACAGCTGATCCTGGAGGTAATGAGGACACAAGCACTGACAGTACATGGAAACTAAACTACAGACTGTTCCCATGGATACACAGGGTGGTGGGGGTGGTGGGGGGTGCAGGTGCACGAAAAAAAAAATGGTCAGAAACAACCACCAAAATTTTCAAATACCAATCAGTGAATAAACTTCCCAGAGTCTGCCAATCATGCAACATATATGTGTAAAGTTATCAAAAATATTGTTGCCTCTATTTTCCTTTAGTGCTTCCCTCTTTATCGCTCATTCCCTGTGACAGAGCAAAAGAAGTTCTACTTCATTTCACCAAGACATTTGTATAAACATGACTACAAATGTGTATCATTTTGAATTTTCAGCATCTGACACTTTTGAAATTGTGATCTTCGAAAGCAGCATGGGGATACCATTTTATTTGAGAACTGCATGCCAAGATTTCAGAATACAGAAACAGACTGGCGATATTCAGCATTTGCATTGCCAAACCCGAACTTTTCTGATTTTCAATATTGGAAAAACATTAGAATTTCACAATCAAGAAGGTTGTGAGAGCTATTTTACAACCTGACAATGCTATACGCCCCTGGATACAGAGTGATGTTATTATGGCAAAGTAAATTATATCTGTAACTGTATTCTATATTCTATGCCATATGCAAGTTGAATCCAGATAACCTTTTTTTCTCTTTAATCAACATCTTTTCATTTGATCGCATGAAGTCAAATGGGGTACCACTCTAAGGAACTGTTCACCAGGTTCCTCTGAAGCTTCTACTTTCGGTTTTCATGCCACTTAACATACTTGCTTTATCATTTGAACTATCTTCATGCCAATTAGCATACTTGCTTTATCATTTGAACCATCTTCAAGCCACTTAACACACTTGCTTTATAATTTGAACTATCTTCATGCCAGTTAACATACTTGCTTTATCATTTGGACTATCTTCATGCCACTGAACACACTTGCTTTATTATTTGACCCATCTTCCCATTTGCCCCCTTTGATTTCATTTTCTCCACAACAACAAGAAAAAAAAACGCTGAAAATTACTTCAAGCCAACTGAGCCAAGCGTGCCCTCCACATTGCTCAGTAGTAAACTAAAGCCATAGGTTGTTTCTGGATCTGTTCTTTTTCCCTCATTCCTTTTTTTTTTTTCTCTGTCTGCTAGCTCAGTAACGCATCAGTGACTTTCAGTTTGTGTATCATACTGCACTTCTCGCACCACATCTCATGTGAAATGTGCTCACACATAAATTCTGCTGGAATACAGACAAGTGCATACTGCACCTGCATGTTTTCATACGCTCACATGGTCACACATGCAACAAACACTGTCACCAAAACTCCTACTAAACACACAACAGAGGGAAGAAAAGTGAGACCAACAAAACCCTATGACATTCACCTGCAAATCGGTCACATCAGCATGCATGCTGGCAAACCGCTCTTTCAGGATGGTCGACAGGGTGGTCTGGAAGTTGCCTCTCTCTGCCTGGAACTGGGCAGTGGTGAACTTGCTGCATGCCTCGTGGATGACTGACACCCCTGTAATCATAATCCATCAAGACTTGATGGGTTAAGAGAGAGAGGGGATGGAGGGGGGGGGGGGGGGGGGGGGGTATCATGTCCATACTATTTTTTTCTCCATCAGCTGTTCATCCACCTTGTCTATATGCATGGGTAAATACACACAGGTATACTCATTTGCACAGCTATTTTCAGCTTTCATACTAAAATGACTACTTCTGATCTGCGCTTACCTACCCATCCACCATAGCTCTCCAGCTACCAATCGGCTCATCACGTGATCACTCTTACTTTCAGTTTTCATATTGGTAATTAGGAAGAGCTAAGCATTTAGACATTTGGATTGGGGGGGGGGGGGGGGGGGGGTTGCCTCCAGAACCTGCTAAAAACATAGCATCTTTTTCAGCTTGTCAGTGTGACCGATCACAATAACAGAGAGAGTAATGTTACAGGGATGTGGACAAATCAACCATATAAGAACTCCCTTTAGGTACAAGACTTTGTCGAGTCGACAGATGTGCTAACCTTCACAGTGCAGCCAAATGACCACAATGGTCAATCATAAAAAACATCAGCAACAGATACATTCATCTCAAATTGCATCCAACACTCCATTTTTATTTAAAATAGGGTGTGATTTTGACTTTTATTTGAAAGTACTTTTTTCCCCCCTCAAAATACCGCTTTGAAAGATTGATGAGGCAGTTCCATACACTTTGCTCTAAAGAAATAGAAGTTAAATAGTCAAATCTATTTTCTGCAGTGATGACGAATGCCTCTGCTGCGATGCCTTCCCACGTAAGCCTTTTGTAACAAGACAAAGACAAGGGAGCAAGTTTCTATAGTCTTCCTATCATCAAAAGCTGTAAGGGAGTTGCTGCCCTTTGCATGCCCATGTGCCTGGGAGCAAGTTCCCATTTACTTTAAAGAAAGCCAAAACCAGAATTAATTCTGGATGGACTCAAAATGAAAGAATGAAAGCACATAGCAACTTGTTCCCCCCCTGGAATTTCATTCACATGCTCAAACATGCTGACAATTTCACAAACCAAGGCACCTTTCGGGAGAGAAAAACATATACTGTCCAGCTTTTCTTTCCATGATGGTGTTCTTTTCATTGTTTTGTATGCAAAAACACACTCACTCACTTGAATATCACAGTCCAAGTCATGGTATCCCAGCATATTCGCTTGGTCTTAAAAACACTTTAAGGGAGTTGACTGAAAATAAGTGTGCACATAACAACACTAATCGGCCTGGAACATGTGTATGTGTGTATGAGCCTTCTCCATTACTTTTTCCCTGTGCTTACATTTTTGTATCTGTTTACGGGCTTTCTCTATACCTTTTTCTTTGCATGCCGCCCACATATGGGCGGAGCGTTATGCTCCAATCACAAAGTGCCACTCAGCACTGGGTGGCACTAAGTGCGCAGTAATGCATAAAACCCTTTTTTATGCTCTAAAACCAATTTTTCTGGTCTCAGGATCAAATCAATCTATTTTAAAATGCAAACTATTAACACTCTATCTGAAATCTAACACAAATTTAAAAAAAAAAAAAAAAAATCTGGCAAACTGCTAAACATGCTATATGAGCATGGGCTGTGCAACCATAAACATTGCACGAACATGGGAAAGACTAACTCCACCAACATATGTAGGCAGAGAGTTTAAAATGGCTCCCTTTTAAATAAAAAAAAAAAATAAATTTCCTGAAATACTTTTTTTCCTGTTGTAATAAACAGGTCTTTAGTCTAGAACAAAGGATGACTCCTTATGAGACAGAGGATGCAAGTTATGAACAAATTCGTATTCATCAAATCTCCATGGATGAAACACTGACCTTGTACAACCACACAAAGTTAGGTCAAGGTCATCCATAAATCAGAAGGGAAAAATAAGTGAAGACTGGGAAGAAAATATCTGTTACTGATAAGAAAAATGTTTGTTATTAACTGGTGAAAAGAGTTTTGAGGGTTTTTTTTTTTTTTAATTTTTTTTTTTAGGTTGAACAGTCACCTGGCCCAAAACTGTCACCATTGACAGAACCCTAGATCTTGACAGTTCTCAATGTAAAAAAAAAAAAAAAAAAAAATTCACCTTGTGTCATTACTGACTGTGCGAAGTTTTTTCTCCCTCTTTGTAAAAAACAAACTTGACACCAAACAAAAACTTGCATGAGGAGTTTCATCAACATGTATCAAACCATCAAACACTAACTTTTCATTGATCATTTCTTTTGATTAGCTGACAGTCTTTCATTTCACAAATCAAGCTCGATTTGGTGCTTTTTCTCTAAGAGCAAGACCAGCACTTTTAACATCAATCTCCATACATTTTACAGAAGTTCATCTAACTGGCGCCCCAAGTGTACATTCAATACTCCAAAAATTCTTCTAAAGTCTCTATCACTTGCACCCTATGTATACATTCAATACTCCAAAAACTCTTCTTAAGTCTCTATCACTTGCATCCCAAGTGTACATTCAATACTCCCAAACACTCTTCTTAAGTCTCCATCGGCTGACAGATTTACTTTACACTTTGAACCTGATGTTTTATGCCTACCCTTGAAAGTGCCACCTCCATTAAGACTCCAGTCACAAAACTTGTTAGTAGATATTACCTTCCTTCAGCCTGCCAAGCAACTTATTACATTTAAAACTAGTCTAGTTTCCTGGCCATCTCTGTTGCTCTATAAGACTAGTAAAAATCAAATGGAATTATTGTTTGTAACTATCCCCTCCTGTGCCCCCCTCCCCCTTATACCCTGATCATTTGGTGGATGCATTAAAAATGATTCTGCAGCTCATAAGGTGCTATAAAATAGTGCCATGAAAAATCAACCTGTTTTTTTAACTCTTTAAATTCTCTCTGAATCAAGTTCATTCTCAGACGGAGTTGACAGCATTTGAGAGTAACATACCAGTACTGGCTTCTATGGAACAACATACTGTTGACTTTTGATTCTATCATTTCCCCCTTCCCAAGGTAGCAACTTCCTGTTCACCTTTGCCCTCCCCACACGTGAACATGCAGAATACTTTGATCGAAGTAAAAAAAAAAAAAAAATTCAGAACTTACCAGAGTACCACAACACATTCTTGTATCCATCAAAATCCTTAAAGTCCATGATGATTGATTTCATTCTATTCAAAAACGCTTTGAAACTGAAGGACACGTCGATTCGCACTGGTACACCATCATGATTCAGGCACTGAAACATGTCAAAAAACTTGGTGAACCCAACACCTGCAATGATTCAATTTCTTCTTGTAAACAGAAGCACTTTTAACATACAACAAAACAAGTGCACACACATCCATGCATATATAAAAACGAGATTATTGTTATATATCACACAACAATCAACATTTTCTACTCTTGATTCTTTTTCATTACATCAAAAGCGAATGTGATATGCCTCTAAACAACAAGAACGGGAGGCACTGAAACAAAGTGCTGCAGCCTTTAATCTGGGAATCAACATAAACCACTTCACAAATAACTGATGACAGACAATGTATAAATACTTCTATATTCATAAAAACACAGACGTTAACATTCCCAAACGTAGTACTTATCCAACCTAAACCAACTTCCACTCTGCAAGAGGAAAAGAAAAACCTTTGTGCAAAACTGAAAAAAAAGTTTCTTCCATCCAAGGAACATGCTCAGTCATACTGGCACCTCATCCAAGCAACTGTCATCAGTAGGGGACAAAGTAGGTGCTGTTCTATCTACGCTGGATCAGAACAGGCAGCATTGACCACCATCAGAGTGACTCAGCAGCTGTGCAGTTCTCCTCGAGATGAATGCCTCGGAAGGACTTGGTACAGAACAGACAGTTCCTTTTCAATTGCCAGAGTCAAGGACTTGGATAAGACACAAACTGGATCACAGCTGTTACAGGAAGCTTTGGAATGAGTGGCATTCCATAGTCCTTGCCAGTTTATTGGCAGAGTTCGATAAACAAAATGCCAAGAATGTTTGTGGCATTCCATAGTCCTTACTATGGTCCAAAAAAAAGAAAATGTTGCCCTTTACTATGGTGAACAGAAAATGCCCTTCCCGCATTTCTAATGCCTCGGTTTTTAACATATTTAACTTGAGACCAAATATTTCCTGAAAAGTAAATATTTCTAGTGATATGGCCATATCCTTACGATCTCAAAGGAACAAAGTGGTGTAATCTGCCATCTGCTTCATTTTCAAATAACATTTTCAAATAAAAGTTTTCAGCTTGAGAATGAGTAGGCATTTTAATTTCTATAACTGAACTGAACTTCTAATTTTGATATCAACAATTCTCCGGCTAAATCAAATGCCAGTGGAGAAACTAGACAATCCTGTCATACACCAAAATTCAGATTAAAGGGCTCAGAAAGCTCATTATCATGATACATAGACATAAGATTACCATTACTATTGAAACACATTTCTAAAAATTGGAACTAAAGCCATACATATTGTTATAAGTGTCTTATGATGAGAGTGGGCAACAGTTAGCAGTTCACATGAAACACAGTAAGTTAAGATATCCTCTAACACAAAACAGTCTAAATGGCGAGCAACAATCGGATTGGTTCTACCCCACAAAATTTTTTTTCATCATTATGAACAGTTCTCCACATGTCAAGTTAGTGTTAACTTCTTGATTACATCAATGAACCATTTCACTTCTGCCTTGCTATGGAATAAACCTGAAATGATGTGTAATTCATTGTTCACCACACAGTTGAAGTCACAAAAAAAAAAAACATTTCGTATCCCTCACTGAACTTGTTAAAAATTTCTTCTACTTTCAAAAAAGCATATCAATTTATCCTTGGTATTGTTGGGGCTACAAGCTTTTGCCAGTTTGAAATTGTAATAGTCATTTTCTACAGATATCATTAACATTCCTTCAACCACTCGTTTCCAAATGTACTTTCCCATGAAAATATTTGGAAATTGGAACGATTTCTCCTCAACTCCTATTTGTGCTGTCACTGTACAAGATTTTGCCACCCCATTGTTTCTCCCACATTGATACATTATTTTCAGTAATATGAGCCTCCTGTAAACAATATAAAACCTTTGCTATTTTTCAGATTATGAAATATCGCATTTCTTTTCATCTTGTTTCTTAAACCTCTAAACCTAGAGCATGTGCATAACTTATCCATTGGATAACAAGATCACAAATTAATCTGTGCACAACAATTTAAGCAATTTTTTCACATCCCAAATAACAGTCCGCTCAGGAGGTCCAAGTCATCTATTAAGTGGACAGTCCAATGAAATGAAGTCAACAAACCACTTTTGTCACCAACCTCAGGGGAGGAAACCAGAGGTTTCTTAAAATCGGAAAGATTACATTTATAATATACTTTCTATTTTCAGAATCACCTCAGCACTTCAGTGTTTGAGAGTGAAATACACAGGATTTTTTTTTCTTAATCTTAACAGACAAAAATCCCCTCAATTACAAGACCAATAACACAGCAGTTTCACTTGTTCTTTTCTCATTGAAAAACAAAAAAATAGAACACACACTCTCTCTATCTCTCACATACATTTTGATTTAATTCGCATAATGACACATGCTGAACACTGTAACTGCCCCTTGTTCATATGGGGCTTTGGCCTTACTGAATAAAATAAATACTGAATAAATCATCTAAATCTGAATCCATCTCTCTCTCTCTCTCTCTCTCTCTCTCCCTCTCTCTCTCTCTCTCTCTCTCACACACACACACACACACACACACACAGAAAAAAAAAAAAATTTCCTCACAAAATGTCGTTAAAAGACATATCAGAGCATGTGCAAATTACACATCACTTATTAAGGAATGATCTGTATCTGATGCCATCACTATGATAACACATGTGAATGTGATAACGTCTGCCACAGACAGTATTTCCCCCAAGCAGGTACACCAAAAAAAATGGAACATTGGAGTATCTTTGCCAGACTTCAGGGCGCAGAAGAAACTGAGGAGGGAACTAAACCCCATTCCAATTCCAGTTCCCCTACAGCTGCCTGACACAGGGCCACAGGTTGAGGTCAGTGCCACATATTCATACGAATTAGTTCTATCCACTTGATCCTGAACCTGGCCTACCAGCGAGTGCACAAAATGACAAGACAGGGCCTGTCCAAGCTTGAAGGCTGAAACATTTTGCTAGTAAGTGGCGGCAGTGGATATATGATTAAAAACATTCTAGGGATGATGACAGGAAAAAAAAATTCTCACCAATGATTTTTCAACATTCATCATCAGTCTACTCCTAATCTACTTATCAAGTCTTAGCGAAAATTTTACCAGCCGCCATGGCGAAGTGGTTAGCGTCGCGGGCTCCCGGCTGGGAGGTTGTGGGTTCGAATTCCATCAGAGTCATGCAGGTTTTTCTGCCCCGACCGGCTCCTACCCAGAGTTGAGTTTGCTGCAGACTCAGTTGGGAAGACTAGGACCACACAGTCGAGCTTCATCCACTTAATGGATGCGTTTCTGCGAGTGTTGCTCAAATTTCCTAACCAACACTGCAGGTGCCTGTTATCTCTCTGGCCTGGTTGACACGGGATAAATTATAAAAGGAAACATAGAGTACAGCCCTGTCATGTAGTCTCAGACTGAAATGGAAATCCGTAGCATCATCTTAATCATCCTCATTCTCATCGATCAGCATAAATAAAATGTCTCAAGTTCTGTGGCCCTTCATGCCCTGCTCTCATTGTGACCTCAGTTTTGATGTCCTCTCCACGTCTGTGGCCTTGGTTTGGTTCCGTCAGGGTCACTGGTATTGGCGAGTCCATGGGGGCTGTCGTTAGACGGACGTGGTGGCGCCCTCCAGAGGGAAGCTCACTCACACCGGTTGACTAAGCGTCATTGTCGTCAGTAGGGGGCTTAGTAGGTGGTGTCCAGCGTATGTTAGATCAGAACAGGCGCCACTGAACACCACTGAAGTGACTCGGCAACAGTGCAGTGTCTCCTCCAATGGGTTGCCTCTTGACGACTTGACATTGACTGCCCCCTGTAGATTGCTGGTGCCGGCGCTATGGCGGGGCCGACCAGGCTGTGGCTGTGGACAGGGTGTCAGGATGAGTGGGCATGGGTACACTGCCTCTGAGGTGGTGCAGAGGTGGGGACAGCCAAAAAAAAAGTCTCAGAGAAATTTATGGCCTTGGCAGATAATGGTATTCTGAAAACTGCTGACTGAAGAATCAATCCATGAAGGAGGAGAAATTATTTCTACAATTTTTCTCCCATGACACTTACAGACTAATTCTAAATTTAAAGATGCATTTCTGCATGAAAATTTCATAACAGAAAATGTATCATCTGCCACAAGTATAATGAAAAAGGGTGTTTCATACAGGTCATTTGAGATATTTCTACTGTTCAATGCCAGTCCACCAGTAACACAGAAAATACCATACACTGAAAAACAGAGATCAGCTGTATGCATATTTCACAAATGGTCTGGAACTGCCTACAAAGTAATGACAGTTTAAGCCCATTTCAGATCACAAGGTTTCCTGTCTGCCTCATTCAGGTCAGGCTCAAGCGTTTAAGCATGCATTCCCAATGCAGTTGAGACCTTTCACAGACTGGTTTTCGTGTATGTGTAGAAAAAAAGTCTGCCCAAATGCTAACAACAAAGTTTAAATATTTTGGTTTTCTTGAAAGCTCGGGGTCTATAGCTGTGTCTTTGTCCCGGGTCTTTAACTGTGTCTTAAGTCGAGAAATTAAAAAAGCATTATCCCTTTATTTTTTCATTTAGACAGAATTTATTGACTCTGTCATAATTTCTACAAAAATCTTTTGACAATTAAATCCATGTTGTCAATTACTGCTTTACAAAGCTGGAAATCTAATAAAAAATTTTAAAACTTGGATCAGATTTAGTTCTATTTGCTGACAAGGAACATCTCACACTCAATATCTACAGTTTGTCATTGGTAAGCTGGACAGGCTGTTCTACTGAAATCAACAACGTTTCTGGAACATAATCTTTACCCTCAATCTACTGTAATCCAGTGTGGTGTAGACATTGGGGAAGATGACAAACTCGTAACCAGGAGGCCCCGTGTGAAGACCTTCAGAAAAACACTTCATCGTCAAGCTCCCTCTGAATGGTGTCGTACTGGATACCAACTGCAAAGAAGAAACGGACTATCAAACTTATATTTCACGATATGGGTTAAGCATCCTGTTTACTTACTGGACCAGGAATGCTCACAATATGAATACTCACATGCATAAACTAGTCGAGATATTAATGCTGAGAGCAACATCAGGGTAACAGAGAAAAAAAAAAAAAAAAAAAAAGAAAAAAAAAGAAAAGAAAAAATTACACTTCCACAAATTCATGACACATTGCATGAAGTTTCTATCTATTGATCTAAATGTATTCAAACAAATGTGCAACTCATATTAACAGTACACACTTTAGGATTTGTTCCTTTTGATCTTATTTGCAGTTATGTAAAACCTTCCTGTCCTTCAATGCTAATGTCAGAAAAACAGAAAAAAGAAAACAACGAGTCTGGATACACACATTAACATGTGATAACCCTGAGGCTAGAAAGGCAGACTCTCAATCTAAGGAACATGGGTTTAACCCTAGGAGGTGTACTGGACAAAAGTTGGCGCCAGACTTGTAAGACAATGGATGGAGCCAGGTTATTGAACAGATTGGTTGAAGCCAGATTTGTAGGACAAAGGATGGAGTCAAGGTTTATTGGACAGCGACTGGTTCAAGCCAGATTTGTAGAACAAAGGATGGAGTCAGGTTTACTGGACAGAGATTGGTTGAAGCCAGATTTGTAGGACAAAGGATGGAGTCAGGTTTATTGAACAAAGAATGGATAAAGCCAGATCTATAGGACAAAGGTCTGAGTAAGATTTGTGGGACAAATGCAGCAACTAGATTTCTATCGTCGTCTCTGAGGTTACTAGTCATATCCTAATCTATGGCAGCTTCAACCCTCTTTTGTGTCCTTGGTTCAAAAATCTTGTGATCTTCCTCCATTTTCAGTACCCCAAAGTACCAGATTACTTAAGAGAGGAGATACTGGCACCACTGCAATTCCCGTACAGCCCACTCAAACATTACGAAAATGAAATGGCTACCTTGCTGCCTAAGATTATGGAAAGGACATGCATCAATGCTGCATGGTCTGAAAAAAACCACCACCAAACAAGTCAGTATGGAGAGCTGTTTGATGGCAAACATGGTAGTACCTTCAGAAGGGGAGTGCTCACTTGCAACTAGGCAGTTATTGTTGTGAGCAGATGGCTTAGCAGGTGGTGTCCAGCATACGTTGGATCAGAACAGGCACCACTGAACATCACCAAAGCAGCTCTGCAGCAGTGCAGTGTTTCCTCTGGTGGGCTGCCTCAAGACTATCTGATAACTGTTCTCTGTGGACTGCTGGTGTTGGCGCTGCCACAGGACTAAAGCTGCTGTGGTGATGTAGGGGATGACGGCCAGAATGAATGGTGGGGAGTGATGCCATGATGGGCACAGGTGACCAAAACAAGAAGAAATCATCACCACTGGATGACGAGTGAAAGATCTCAGAAACACACTGCATTCCATGATATATTCTTGATACGATTAACAGAATCAAACACACTCACTTACGAAGTGACTTACAGAGTCCACACACACGGCACTGAAGAAATTTACAAATCATCTGACAACACTCAGTTATGTAATACTGATGACAGAACTTCTTTTAAGTGAATTCTACATGTCTTTGACTGGTTTAGCAAAATGTCAGGACCACTCGAAGTCAAAAAATGCCAGCAAGACAGTCAGGAAACAGAAAAAGATCACACAATATATACTGTCATCTGAAAATGATATCCAACGCCCCAAAATCAAAAATACTTGGGGTATAGTTCACTCAAAATTTAAATGGATAGTAAATTACAATTAACATGAAACATTCTCTGAAATCAAAGTACTGTTTCAAAATCTGCTCACAAAAAAGTATTATTCCAGCTGTCAGAATGGCTTCCGTAGAATCTCTTGTTTTGTCTAAATTGATAAGCTTCCATATTTTATAAGTTACTCCAGATTCTTTTGTACAAAATTTCCAGAGCATGTATTTCATTTCCTTTGCAATAGAAAACGAGCTTAAAATTGGTGGGAATACTTCCATAAAATTGTGAAATGAGGCAGATTAAGTATACTTCTTATATCAAAACATATGCATGCTTAAAGCAGTTCAGGGTTTAAAAACCCTGAAACACAAACAATAAATCCAGACACATAGCAAACGAAATAATGTCCATTTCTTGAAAACCCAAAATTATATGAATCAGCTCATTTCTATTCATAACACAAATTTGAACAAGCAGGCGCATATAGATCTTTTAATCTGAGTGAAATCTAAACATTGTTGTGTATTACTTTTAGAACCAGTATTTTACAATAAAAACATGAAAGCGGGTCATAAGATGATGACACACTGATATGAAAAATTACAAAATACAACAGGACACGTTTCACAAGAAGAAATGGAGAATTTTGCCATACACTGAATTCTTTGCTGAACTTGACTATTACATTGGTTTTGTTGCAAGTAATGGATTTGTTTCCTGTATTAAACAGTATGCTAAAGGAACTGGAATAAAACTAAATATAAATAACAATACCTTGCCAACATATACACTAAAGTAAAGCTCATTTATAGTGAACACAAGGGAATAAAAGTTTTCTACAAAATGTTGTAAGAAACTGATTTAGTGACAGTAAACCTTACTGTTGTTAAACTGATTACAAGAGTTTACCACTGACATTCCTTGGAAATGTTTTTTTTTAATCCATAGAATTAAATATGCTATAGAAATGGCAACATATTCAAATTTTACACAAGGTTCTTGCTATAAACATTGTTCTAAATGCCATGGGGGTATCTTATACACTGGGCATTGTAAAATAATGCAAGGGGTTCCATGGTTCATCCTTTGTGGAATTGTAAACACGTAAGATGTTTTTGAACAAAGGTGAAAAAAAAAAAATTATGGAATCTGTCAAAATACACACACAATTCAAAATTTTCATGTGATCCTGTTATTTTCAATGTTAACAAATATATATGAATACAGACAGCATGCTTGACTTCATCGCAATGTTTGCCAAGCTGTACATACCTTGATGTTTAAAACAGAGGTGTCCATCAAATCTATTTGCTTATCAAAGACAGCTTAAAGCAAGATATAAAATTGGACAGTACAATGCAAACATTAACAACAAATTCATGACAGACTGCATATATCATAGGTCTATGTTCTTCAACTCAAACAAGTAGACATCAAGCTCTTTTTCTTCTTGGATATCATTTATGGTTTTGTGCCCATTTATAAAAACTACAGCTGTAGTTTTTTTTTTGTTTTTTCCTATTACCTACTGCTGAAATCCTCATTAATTTCACTTCATCCTTATGCAAATGTTGAGTATCACCGTTGTTGTTTACACTTTCATTTGTAATTAGTTTTGAGACATTTTTCTTTTCTTGATCTGGCTTCTTCTTTACAGTATAATTTATACGTCTGCGTTTCTTGCCATCTGTTAACTACATCACTATCATTTCATGAATATGGACCAGCATATACTTTTCCTTTTTTTTTTTTTTTTTGATTGTTCAGCAAAAGAAGCAATAATCTGTTTCTGAAAAAAATATTGCTACAGAATGAGACAGATGCAAGTAACCCAACTTCCAAATTCAAGATGTTAACTTGAATGACCAATTGTTCATTTCTGTAAGATATATTTCATAAACAAGCAGCAAATAACAGGCAAAGAAAATCAGAAAGTAGAGAAAAAGCTCACATTGAATAGTTCCTGACAAAGGCGTGTCTCTCAGTAACAACCTCCTAAACCTTAAAAAGCGTGAGTTCAATATAACCATCAGTTTCACTTGGGACTGGGACGAAAGGGAGAGGAGAGAAGGGAGGGTCATATCATTGACAAAGGAGAAAATGCTCAAAAAAAGCAAGTCTTCAAAAGGCAAAATGTCCCCAATTAGATTCCTAATATAAAACATGCAATTACCTTCATCAGATGCTAATTTCTTGAGGGACACGGCCACCAGTGCAATGGACATGACTACGATACCTATGACGAATGCCAGGCATGCCATGCAAGCTCCTTGTCCTCCTGACATCCCCATCCTCCTCCTCCTTTTATTCTCCAAACTGGTCAGCAAACGGTGCAGAACAGAATCACCTGACATTTTAAATCAAAGTGTTCATTTTTTCAGCACAACATTCCACTCACACAATATTTTTTTTGCTAGTGAAATTTTACCCCCTCCCCTCTCTCTCTTGCTCAGATAATGTGTGAGACAGAGGAGAGACAGAGATGCATTGTTTTAGGAATAATGCATCTCTCTCTCTCTCTCTCTCTCTCTCTCTAACAGTCAATAATGAATCGCAACAAAATTAGAAGTAAAACTGCACATGGCATGTACATATACAGTCCATGATGAACAGCAAACAAAGCATTCACGTCATTTCAAAGTGGATGATACACAAAGTGTGTATTAAAACTGGAGTCAGAAATGTCTCTGTGCATGTGTTCAAGATGGCCGATACTTTCACTTCATTCACCCGAAATAAGCATGCCACAGTCAGCAAAAGATACAGATGCAGTTATACATGTGCAATACAAGGTTTGACTCCCGTTTTTCTGTAGGCTCAAATTCCATGCGCTTAGTGGCCAAAAGAACGGACTCATTCCTGTTCACTTGTACCAGCTGCCTTCTTACACCAGTTGCCAGACATCTAACTATAGAAATTCTTCAACCGCTTCACAACTAGCTATCACTGCTTTCACAATCACCAGGGCTCCTCCTCATTTATTGCTGAAAATGGACACTTCACCCCCTACATGTGACATTCATTGGGCATTTGCATCTTTAATTTCAAACTTTTGAGAGTGATTTCTTGAAATCCAAAAACCACAGTGAAAACAATGTGCACTGAAATGAATCAAATATATCCCATAGAAATATCAATCTAAAATAGGCCAGTGGTGATGACGCCAGCTTTTCAATGAAACTGAAAAACTAGGATTTTCGCTTTCAATAGAAACCAAGTAATCATTCCCCAAGCATGGTTTTTTTTTTTTTTTTTTTTTTAAACAGAAAACAAAGCTGAATAAAATATGACACAGATGGTGACATCCAGTCCCTTAGGTTGATAGTCGATGTCCATTCAAAAACCCAAGAAATTAAAATTGATGGAAAAAAATTGTATAACCCTTACTACCTAGATAAAAGTCACCTTTTGTTTTCATTCCATTTAT
>JADBJO010002089.1:85000-97500 GCA_016801955.1 Conus betulinus
ATCGCTGTGCTCTGTGAAGTCAATGGGCCGCTTCTTTTGAAAGGGCTGATCCGCATACCAGCCAGCAACAGTTGTGTCGTTCCAACTGGAGAGCTCCACAGGGGTGCCTCTGGCTGCACACCAAAAATTAATGCACCAAGGCCTTGCTCCAGTATTTGTAGGCTGGCGTAACTGGGTTGTTTTCATAGTTTTCATTGTGTCTGAAAGTCGATTCTCCTCATTTTCGTTTATGTGGCCATCAAGGTACATGCCAGGGGGTTCCAAAGCAGACAGGTTAAAAACAAAGGAATGGGGATTTTTAAAGACAGGGTCACGGTGAGTGCGAAGGATTGGAATGTGTGTCAACTAAAGGGAATGTCATGTATTTGAAAATTGTGATTTCATCGGTGAAGATCCTCCAAAACAAGGGAAGCGATTGGTGGGGAGTTGGTTCTTTTGATCAAGTATCAGTTAAACATTAAATGCTGGCTCAAATTTTTGGTAGCCTCAACACGCTAATACGGATTATGTAGTGCTTTAGTGCAAAATCCTATTGTGGCCTGTGGCCTTCTGGGTCCGAGCTGCTGTTAAAGGCGAGACAATTGTCCAGCCAGCCATAAGCCTTGTAAGGACAAGTTCATCTCAGACTAAATATCTGATGTATGGAAGCATATCGCGTGAATAACAAAGTCCCGATAAAATCATGTAGGTCTAATTACCCAAGTCTTCAACAAAAACAATGAAATAAACAAACAAGAAAACCTTTGTGAAGGGAAAGAATTTATATGTTTATTGTAGATAACACACCAGTCTTTCGAATATAGAGGTAGGAATATGAAAGACGCGGTCTATGGAGGCTACCGTAGCAACAAGGTCGTTCGGGAGAACGTAAACCTCTGCCATCTCAAGAAGAATGATCATGTAACCGCACTTTGATCCGCGTTAGCACCACGGAAACACACCAAAATTTAATGGCTTCCTGTTTGAGTCATATGCCATCTTTCCACCAAGTTTGGTTAAAATCATTCCCGTGTTTTTGTTTTTTTTACGTAATATTGCAGCCAGGCCAACCAGCGGTCAAAACATAACCTACATAGATGAGGTTAAAGTCGACACGGATTAAAAGGGAAAAAAAAAAAAGGGGGGGGGGGGGGGGGGGGGGGGCTTTACGACCCCCCTATCAAACCATCAAACAAAAAAGTGCCAAGTGTAACACTGGCGGCCGTTCCACATCCCAGAAACAGGTCATTGGACGACACTGAAGGACAGGGGACATAATCATTCTCCTGTGATTGGCTGAAAAGGGAATTTTTTCTTTTTTTTCCAAAGGAGAGGCCAGTGGACCAGCAAGCTGGAGTTATTTCGCTCTGCGTGAAGTGGGAAGCGCATAAGGATTGCTGCTGATTCTCCTAAGGGTCAGCTGAAGAGACGCACTTCCGATCAAGCGAGAAAGCCACCCGTTTTGTGTGTGTATGTGTGTGTGTGTGTGTGTGTGTGTGTGTGTGTGTGTGTGTAGACTCAACCACGAAAACCATGCTCACGCTTGCACACACACACACACACACACACACACACACACACACACATACACACACATACATACACACACACACGCGTGCGCGCACACACGCACACACACAAACACAGAGAGAGAGAGAGACAGACAGACAGACAGACAGACAGAAGCGTGTCCGGAACAAATGATTAAGCAATCACATAGCCTACTGGATCCAGGGCAGATTTGATAAATTAGACTGTTTTGTTGCAATCGCGTGTTTGAATCAGATCTTATGCGCTCCAAATTTGTATGACATGGCATGGAACAAACGTCAGAGCCCAATTAAAAAGGCGTCAGCAACAAAAGCAGCGGTGGTGATTGACCCACGCACACGCCTTCCGGGCAATTCTCTATGAATATTCATCCTTGTGCTGCGTTCCAAAGTGACCCCAAGCTCAGAGGTATTGCCCGGACATTGTTTTCGGACCAGTCCAGAACTGCTTGCCGGCCTGGCATGGCACCACCAACTGGTTACAATTCCAGTTTAACGTCCACACTCACCAAGAAGAATGGTCATAGTGGGGGGGGGGGGGGGGGGGGGGGGGGGGGGGGGGGGGGGGGGAGTTTGTCTAATGCTACCTTGCTACCGCCAGAACCACAGCTCAAGAATATGGACAGCACTTTCATGTCAGCATGCAAGTGTCCATCACTAAATAACACACAGACATTGCATGGTGAGCATGAGTCAGCTAAATATTTTTGTTTTGAAAAACAAAAAGGAGGTACGGACGGACGGTGGGGAAAAATAGGATAATGGATGCCCCACCTCATCATTTTTTTTTAAACAAAAAGGAAACACAAGAAAGGAAAAATGGGGATAGGGGGGACTGGAGTCTGGATGACCCACAAAAAGGGCGGTACAAAAAGGCAATGTTTTTGTCAGGCACCAGCAGGTTTCGAACACACAACATCCGACCGCGAACTACGGATATCCATTGAGCCAGCCGGGCTCTCATTCCAATTGAGTTCATAAATAACAGGCTCCCTCAGACCAAGTCTTTCTCCATAGTCCACCTCTTAGCTTTAGGGGGAAAAGGAAGGTTGTCAAGGAATTTAAGGTCATTAAATCTACTCCTTTGCTCTCCCTCAAATCATAATCAAAGTAGCAAAGTAGTACCCCCCAAAACCCCATCCACTCTACCTTTTACATGGACCTCCTATCACATAAGTTAGGAGTGGATGATGCGTGGTCTCGTTTTGATTGTTTGCAGAAATTCTTAAAAGAAAACAGACCTCTGCTTGGACAGAATTAACGAGTTGTCCTTCTGCCTGCTTTTAGTACGACTGGAACTGTTTACTTGTTGATCTCAGCATACAGCTAGAAAACGATGCAATTTTTGCCTGACCTTTTTCTTTTTTTTTAACTCGGCGACGTTAAGAAGAAGCCGCTCCTTCAATACAGAAGATGCCAGGTATAAGTATCTTCCTTTAGGAAGGAAAATGAACTCATTTTTTTAGGATCAGACACATATTGCACATCTTTTTTTCTCTTTGGTTGTTTTAATTCCCTCAGGGTGATACCTTCATGCTTCTCATTCTGGTCACCCCGTACGCAGTCACACTTAAAATCATCCTGTCACATCACCACCACTGGATATCCACACCGAGCTATCATCAGGTCGCCATAAGACCATCCTACGGAGGAGACACTGCACTGCTGCCATGTCAGTTCCTTGGTGTTCGGGGGTGCCTGTTCCGATCCATCAAGTGCAGGTATCACCAGCTACACTCTCTCTAGAGACTGGTTGCTTACTCGTGGACCAAGTTAGCGTGAGTGAGCGTTCCCTTCTGGAGGGCTCCATCAAGTCCATCATCGATGGTTCCCATAAACATGCCGATACTGAAAACTTTGCTGCACACTCATTACGGGCCTGGACGTGGAGACGAAATCAAAACTGAAGGTTACAACACCAGAACAGAGCTTGAAGGGGCATAGAATCTGAGACTTTGCTGTTCTTTTTTCTTCTTTTTTTTTTTTTTTTTTTTTTTTTTTTTTTTTTTTTTTGTTTTATTTTGTTTTTAAATGAAGATCAGTGAGGAAAAGGATGATAAAGATGATGCTATGGAATTCCAAAGGTCTAAGACTACATCCCACAGTTATATTCTACGTCTTCCTTTCCGATCTCGGCGTCAGCTGCGCCAAGGAAATAAAGACACCTTGTTGCAGTGTCGGTCAGAAATTTTTTAACAATGTTGCCAGAGACATATCTATTAATTGAATGAAGCTCCACTGTGTGGTTCCGATCTTCCCCTTTGAGCCCATAGCACACTCAGTGCTGGGAAGAAGCTGGCGAAGACTGAAAAACGTCACACATACAAGCCTTAATGGCTTCGATGGGATGTGAACCCACGACCTTCCAGCTTGCAATTCCGCAACGTTAACTACGGCACCATGAGAAGGTCTGGTAAATTGATTTTTTTCTGTTTTCAGGGTACTTTGGCAGATTGTTGTGCTCTCTCCATCTTTTTTTCTTTGAGAGACTGTCAATATACCGTTGTAACGAGACGTTACCGTTCCACTCACTGAAAGCACCTCCCGGCAGGTGAGAAAAGGTCCGTGCCAAAAACTGACCCCCCCCCCCCCCCCGGCAATAAATCCAGATCAATCGCCTCGCCCCTTTGTTCCACTCCCCTTCTTCAAAATTTTCCGTCACTAAACCGATAGATAATCATTTCAAGCAAAGCACACTCCACCTGAATTTACGGGGAGGGGACCGGAGGGGCGGAGGATGTGATTATAGAACGTGATCTAGAACTACTTTCCACCCTGTTCCATAACCACTCCGCAGTGAGTGATTCGGGTCATTGTCCAGATACACCTGCAGAAGTGACTTATCATGTACAAACGCACCCGGTCAATGTGACATAAAGAAAGACACGTGCATGTGCAATATATTCATCTCATAGAGTGCGGTGCTTCTGAACCATCAGTGCCCAGAATCACTAACCCGAGTAGTGGTTTTCAAACAGGGTGGGAAATAGTTCTGACTCAGTTCCAGAATACACCCCCCCCCCCCCCCCCCCCCTTAAAATTTAGGTGTTTTGTCCTTTGTTACGTTATGTTGTTTGGGACAGACTTCGGGTGTCACAACAAAGGTCAACTACCAACTAAGCAGTTTGAGTAGATGAAAATTACCCCTGTTCTGTGATAAAAAAAAAAAAAAATTGAATGTGAAAAAGGTAATTTTCTTTTGGAATTTTGGTCCAGTGAATTAGTTCAATACTACATGACAGCAAGGAGAGCATAGTTATGCATGACTTGTGTACTTCTTGTGTTTCTACGCCATTGGTAGGACACACAAGGATTTGGGAGTGGAAAGTCTGGTAGATCACAGAAAAATAAAGGGTCATCTGGATCGGTACTTTAATATGAAAAAAAAAACCCCAAACAAACAAAGCGGACACTGGGTCTGCCTCAGCGTCAGGCACAAGATGAGGATCAAGAGCTGGACTGTTCGAAGAATATGTTTTGTAGTGGCAGCTCTTCTGCGAAAAACGCCAGGTTCAGCTTTGACTGTAATAGAGAATATAAGGGCGTTTTGTATAGCCTATATACATAATTATACTAGCCAAATCTGTAACCGTGGATTCGGACCTGTACAGGGATATTTTGAAAAGTTTGAAGAAGAGGGGTGATTTTTGGAAGAAAGGGGGAGATCAGTCGGATTTACGCCCTAGGGAGTGGGAGAGCGTTGGGCTGGGATTGGGTGGTGAGGGGGTGGATAGGAAGAGGAATCTGGGTCTGTCGTGCGCTGTTTCAACCGCCGGGGGATGATTTTGAAAATGGAAGTGCCAACGGCAGGTGACACCGTTACACCGCGTTTGAGGTTTGATTGTTATAGCCCTCCCTTCCGTCCCAACCAGGTCGCCCCTTGTCCCCTTCCAGAGCTCCCGCTCGCGTGTGTACCTCCGCACCACACACACACACAAAAGAGTGGTCCTGGCTCCTCTTGGTTAGTACGGTGGAACCTGTCTGGATGCAAACGACCAGTGCCAGACTGTTGCGTTGAGCCCGGTGGTGAGGAGGAGGAGGAGGATAAAAACAACAGTGACACCAGTTGGTGGATCAGCTCTGCAGCACGTTCGTGGCAAAGGTCAGTGTTTTCTTTATTCATATAGTCGTTTATCTGTTCATTAAGTTTTTTTTTCATTTATTTATTTATCCATTCATTTATTTAAATAGTTATTCAGGTTTTTTTTTTTGTCTCAATTGTACACATTTTCTTTTGTTATTTTTTTTGTGTGTGTGTGTGGTGTGGGTGTGGGTGTGCGCGCGCGCGCGTGTGTGTGTGTGTTTGTGTGTGTGTGTGTGTGTGTGTGTGTGTGTGGTGTGTGTGTGTGTGTGTGTGTGTAAAGTCTGCGCGCGCTCGTGTTTGTTTGTATGCGTGCATCCCTGTGTGTGTGTGTGTGTGTGTGTGTGTGTGTGTGTGTGTGTGTGTGTGTGTGTGTGTGCGCGCGTGCGCATGCGTGCGTGTGTGTGCGTGTGGTGTGTGTGTGTGTGTGTGTGTGTGTGCGTGCGTGTGTGTGTGTGTGTGTGGTGGGGGGGGGGGGGGGGGGGGGGGGAGGGGGGCATGTACGTGTGTGTGTGTGTGTGTGTGTGTGTGTGTGTGTGTGTGTGCGCGCGCGCGCGCGCGCAGGTTTCATTTAGGGCTTGTTCTTTGTTGTTTTGCCATGTTTTCTCTTTGCAAGACATTACTGGATATGTCTGCAGTCATACTGGATCATATACTTTCTTTGTTGATCGCTTTGTTTTCAATATCGCTTAACTTTTATGTACACGATGATATTTTTTCATGAATGTGAAGTTTTTCCCCCTCTGTTTTTCTCCTCAAAATGATGTTGATACTATTTCTATGTATAGTCTGTAGTACAATTGTTATGGTGGTTTTCTTTTGTCTCGTATTTTCGTCGTCATCATCATCATCATTAGTTTGAAATGTGCTTCTTGTTGTTGTTGGTGGTGGTGGTGGTGGTGGTGGTGATTTGAAATATGTTTTTCTTTCGTTTGTTGTCTTTTTGTTTTCTCCATATACCTCTTTTTTTTTTTAATAGAATCTGGACTACTACTGATACCCTTATACTACTGCCATAACTGTGTATTATTACTGCTGCTGCTGCTGCTGTTGCTGTTGCTGCTAACTCTGCTGCTGCTTTTACTACTAATACCGCATATGCTACGGGAACGAAAATAAGCATGAAAATAATGAATTTCATATGAGAGCCATACATCAATCCTCTTGTTATTTGATCATTACACATTGTTTAATCATCAGATTCAGCTTATGTTTAGCTTGACTGCTTCACACACACACACACACACACACACACACACACACACACACACACACACACACACACACACGGCAATTGACTTTGTCGAGGTGACAGCCCTGAAATAACTCTTCGTGGACGGTTGGGCTATAAAAAATATTAAATGAACTAGAGGGAATGTGTGTGTGTGTGTGTGTGTGTGTGTGTGTGTGTGTGTGTGTGTGAGAGAGAGAGAGAGAGAGAGAGAGAGAGAGAGAGAGAGAGAGAGAGAGAGATCCAATCGAATCCAATCCAATCCAAAATGTTTAATGATTAGGCCTTTCTGCCCGTATCAAATGAGAAATAGGGGGTGATGGCATGGTGAGGAATAAACATAAATACATGGAGATTACACACACAATAGTCATAATACAGAATACTGGGGCTGGGAGAGACCATGCATGGAGGGGTTCAAGTGACGTTTCAAAGAGTAAACATCGTTTTTTTAAAAAAAAATGAATAATAGCGAAACTGTCATAGAGCAAAACCGAAGTGGAGTGGGACAGTGGGACAGATAGGGATAAGGAATGAAGAGAACGATGCGTACTGCCGATACAGGTGACAAAAATAATATAAAACATCTACTAACCAAAATCTTCAACATATTAAGTGAAAAATATATCGGCACGCATGGGTGAGATCAATGTAAGCATATAAGCACAATGTCTTGGTGGCATCATATCTTTCAAAAAGTGGTATACATTGGTCATGGATAACTATATAGCTATAAATATACAAATTTGTTAACTAATGCTTCATGGCATTGTTTAAGCAGACTGGGTTTTTTTGGTTCCTTGTGGTAAATAATTTCGATAAATACAAAGCAAGTTTAATACACATTCTTGAGTCAGAAAGAAGCAAAGCAAGTTTGAAAGCGTTAGGGTGGTTATAGTATTTAGGGGGGATGTACATTTCACGAAGGCGTTTATATTGTGGACATACTAGAATAGAATGCAATTCTGATTCCACAACATTCGGACAAAATGGACAGTCAAGTTTATATTGGAATTTTGAGTATTTAGATTTATGGGCATTGAGGTGGGAGACACCTAGTCTTAGTCTGGTTAAATGCTTTCTCAATGCAGGGTTCTTAATATAGCGCATAAATAATGGGGGAGATCTAAAGCTCTGAAAGTTGAATACTACTGGAAATGTTCTTTAGTACGAATGGTGGAATCAAGTTCTTGAACATGTCAATCGATCAGTCTCTGCCTAAAGGTGGCTATAAACAGTTTACAGTTTTCTACACCTTGTTTTCCCAAACAATTCCAAAACCATACCTATACAATGTATACATTATATTAGATACCCAGTTTGTCTTACCATTACAGTGGAGTAGGTATAACATTTCGTAGCTTTTCTTTGGAATACGGTCACTTTCCATATGAATGACTTTAAGCCAATATTGATACATTTTGTGTATGTTTGGATGTAAAGAGGATATCTATTTGATTCACAATATACTAGTGCACTCGGAGTTTTAATGCTAATATTTAGAAAACGTTTAATTGCCAACAAATGGACCCTTTCGATAACTGTATGGTCAACACTTAAGCCCCATACTCTGAACCTGTGAGAGAGAGAGAGAGAGAGAGAGAGAGAGAGAGAGAGAGAGAGAGAGAGAGAGAGGAGAGAGAGAGAGAGAGAGAGACACACACACACACACACACACACACACACACACACACACACACACACACACACACACTATCTTAAATAATGCATTTGTTTCTTACGAATGTCTTGCTATCGAGCAGCGTATGTGTACCCTCAATGCTAGTGAGATATGCTAACTCTGATGTTCGCTCTTTCTCAGAACTTATACGAGTTATGGATAGATTATTCATCAGGAATATAGTCACGGTTGTTATATTTCTGTTCGTAAAAATTTTGCGTTGATGATAACGATAACAGTATTACTATTCCCAGTAAATAAGAGATATGAGGTTCTGAAAACTGCACCACAAATTTGATGGGCTCACTGCTCGATGCAGACTATTCAATAGAAAATGAATTAGAATAAATGAATACATACACAATAAATAAATAAGAAATAAATCAATGAATGAATAAATAGATATGAATAAATGATTTGATTTTTTAACATACAAGTAAATAAATAAATACATAGATAGGTTAAGAATAAACAAACAAGAAATACGTGGCGTACGTCTTGGTTTTGAGAAAGAAAGTGTGTAAACGTTCATGGTCCAAATAGCCAATAAGGTGATGGAGGGTGGGGGGGGGGGGGGGGGTGTGTGTGTGTGTGGGTGGGGGGGGGGGGGGAGGCGGAAAAAAAGGAAGGGGAGTGGCATAAATAGAGCCTCAGTGTGCAATGAGTTCTCTGCCCCACCTCACTACTAGACCTGTAGGAAATGACCAAACATCAGAAGTCTTAGCAGTCCCAAACGTTAATAACTTTACCGGAAGAACTCTTCAGTGTTTTTGTTTAGACCGCAAGCCTGAAGAGTTACCTTAGAAACCTACCGCTATCCATCATCAGTCACAGAATCCAGCGCCCGAACACGCATCGCGCCAGATCTCCGGAGCAATTAAGACACATAGTGGTCGGAGGTGAAATCGAACCGATCGAAGAAATCAAAAGACGGGGCCGGAGGAGGGCCTGTTCCAGCTTGTATCTATTCAGCGCTGTTGATGGATCGCCAGTCAAGGGGCGGAAGTGGCCCAAAGCTTCGATCGCTGCCGAATCGCGTCAGACCTTGCACCTCGAAACCGCGCAGGACAAAGAAGTTAAGGCCCATTATATTTTTTTTCTCTGTACGCCGTGAGAGATCGTACAGATGACCTTCTGCAAACAACAAGAAACCGTTAGGTATGATGATCTGAAGCAAGTGTTTCAAATATTTTCATGATCACATAAACGTAGCTGTAGAACGAGCAAATAAACGTGTTCAAAAACTTTTTTGAGAACCGATCAACTGCTTCGTTCAGGTGTTGTATAAAAATGACGAAGAACGAGGATGTGGACTTCTAAAAGCTTACTTGACCCAAATGTGCAGCCGTTGTTGGGTTTACTTATGACGATCTTTCAAGCAGCCGGTACGTAAGCCACTTTTGCCGCACTGTGCAAATAAGCAGCCGTAACAAGCTGTAAAAAGAAAGCAAAATCAGCCCTTTAGTAAAGTGAATGAGAGGGTTGACTTCTTCAGGAAAAAATGGGGGAGACTACCTATCTCATCCATCAGCTCCAAAAAGCCCCGGGGAAAAAAAAATGAACTGGGTGCAGTCTCATTTTTGTAAATACTGCGGCAGAAAAAACACCATTGACGTTATGCCTGCCACGCTAAGATAAATGATTTTCGTAGTTCCTGCAGAAAAAGGTCTCTACAATGTAGTCTGTAGATCAAAAGCAGTTTTTAGAAAATTATGACTACCATTCAGACCATAGAAATAAGTCCATGAAGTCATGTCAAAAAACGATGACTACTCTTCACCAGACGATTTTCTGGGATGCATCAACATCATTCAAGACGACAATGACAGCTGGTCAACAGAAATTCTTGTCAGTGGCAAACGACGCATGTGCACTTTGGACATGGGCGCTTCCTTCTCAGTCACTGGAGAACCAGGAAGCGGGGCGGAGGGGGAGGGGTAGAGTGTTTAAAAATCAAGACAAACAAGAGATTCTGAAAGGTCCGAGGGACGTGGTACAGGCGACACACCACAGTAAGAAAACCGAGATCGCTGAAACACTTTAAATGTTGAAGGGACAATACATTCACTTCTTGACAAGTACGCCAGTGAAAAACTGGATTTGGCGTAATGCATTGTATGTCTCTCAGAAATATGTCTGTCAGACGACTGAAGACATTTTCAGTTATTTAAGAGATACTAGGTTACATTGCGGATCCATTTAAAATCAACATGAAACATTATACCTAACTTGTTTACATTTTCACCCCCCACCCAAGATCGCACATCTACTCATCCCAAATGTCAAGAAGGAATTGATCATATGCTAGAAGGGGGAGGGATTTCCCCTGCTACAGAACCGACAGACAGTTGCTGAGGAGTTGCGGACCTCCCAAATGGTCCTACTGTCAACCCAGACAGCTTAGACCAGATATCCTAAATCTATTCCATGAAGGTCATTCTGCTTTCGCCAAATATCGAACTCTCGCCTAGACTTCAGCTTCGAGGCCTTCAGTTTCTTGTCATACGGAAAAAAAAAATGGTGAAAAAAAAGGTCTGCATGTGCAAAGCTTCTACCAGAACAAAGAGAATCTGTTCTATGTTCATCTTTTCTAGCAAAGATCATACTCGCGTGTCAGAACTGATCTCTTTGATCTCAGCGGAAGTACCTGTGTTGCGGGGGTCGGCTACTTTTCCAGATAGACCGGAGTACGCCGTCTTTCTTGGGAAACAGTACAGCAAAAGGGACCATCTCAAAAGTCAAAACATCTTTTCAACTCACGGCGTCCCTCGAATTGGGATTTCAGTCAAGGGCCCAAAGTTTTCGAGTTTTGATTTCAGAAATTTTGCCCCAAGGTCCTCGCTGCCACAACAGATCCGAACGTCCAACACGATGATTTTGTGCTCTCTGCGGTTTCAGTCTATCTTACGCTGTGTTAGGTGCATGCTGCTCCGATACACATTGCTACACTGTTACTGTATTGAGCTAAGTCGTATCTTTATCACTCTGTTACGTGCGACATGACACACTCACCGTTAAGGTTGTCCTACGCCTCTAACGATGAGTGTAATCCTCTGTCACGTGCGTGTTTCTCCGTGATAGATGTGTTACTTTTACGTACGTGTTATTCACAGTCTTTTATGTACACACACACACACACACACACACACACACACACACACACACATACACACACGAAGAGAGAGAGGGGACAGAGGGGCAAAGATAAACATGTCGCTAAATAGAGAGAGAGAGAGAGAGAGAGAGAGAGAGACAGAGACAGACAGACAGGGGGGAGGAAGGGGGGGGGGGGGGGGGGGGGGAGACGGGGGACCGCGCAGAAGCGAGAAGTCAGGGACAAAAAAAGGAGGGTTTTGGGACAGTTCTCACAGTACACAGATATTTATTTGTATGTCTGTTTGGTCCGTTTACTTATGCATTTATTTTTTTCTTTTTACCGGTTTTTGTTTCTTTGTTTGCTTGCTTACTTAGCTGCGTGTTTACTTGCTTACCTAGTTGCGTGTGTGTGTGTGTGTGTGTGTGTGTGTGTGTGTGTGTGTGTGTGTGTGTGTGTGTGTGTGTGAGTGTACTGCGTGCGTGTGCGCGCATATGCAAGCTTGAGTGTGTGTGTGTGTGTGTGTGTGTGTGTGTGTGTGTGTGTGTGTGTGTGTGTGTGTGTGTGCGCGCGCGCGCGCGCGCCGCGCGTACATACATATAAAGAGAAGGTACATCGAAAATCTATATTTTCATTGTTCTCTTAATATCATCCATTAATCGTTCCCCTCAATAATATTGACATGTCTTAAATTATTCGTGTCCATAAGTTTCAAGCTAAATATTCAACAGATTTAATCTGTTTCAGATCACATACAGTTTGGTTTCAAAGCATTCCAGAGTGACACACACACAGAGGAAAGCTGACTGATGAAGGGAAAGAGCACAAATGAAGGATTTATTCCAGCGTGGTGCTGAAGGGAAAGAGAATGAAAGAGAAGCATG
>JADBJO010002089.1:112500-117500 GCA_016801955.1 Conus betulinus
CTCCTCTCTCTCTCTACCCTCTCCTCTCTACCTCTCTCTCTCTCCTCTTCTCTACCCCCCCCCCCCTCTCTCTTCCCCCTCTCTTTCTCAACTCCTTCCCTCCCTCTCTTTCTCCCCCCTTTCTCTTCCCTCCCTCTCTACCCTCCTTCCCCCTCTCTTTCTCCTCCACGCAAGCAGGTGTCCCCGGACGGTCTAGTCCTGAGGACCACCCTGAACCAGCAGCAGACGCTGAGCGTCACCCAGAGGGCCGACCTGACCGGGCTGAGGGTCGTGGCCGACAAGCCGCTCGCCCTCTCCTGCGGCGCCAGCCGGAACCGCCTGGAGAAGAGCTGCTGCCAGGACCACCTGTGGGCGCACCTGCCCGGGCTGGACGCCTGGGGGAGGGAGTACTTCACCTTCCCCACCACCGTCGTGGCCGGCCAGGATGTGGCCAGGAAGAGGGGCGATATCTATTACCTGGCCGGGACGGAGGAGAACACCACGGTACTGAGGAGAGGGTGGGGGATGGGGGTGCAGGGAGGGAGGGATTTGCGGGGGGGGGGGGGGGGGGGGGGGGGAGGGGGGGAAGAGCAAAAGGGCGAGCGGAAATGGAGACCACGGTGCAAGTTTGAAATGGATCGTGTTCTCTCTCTCTCTCTCTCTCTCTCTCCACTCGCATAAGTGTGAAAAAAAGAGAAAATGAGAGAGGCGAATGCTTGGGGGTGGGGATGGGGTGGGAGAGAAAGAGAGACAACGACAATGTTTGAACTGTTTAGACCTCTGCCCATAACAACAGAGTGGGCCAGAATAAAACAAAGAAAAGAAAGATGAAGTCATGAATCAAATACTGAGAGAACGAACATTATATACACACGTTTGCACACGCACACGCACACACACATACACACACCAGTGAGAAAGAGAGAGAGACAGAGACAGAGAGAGAGATTAGCCGGCTTCGTCTCTCATGCTGAGAACGAGAAAGAAAAGCTCAAGTTCAAGCTGTTCACACTTGTTCCCTCAACTTACTAAACATCGAGAGAGAGAGAGAGAGAGAGAGAGAGAGAGAGAGAGAGAGAGAGAGAGAGAGAAGAGAGAGAGAGAGAGAGAGATCTCACGTTCAACGTACCAAAGTTTCCTCTCTGTACTTACATTCACATTGAATGTCCGTTCCTGCCTCATAATTCTTCTTCCTCTCATTCCCCACAGGTTTATCTGGACTGCAATACGTCCTTGACCCTGACCCAGGCC
The DNA here is from genome assembly GCA_016801955.1 of Conus betulinus. Lineage (NCBI taxonomy): Eukaryota > Metazoa > Mollusca > Gastropoda > Neogastropoda > Conidae > Conus > Conus betulinus. The sequence continues at coordinate 113,731 of JADBJO010002089.1, forward strand.
ATGACCTGGTATCAAACCAGCCTGGACTCCTCCACAGGCTTCCACTTCTTCTCCGCTGACAACCCCTTCGCCGTGATCAAGGCCGTGCAGGGGGTCAAGAACATCATTGACCCCTGCATGGTGACACTGACCCCTACTCTCTCTGGGCCACGACCTTGACCTTTCCCATGCCGGAGAGTCCTTCGTGGGAAACCCAGTTCTACGAGTTTTGGATGACAGTTCTCATGGAGGAATCTCAGACTGCGGACTTCAGGGTGAACGGCATGGTTCCTATTATAAAGTGGGAAAAGGTGAGGCAAGTTACAAAAGAAATTCGCACAAGAGAGCACAAAGTAACATTGATTTCTTTAATAGGTCTATATTCCCAAGATGTCTGTCAGCGAGAGAATGGTGATGACATGACCATTCTCTTGTAGGCTTCTGCCTGTGCGAAAAATAGTGTATGGGGACTGGTCGATACACTATTCATAAGATGTTTACGTTAAACGTATAAAATATCGGTTATGCCTTTTGACTAGATCTCTGAACAGATTTCCTTTGGAAGCCTACAATATAAAACTATCGTTAATAATGATTTTGGTCATGTGTGACAAAGTCATGGTGTTGATGATTGTGATAGGTTTTGGTTAAGAAACAAACTTCAAAAAGAGTTTCCAGCAAGAATGGTCTTTTAGATTACAACAAAAGAAACACGTTTCTACTTACAGAACTTTTAAGTCGGCACTGTCTATCAACTCATATTTAGTTGCTGTATAATACATTCATGTGCACAATATGTTAACTAGGAAAAGGCTTGGTGCCTCTCAAATAAAGCTCCATCGATTACGACACAGTCAGAATGTTTATACCGAAAAATTGCCTTTTTTTTGTTTCCTATAGAGACCGATGTTTATTTCATATTTGTATGTCCCAAATACAAAGGCCCCGGGGAAAAGTATATTCCCCTTAAAAAATGAATGCCCATCAAGCTTTAGACTGTCCACTCTGTGGGCAAATGAAAACCTGTAACTGTGAACAATCTTGCAACGTTTATCCGTCGATCATTCATACAAATGAAACAATAACGAATAATCTGAAAGGTTTCATTCGGATTTGGTGTTTTTTCTCCCTGCTGCTTGCTTTGTTTATTTACTGTGCTCTTTTTCTGTACTTTGTTTCCTTTGAAATTTACTTTTAGTCATCTGTAAATCCGAACAGTTTGATACTGCTTTTCAGTGATATATGAACATAAGTTTCCAACTGATATGAGTCATGCGAATCCGTACTCGTAACTCTGTTTTTCGGGAAGGGGGGGGGGGGGGGGGGGTCATAATCTCATTTTCATCCCTCTCTTGTTATTCTCTTCTTTCTCTCCCTTCTCTCTGCACCTCCTCTCTCTCTCTCTCTCTCTATATATATATATATATACATATATATATACACACACATATATATTGCCGTTTTTCTTTCTCTCCCTCCTTTGTATTTCTCTCTGTTTCCATCGCCTTCCCTCTCTAATGTCTCCCACCTCCCTCTCTCTCTGGGTCTCTCTCTTTCCCCCCCCCCCCCCCCCCCCCCCCCCCCTTCCTCTAAATTCTCTCTGTCTTTCTTTATTCTGCTCTCTTTTTTATATTACTCTCTTCTCTCTTAAACTCTCTCTGTCCCCCCTCCTATCTCTCTGTATTCCCCCTTCTCGTTGACTATGAACCACCCGAACCCCCCCCCCCCCCTCCACCCCACCTCTCTCTCTCTCATTATTCTACTATTTCTTTATTCACCTTTTCTTCTTATTCACATCATCATCGTCATCATCATCATCATCATCATCATCATCATCTCTCTCATCTCTCTCTCTCTCTCTCTCTCTCTCTCTCTCTCTCTCTCTCTCTCTCTCTCTCTCTGCATTGACAAAAATTATTTTCCCTGTGGTTTCAAAAATACTAAAGTAATTCCTATCTACAAGTCAGACGACAACTCAGATCCTGCTAATTTCAGGCCAGTGTATCATTTCCACTCTTTTCTTTCCAAATCTTTGGAATTACAAATAAACTGGTAGACTTTTTGCCACTGAAAAAATCCTAAGCAGTCTTGGTTTAGACATAAAAAAAGAAAAATGGAAATATTCATGTTACACAGCCTTAAGCTAGCTTGTGAAACAAAATTAACAACAAACAGACATTGTGGCATAACATCTGTCGATTTCAGAAAAGCTTTCAACGTGATTGACTACAATCTTCAAAAATTACAATACATGGTTCATCTACAAAAAAAAGCTTTGAGCTCCTTCACTTATATCCAACAAGTAGATAACAGTGTGAAATGATGGGTATATCTGTCTCCCCATTAAAAAACCCTTCACTATGGCGTACCCCACGGCTCAATCCTAGGTCTCCTACTCTTTTGAATTTACATTAATGATCTTACGCTGGATATAAATCCCCGAGTGAGCAGTTTGCGTATGATGCAATACATACAAATCATTCTAACAGGACAGTTCCTGCAAAGACTTCACAAGAAAGTGTTAATGACCTCGTAAAGTGGACTGAACTCAATCATATATCATTTCTTGCTTTAAAAAAAAAAAATCAACGCGTATCACGACTACATAAAAAGGCAGAATCTACGATAGCACTTTATCCTCTACATCTTAAAAATGAATCCGCGGAACATGTTACATATCATATGGTAGTGGGTATAACTATTGATAACATCATTTGAAATCCCCAATAACTTAACCCCCCCCCCCCCCCCCCCCCCCCCCCCCCCCCCCCCCCCCCCCCCCCCCCCCCCCCCCCCCCCCCTGTTCCCCCCCCCCCCCCCCCCCCCCCCCCCCCCCCCCCCCACCCCCCCCCCCCCCCCCCCCCCCCCCCCCCCCCCCCCCCCCCCCATGGAAACTCCCCAAAAGAATTTCTCCCAAAAAAATAATTCGCCAAAGGTTTATTGAATAACTCGCCTGAATAAAACTTTCTCGACCACCAGTCACGGAAATTTTCTTCCTTTTATTTTTTCTTCCAAGTTCACATTCAGTCATATATCAACTGTACATCTACCTTCTGGACTCATCTGTCGCATACACATTAAAACTACTGCCGAGTCTGCGTAAACGTGCGCTTGAATTAGTCCCTAAAAACGGTAGCCTACATGACTTTGTAAAATATTTAGCATTCTTACTTAAGCCGCAGACCAGAATATAACAAGACACTCGTAATAAAGATTATGACGAGAAACGCACCTAAACATTAATAGACAGGATATCGACTTATTCCTCAAGGACCTTTCTCTTTAATCAAGTCTCTGTTCAAAGACTTGATCTGTTCAAACCCTGCTGCTGTTCGGGCTCCATGCAATGGAACCAATTCCCAGCTCCGTCAGACAATACCAGTGCATATCCACCATCAAAAACCCATTACTTCGAACACCTTTTGTGCTAATGTTTAAAAAAAAAAAAAAAAAAAGTGCCCTTTCTCAGTCTTACCTTTCCTGCCTTCCTCCCGACGTGCAATAACTACGAAAGTTACAAATGCGTTATATCCTACTGGCAGTAATTGTTATGATGGTTAATCTTGGTTGTTGTTATTTTTACTTTGCATGTATTGAAATTTTATCTTCTCTATTCTTTGGTGTATAATGGGTGTGTCGTGTAAAAGGAAGTAATTCGTGGAGCTATTGCAGCTGTAGTCTTTTTTATGCTTTAACCTTCTCTCTCACTCTCTCTTACACACACACACACACACACACACTCGCGCGCGCGCATACACATTACACCCACACACCCACAGACGCACGCCACA
>JADBJO010002089.1:120000-125000 GCA_016801955.1 Conus betulinus
TGCAGTTTTGTGTACAGTTTTACTGTCATGTATATCATAAAAGTTTGTGGGGAAAAAATAAATAAACAGGTTAACAACAGCCAGAACTGTGAAGAAACATATGTATAGTTTTGTTGTTCCAAGTCGGATGCGGGGGTAGGCAAGAATTACAACAGCTACATCTGTAAACAAATACCATAATGCACTGTTTTGTTGTTTTGTGTATCAAAGAAAAGGTTAGATTCCCAACAGAGGAACTGTTGATTTAAAAAATCGTTAACAGTTTCTCTCTTCTCTGAGCCGAAGTAAATGAAAGATTTGCAACTGCTAGAACATGTAAAACCATGTTCATATTCAGCTTTGTTGTTGTGTCTGGGAAAAAGTTTTACAACTGCCAGAATCGTAAATGGACATTGTCATAGAAATGCCAGAACAGCCAACAGATATAATCATCATCCGCATCACGGGTTAGTTGTTACTTCTCTGCAAAAAAGTGCGTGAAAACCAAAAACTGAACAAACATCAGCATGTGCAGTTTTGTTGTTCTGTGTGTGGAAAACAGGAAAACTTTATATTACCAACAACTGTGAATAACTACCTTGAAGTAGTATCCCCCCCGGCCCCCCTCCTTTTTTCTGTTACAAATACACAAAAGTACAATATAGGTCTCGTAAATTGATAATAAATAGTTCCATGCAATTCCAGTCAAACGAAAGGAATGTGCAGTTACTAAGAGCAGTCACATGCCTTCCAGACAGATGTCTAATTTATGAAAAGAATATATAACATATCCCATTACATGATTCCCTTGGGAACTCGATGGTTAATACACAAGGGAATTTAAAAGGACACGGAGATGCAAATCAATCAGAAAGAAAGTGGCAGAGAGGGAATGACATGGGAACACAGAACAAAGCGTTCAAGGCTCATATCCCTGCCGATAACAGAGACGAATTCATACAGATGTATATAGTTCCTATTTACATTTAAAAAAATGAAAAGTTATTTCTAAAACTTAAACAAATCAAGAGATACGAAAGCACTCAATTCCGCCGTGAATTTGGACAGTTCATTACGTACACAAGATATACAGACTTCCAAATGCAACACGCGCGAAACCAAAAATGTTTCATGTGTACAGATATTTAATTGCAACCCTTGTGAATCAAATTAAAGCAATTTCATTTGGATTGCGTAATGTTTTTGCAATGATAAAGCAATGTAAAGAGACCCACCCTGGGAAAAGAAAATCCACAAACATGTTTCTTTAATCTGTTCAAAAACGGATGTGTCCACCCCGCGCAGCAACACAATCGAGACAGCGCTGCCTCATGGAGTTGGTGTTTGCGATAACGGCGTGAGGGATATTTTCCCACTCCTGTCGCAGGACGTGCAGCAGCTGTTCCCGATTAGCTGGACGTGGGCGGTTTGCATGGACTCGCCGGCCAAGTTCTCCCCAGATGTTCTCGATTGGATTGAGATCTGGACTGTTCGCAGGCCATGCCATCCATGTGATCCCAGCTTCCTGAGTGAAAGTGTTGACAGCTCTGCAGCGGTGTGGTGTGGCGTTGTCATCCTGGAGGACAGCTTGGGGTCCGATCTGCTGGAGGGTCGCTGTGACCAGAGGCTGAAAGATCTCCTGCAGGTAGCGCTGCCCATTGAGCATGCCCTCCACATGGTAGAGAGGAGTCCTGTAGTGTCGGCTGATGCCTCCCCAAACCATAATGGAGCCACTTCCAAAAGCAGCCGCCTCCTGGATAGCATCATCTTGCAGCTGCTCCTGTGGGCGCCGCCACACCCTGATGCGGCCGTCTTTGGGGCTCACCATGAAGCGCGATTCGTCGGTGAACAGGACATGGCCCCAATGAGCACGAATCCACCCCAAATGGTCCTGGCACCAAGCAAGTCGGCGTGCCTTGAGACCTGCAGTCAGCATGGGCTTCTTCACCGGACGCCTTGAACGCAAGGCGGCGGCATGTAGGCGACGCCGAGTGGTCTGCCGGCTTACTGCCGTGTTGGTGGAAGCACGCAGCTGCTGACTCAAGGCATGGCGGTGGTTGTCCTCTCTCCGAAGGGCCTGTCTGCAGAGGTACCGGTCCTCACGTTGTGTGGTTTTTCTGGGACGCCCTGGGCGTGGGCCGTTCCTGGACGGTGCCTGTGGTTTGATGGCGCTGTCTCAGACGGATGATGACCGAGTGTGACACTTGCAGCCTTCTGGCCACCTCTCGGACGCCTACTCCGTCCTGCAGCCAGGCGATAGCTCGGGCACGATCGAAATTTCTCAACTTTCGTATCGCTGGCATGTTGGTGTAGTGCTTCAGAACGGGTATTCGACGGCTTTTATGGCCGTTAGGGTGAGCACAACGCACTCCCATACCTTCATGCTGTCACGTGCATCAGGATTTTCATCTGTAGACAGTTCGAGTCAGTGTGCACGGATTGCTGACAAACAGCTTGTTTTGCCAAACAAGACCACTTTTCTGCACGCTCAAGGGGAGTCAGTGCAGCTGTTGCATGCCTGGCAGTATTTATTGAGAGAGGTCCGACGACTGTCGCGTTCAGAAACCTTGGCAATTACTAACATTTATTTGATATTTGATTTTGAAAGCACCTAAGGCATTCTGCGGTGTGGTCCTTAACTTATGTTGAAGTCTGTACATCTTTTCATTGCACGCCTTTTCAAGCAGTCAGAAAAACCCTGTAGAGTAGGAGCCATTCTATCACACGCACACACAGACAGAGAGACAGGTAGGTAGAAGACAGACAGACAGACAGACAGACAGACTAGCTAGATAGATAGATAGATAGATATAGATAGATAGATAGATAGATAGACAGATAGATGGATAGACATAGATAATAAATACCCTCGGGCATAATGTTGTGGACTTTTGACAGAATGCATTTTATACACCATTTCTTGATGTGTTTTGGAACATCCTTTCAAAAAGGGTTATCTGTACGTGTTTTTGGCCACGTCAGCAAATTCACTACCGAAAATGTCCTAGTATATAATGCACGGATACAAACTGTGCTCAAAATCTATACATTCCAAATCATTGTCTCTTCTGACAATAAATGTTCATGGCGGCGATAAACGCTGGGACTGAAACAACTTTAAGCCACCAACCTAACATCTGTTTTTTCTTTACCTTTCTTTTCTTTCGTTCTTTCTTTTTCTTTCTCTTTTCAACCAACAATAATCTGCAAAACATCGTCCCAAGATGACACCCGCTGGGGTAGGACGAATTATGAATAGGTGAGTAAGCTTTTGCAGACTAAGCGCTTTGAGCATCGAAGTACTTCCCAAAGCTGTTAACTGTTTTTTGCTACATTTCTGTAGCAGCATACTTAGTTCCACTGTCTTGCCATCGTAATTTAGATCTGCAGTTATGTCTGTTTCTATTTAGAACTTTATGCCCAACATTTCAAAAGCACTCGGATTCATAATAAAGTTCGTATCACGATGAAGTTACATATCTCGGTGTTTTCTGTTTCAGAACTACACAACATGTGTTTACTCAAAATTCGTTTTCATAGGAGAAAAAAGCGACAACATGTGTTTACTCAAAATTCGTTTTCATAGGAGAAAAAAGCGACAAGAGCAGCAAAAACTTCTTTCTATTGATTCTTTCATGCCATCCAGAAAAGGGGGAATGCCATCGGCAAATAGACAGAGAAAAGTTTCAACATATACAACATGCATTCTTTCGGTTTTGTTGCTTTGACGAATCCTGAATGCCGGAATCTGAGCCGCTATTAGGTACAAGTAGGGCGAGTGGAGGCCTCCTTTCCCGACTACTCGCTCAACGTTAAAACATGTAGAGTATTGACCATTAATTTGTACACATGAAAGTGGCATATTGTACAAAACTGTCCCCAACCTACTTATTCAATGAACAAAATTAAAGAAATCCAATGCCTTCTGTAAAAAGGTCAAGGATAGGAAATCAAAAGCGTTCTCAAAATCTACTAAAAGTAGCATCTTTGAATGTTTTGTTTCTCTGTCATTTTAATACCACGTCATGCATCCTCCTAATGTTGTCTCCAGTGAGTCACCCTTTCATTAATCCTTTTTCATTCATAAGCATTCTCTGCAATAAAACAAGATTAAATCTTTAGGCAATACAAGAAAACACGATTTCATACACAGCATTTAAGAAAGATATATGGCGTTTTTTTTTTTTTACGATGGACTAATATTGCTTTTCATATTTTCTTGATGTAGAATTAGCTTGGGAGAAAGTCAGTGATCCTTCAAAAACTTGTTTAACTTTTTGAGAATGTTTCGGGCCAGTAAGTATTAAATCTGCTAGATATACATCAACCGTATCTTGCTTTGAATACAAATGTTTATACAAGGTGCTTGCTGTTCGTATAATTCAGTTTAGTTCGTCCGAGATATTACTTACTTCTTTCCTTAAAAAAGGGAGGGGGTATGGGCATTAATCTATCATTGAAATCACGGTTTTCCAGTGTACATAAATATTTGTAGACTTTTGTGCCTTCCAAAATCTCTTTAACTTTTGATCGAATCATCAGATCCTCTAAAATTTGTCACTTATATCTTGCGGCTGCCTCTTCAGTTTTCAATTTTGTCACTAAACCAAAAAAGAAACAAACAAAAAAGAAATCCGTTAGAAATATCTGCCAAGTGGATGAGACTTGATCAGATTTACAGCCAAATTGGCTAGACTCCACCCATTTTCTGGGTTGGGACAATAAACACTATGCAATGCTAAAGGTAGATTTTTAGACAAAATTTTATCATGAAGACATTGAAAATACGCTTTTGTTATGGAACATTTTTGGTTTAGTGGTCTGATGTACACGTAGAGCAAAGAATTTGTTACATGACATAGCTGTCCGACTCTCACGTGTACTAGGTCGCATTATTCCATTTACGAAACTTTTGCATAGGTTGTGCGCGCGCTAGAGAGAGAGAAAGAGAGAGAGAGAGAGAGAGAGAGAGAGAGAGAGAGAGAGAGAGAGAGAGAGAGAGAGAGAGAGAGAGAGAGAGT
>JADBJO010002089.1:127500-130000 GCA_016801955.1 Conus betulinus
CTGCTGTCCGCTAATTTTTTTACCATTTCCCCTACCTTTTTCTGCTTTCTCTGCATTTTCTCACTTCTTTCTTTGCCTTTTCGAGCTTCCTCTGCATGTTCTTACTTCCCCTACGTTTTCCATCGTTCCTACCTTTTCTACTTGCACTACCTTTTTTACAAACCTTTCTCCAACCTTTTCTTACTTTCTCCAAACCTTTTCCTATTTTTTCTGTACTTTCTTACGACTTTCCCATGCCTTTTCTAGTTTTTTTTTTTTTGCGTTTTCTTACTTCCCCTACTTTTCCCCTGTTCTCCCTACCCTTTTCTATGATTTTCTGAATACTTCTACCTATTCCAAGTTTTCCCTAATTTTGTATTTTGTCCCTGGCATTTCAAACTCCTGACATTTCTTTATGTACTCGTCATTACCTTTTCTTACTTTCCTACTGTTCCTTTTATTCACGTTCTGTCTGGGCATACGTTCCAGTGTTTCCTTATCGCCCCATCACTTATCTACGCTCCATTCCTTTTCCGACTCCGGCCAAACATGTCCTACCACCCATACCCCAACCCACCCCTTTCAAAAAAAAAAAAAAAAAAAGCAACGAATATACGAACAAAAAAAAAACCAACCAACAAGTCTCCTCTACGTTCTCCCCTAACTTTCTCCCCCCCCCCCCCCCCCCCCCCCCCCCCCCTACTTTTTTCCTGTTTGATAAACATTTCCTACCAGTCCCAATCTTTTTTCTTCAATTGAATTCATTCATACGTACAGTCTACACAGCGAGATCCCCGACGATAGGAACCCAGCGCGAGCGATCACTGCCCTCACAGGTTGAACTGTCTGCGTTTGTCAGTTGTTTTTGAGGCGGGGTGTGTGTGTGTCTGTGGGGGGGGGGGGGGGGGGGGGTTGCATTGAAAAGGGAAATGTCTCGCCCCCCATCCCTTATTCCCCCTTCCACCTTCCCACCCTCTATTTTATCTTTCGTTCTGTACCCTCCATCCATAACCCCCCCCCCCCCCCCCCCCCCCCCCCCCCCCCCCCCCCCCCCCCTATATAGTTTTTAAAAAAGCAAACAAACCTGAAAGGAGGAAAAAGCCAACAATAGAAGGGAACTGGGAAAGCAAGCAAATGAGCAGGAGACATATTAAGAAAGGGTAGGGGCAAATGCAGGTAAAGACATTCAAAGGTATGTGCGCGTGAGTGGGAGGGGGGAGAGCAATGTCTAGTGTTGGTTGAACGTATTTGAGGCTTATTCAGTTGTGCGCATAACTGGCTGAGTTGCGTACAAGACTGACTAACAGCACTTGAAGTTCGTTCTGTTACCTACATAACAGACGGAAATACCTAAAATGTATACAGAGTTGTGTAACCGGATGGACGCCTTGCAGGTTTGTTCAGAGTTATGTTCATAACTGGCTGTGTGCACTCGAGGTTTATTCAATTGGGCATTTAACCAACAGGCTGCACACGGAGTTCGTTCCTTTTGTGCATTAACTGGATGAATGTATGTGAGGTTCGTTCAGAGTGTACATAATACATTTTTTTTCTTTTGTTTGTTTGTTGTATTTTTTTTGGTTGTTTTGTTGGTTTGTTTGTTGGTGGTTTGTTTGTTTGTTTTTTTTGGTGTTTTTTTTTCCCCCCTTTTTTTTTGCCTTGTAACACAAGAAGATATATAAAATATTCAGTTCAGAACAGAACTTTTTTTTTTTAGATTTAGTTATGTCGGAGATTCGATATAACTGAACGCTGCCAGTGAATGACATTGCGTTGTATTGTATTGTACTGTACTGTAGAGCATTGTATTGTACTCTATTGTACAGCATTGTATTGTGCTGTACTGCATTGCAGTGTTCTGTCTTTGTGTTATTCGTCCAGCTCGGCAGCAGGAAATGCTCACCACAGTTAAATGGATCCTACCACACTTACGTCTTGTTGTTGTCCTTCAATTTTTTGTGGATTTTTCTGTTGATTCATCAGAACCCAAATTAAAAGACAAAAAAAAGGCGTGTTACGTAACTTGCTATAGGTTAGAGGAATCATCGACATCAGTAATCAGAATAAAAACTGACTGTAGTTTCTTTGGCGTTATTTTTTTTTGTCTTGCCCTTTGCTCTCTCTCTCTCTCTCTCCCTCTCCCTGTATGAGTGTATATGTTTGTGGTGATTATATATATATATATATATATATATATATATATATATAATATATGAGAGAGAGAGAGAGAGAGAGAGAGAGAGATGTCCACCGTCACGCCCTGCATCCATACTCCCTCTGGCCTAATACGCCCCGCCCACTCACGCCCTTCATCCGCATCCTTCCTGCCCTAATACACCCACACAAATCATGCCCTTCATCCGCCCCTCTGCTCTAATATGCCCACTTACGTTAAGCCCTTCAACCACTCCCTCTGCCCTTATGGGCCCATCCATGTCATGCCCTTTATCTGCACCCCCCCTCTGCCCCAATACGCCCACCATGTGACACGCTTTATCCACAGCCCCCTCTGCCCCAATAC
>JADBJO010002089.1:135000-140000 GCA_016801955.1 Conus betulinus
CTGGCGGGAGATGCGCGTGAATATGGAGAGGAACTGATCGTGGAAGAACGCGAAAATGAATGACTGGCGGGGAGATGCGCGTGAATATGGAGAGGAACTGATCGTGGAAGAACGCGAAAATGAATGACTGGCGGGAGATGCGCGTGAATATGGAGAGGAACTGATCGTGGAAGAACGCGAAAAAAATGAATGACTGGCGGGAGAAGAATGAGGAAACGATGACTGACTGACAAGAACGTGAAAAGGGTAAATGATGTGACTGGAGAAGAGCGTTGAAATCTAATTAATGACAAGTCACTGACTGGAGAAGAACAAGAAACTGATGATGATGATTGACTAGAGAACAACTTGAAAACAACGACTGACTGACTGAGAAGAACTTCAAAACAATAAATGACTGCCTGAAGGAGAACGTGAAAACAACGACTGACTGACTGAGAAGAACTTCAAAACAATAAATGACTGCCTGAAGGAGAACGTGAAAAAACACGACTGACTGACTGAGAAGAACTTCAAAACAATAAATGACTGCCTGAAGGAGAACGTGAAAACAACGACTGACTGACTGAGAAGAACTTCAAAACAATAAATGACTGCCTGAAGGAGAACGTGAAACAACGACTGACTGACTGAGAAGAACTTCAAAACAATAAATGACTGCCTGAAGGAGAACGTGAAACAATGACTGACTGATGCCAGACGAACGTGAAAATAACGACTGACTGACTGGAGAAGAATGTGAGCAACAGTGAACGGCTGACGGGACTTAAGAATGAGGAATAATGAACAAGACGTGAAGACAATGTGAAAATAGTAAGAAAACGGAAACTGATGAATTAATGATGGAAAATGGAGAGGAAGATGAAAGTAGGATGGAAGAGAAGAACGATAGAATGATGAAAACAGTTCGGATGAGATAATAAAACCGAAGAAGAACGTATAATGGACGGCATAAAAATGAAACGTAAGAATAGTGAAGGAAGTATAAAAGGAGAAAACATAAACGACGAATATCAGACAATCGTAACTGAGAAGTGGGATGAGATGACATAGTATCCATGAAGGAAAGGCGACCAGGAGAATGTGAAAATGATGTACGGTGGACAGGACAGTAGCATGAGATTGACAAAAGAAGGGTTCAGGAGAGGGAGCAGCAAGAGAATAATAGATTACATGAAAATAGAACAGCGTAAGAATGGTCCAGCGATGGACACACCGGGGGAAAATTAAACGAGAGAACAATACATTTTTCACGAGGTGTAAAGAAGAAAAGGTGAAAACAAGGAAGAGAGGACGGGATAAGAAAACAGGAATAGAGAAAAAGCATCAGGACGATGGACTACTGAAAAGTAATTACTGTCAGAGTAATTCAGTAAAGGAAGAGATAGATGAAGTAATGAAAAGAAAGATGAATAATGGACGCAGTGAGGAAAGAAAAACACGAAATGGACAATATACAGAGAGGAACGTGAAAATAATGAATGGACAGGGGGAAGAACACGAGAAAGTTCTGTGGTAAAGAGGACTAGAACGTAACGAACGACGGATGGCATTAGAAGAATGAGAAGACGTTAACGGAAAGAATGATTTATAAAGAACAAGAAACGGGTGAATGCAAATATGCCTAAAGAAGAAAAGAAGTAAGGAATGCGAACAGCAGACACAATGAAAGCAAAAAAACGTGAAGGTTATGACTGACTGACATGAACATGATGAACGATCGATAGGACTAGAACATGATGAGCATGAACGGATTGGGATAAGAGCGTGAGAATGATGAAATGGGGACAACAAGGTAAGGAAAAGAGGTGAATAACGGGCGGGGGGGGGGGGGGGAAAAAGAATGGTGAAGGACAGAAGAAAAAGAGAACGCGAGAATAAGGAAAAGAGAGAAAGAGAACGTAAAGTGGTGAAAAAGTTATCGGAAACAAACGTGACAGTGATGAAGGGCAGTTCTGATGAGAAGGCAAGAAACTGAGGATGGCTTATTTGGCCCCGATTGGAAGGAGCCAGGCAAACGCGAAAATGATAAAAGAATGGACAAAAGGACGACATGAGATGGCTAATAATCGAGATGATTAATGCGTCAGAATCATGAATGAGAGGTGGGATGGAAACAAAAAGTAATAACTATAAACGGAAGTGGACAGAAGAATGTGAGAATGATAATGATGTATGAAAGGTGACGGACAGAACTGTGGATTGGAAAAAAAATAACGCGAGGACGACGAAGGACAGACTAAGAATGAAAAGTAGAGACGAGTGTGAGACCAATGGATTAATGAACGCTGGACATCATTGGAATGGTGCAGTCTTGGTCAGAACAAAACAAAGTTTCTCAACAGAGGAAAGGAGGTGAGAATGATGAATGGGAAACAGGATGAGAGAAGGGAGATAAGAGGGAAGAGTATGAGAATCACGAAGTACGTGAAAATCAGACATCGTCAGAGTAATCCAATGATGAATGGAACGAGAAGGGAACGAGACAATAACAAATGCCGGACGTGATCAAAAAAAAACAAGAGCATAATGAATGGCAGACGAAATTAGAGAAGTGACAATGGGAATGGGTAATGACGAACGCGATGAAGAAAATGACGCGAAAATGGTCAATCCTGGAAGCTGAGAAAATACAAAAATGATGAATGTTGGACTTGGGGGTGGGGGTGGGGGGGGGGGGGGGTTGTAAATGATGAACGTCAGAGAGGGAAGACGTGAAAATAAAGCATTTAGGAGAGGGGAAAACGTGAAAACAATGAATGTTAGACAAGGGGAAAACGTGAGAATATTGAGTGTGTGACCAAGGGAAGCGCGAGTTTAATGTTTGATTGGGGAAAAAGTGAAAAAAATGAATGTTGGATGGGAGAAAAGGAGGAAAATGATTAATTTTGGACCGAGGCAAGCGTGAGATGATGAATGTTGGATGGAGGGAAATGTGAAAAACGAAGCATTTTGGAGTGGCGAAAAAAACGTGAGAATGATGAAAGTTGGACGACGGACACGTGAGAATGATGAACGTAGGACAAGGGGAAAACGTGAAAATGATGAATGTTAGATTGTGACAAATGCTGGGACAGGAGGAAACTGTGAGAATGATGAATCTTGGACTGGTGGGGGAAGAGAAGAACACAGGAAAGATGAAAAATAGATAAAATAAAGTGCGACGCTGAGGAACGAAAGACGGATGAGTAAAGCGTAGGAAAGAGAAGAGCGTGAGAATGATGGCCTTAATAAAAACAGGATAGCAACAGAGTAGTAGTGGGCACAATTAGCACAGAATTAGACGAAAATAAGAGGACGGGAACACATTGATAATGAATGGCTGACAGGATGGGACGAAGAGAACATAAAAATGCTGAGCCCAGGACCGGGGGCAGGACAGGACAACAGTACATGAATAACAAGATGAGAAGAAGAGAACATGAAAACGATGACTGAGGGACGGAACAGGAACTGGGGACGTGAGAACGATGAATGATGGACGAGTGTAGAAAAGTAGAACGAAGATCAATGGATGTGAGGAGATGACAACGTGAAACTGAAGAATGATGCTGTGGAGAAGGAAAAGAGTTTTAGAGGATCAATGATGGATGGGACAAGAACATGAGAATGATACATAGCGGACGGGACAGGAAGGGGAGAACTGGATGGAGTTGAATATGGTACGTCCATCCTACCGTTCCAATACCGCCGAACGAAAAGATAAAGGGTAACAATATTGATGACTGTATAACGTAAGTTCGTAGCAATGCAGAAGAGTAGGCTAGCAGTATATAAAAGGAACCATTTGAGGCCGAGAGAAGAATGAAACGGGGTGGAGGGTGTGAGACTGCAGGGTTTCAAGAAGGTTGGAGGTGTAGTGGGAAAACCAAATATGACATAAGAGAATGGGGAATATGGATTACAGGAGACTTGGGTTCAAATCCATGAAACATCTAAAGAAGACGATTAAAGTGGAAAAGCTAGAAACTGCCACTGGACAGAGATGGAAACCGGTGATGGTGTGTCCAATCCTTTCAGCATGTCCACACCATGTTTATACGATAAAGTGAAGGGTCTCTGGAGATCATCAAGGATTGAACGTGAAAAGCAGGGAGTAGATAGAAAACTGGACTGAAAAGTACAATGCCCTTGTGTGAAAGAATGCAAATGGGAGCACATGATATAAAGTTTTTAGAAAGTGCGATGAGCGTCAGAAATTCCAAAATGAGTAAATTAGGGGCAAAAAGCGGAATATTTAACCTCATTTGATATATTTTGAGTGGATTAGACGTAAACCATTTTAAGGCAGTAAGCATTCTTTTAAAAAAATACCAGTTGCTATCGAGACAGACTCGAAACTCGCATGGATCCCTTTTTTTTTAACAAAAAGGCCATGACTTCTCTAATCAATGCGATTCAGCATAGTTGCTTCAGGATCCCCACCCCCACTCTTTCCCTTCAATACCCACATCCACCCCGAGAAATAGTTTGCTCAGGTTAAAGAACCCAGGCCGTTGTAAGACGAGTTCACATATGCCTGGGCCTTCAAGTATTGATGTTCTGATGGTATTGGTGTAGTGTTGCATAAACCCTCTACCTTCCCTCTCTTCCCCTCCATCTTACACACACACACACACACACACACACACACACACACACACACACACACACACACAGATTGGCCCTCCTGTTGCGGTTATCCCCACCTTGATGAGTGTCGGCCTTCGACCTGAATATGACCTCACACTGAACCTGGGTCGGGGGTCACATCTCTGCATTGGGTCTTTACGGAATCAGCTTTGCTGCTAGTTTGACGGATGCGCAAGAAATCTCAGCAACGAAATATTGTTGAATACTACCAGCGGTATCACAAAACAAATCGCAGCAATAAAAAACTGTCGAATACTAAGAGCGGTATGCATCACAAGCGAAGTATTTCACGAAACGGCAATGAATAACATTGAGCTGCACCAAGGTTTAAACTCGGAAACAGTAAAAATACAAAGCCTGAAAAACTC
>JADBJO010002089.1:157500-177500 GCA_016801955.1 Conus betulinus
CTTAACTTCACACTGAAACGCAGTGGAAGGGGCTAGTAGTTCACATTTTTTTTTTCATTAAAACTCAAAATATATTCAAACAAATACCTGGATTCAGTCTAAGCTGAGTTTGAGGGGAATACACACGCACGCTCACACGTAGGGACAAACACAGGCTAAAAAAAAGGCCCACAAAAAGACAGAACTACTTGAAATGGTGTGTTCAAGATGTGAAGGATGAGAAGCTTGCTGGACTGTGTCGGACATTAATGGGCTGTTCACCTTCAGTTACGTTTTTCCTGTATCTGATTTCCATTTATGTATATGATATACAGCTACTTCCATTTGTACACGGTTTGAACTCCATGTGCAGTTTTTGAAAGTGGTATGGACAAAACAAAAGTGTGAACACAAAAGGTGAAGAATACTATGTGCTCGTCATGCCCCCGAATCGACTCTTTAATCAAATGGACAATACGGTATCCTTGAATTGAACCAAAGTTGGTGAAATCTGGAAAGGCATTTTGTCAAGCAGATGACGCATTCTGTTTAGAGGTGGGCATGGGACGGAAGCGATGAGCTGAAAGCAGGATCGATCTTCTATTCAAAGAAAAGTTTAAAGTGGGAAATGTATTGTCCTCCTACAACAGCCAAATTGAAAATAATGCATTTATAATTAAAGATTAACCAATGGCATTGGCAGTTTTAAAAAAGCCAGCGAGTGTCAGAAACTGTAGGGGTTTGCCTTCATATCTGTCTGATACACTGGTTCTGTAGAAGCAGTAAACGGGTATACAAGAAAGTAAAAAAACCCTTGAACAGAACCACAGCTCTACATGACAGGGGAAAGGATCAAGGTTATTGGTGGTGGTTGGTGGTTGAGGCTGGTTGGTTGGTTGGTTGTTAGTGTTAATATTATGATAAAAACATTACATGAGTTTGTATGCATATCAGCGACAGCAGCAAATGTAAGTTCTACAAAACGAAGACCTAATCAATCTTCCTTTAATGGAATGCTGTTTACAATGTTCCATCTGAAGAGAACCCAAAATGGATTTTTAAAGGGCATATTTTCACAGCAAAACAAAAAAAATCATTAAACTAGGTAGAGACCTTGTTGTCTGGCACTGAAAAACATACACAAATAGGTGTAATACTGGATTTATATATAAAAACCTTTTTATCTACACATAGAAGATTAATAAAACTAGACCCGACATAAGCTGGCATTAAGATATGAAATGAGGAATAGCTACAATTGCCAAGGATGAAGCGAAAAGATTTGGGGAAAAAAAAAAAAAAACACACACACACAACAACACAACAGCAACAACGGTATCTATTTTTAGCTGAAGTTTGTGTAAGAAGTATTTATTTTGATGTATCACTATCAGTATTCATCTCCGTGGTCATAGTGTCCCAGTAAAACAGTAGAAGAGTCATCGTGTGGGCCATAATAGGAGTTAAACTATGGACTGGAATATTGCTTCTGCTGTGCTTTTTTTTCTGTCTCCATTTGTCATGTCGCTGTTAGTGAAAAGTGGAATGATAAGTGAGCTATAATGATAATGCATGGCGTCGTTGATATACTTGTATTAATTGTATTTAAACTTTTCTTGCGCTCTTGTTTTTTTTTCTTAAAAAAGCAAACAAACAAACAGACTTCTATGGCGGAAAGAACCCATGATGGAGTGACAGAAGTAAGTGAACAAACTCCTATGGCGGAAAGAGACCAAGATGGAGTGACAGAAAGAAGTGAACAAACTCCTATGGCGGAAAGAGATCAAGATGGAGTGACAGAAAGAAGTGAACAAACTCCTATGGCGGAAAGAGACCAAGATGGAGTGACAGAAAGAAGTGAACAAACTCCTATGGCGGAAAGAGACCAAGATGAAGTGACAGAAGGAAGTGACACACGGGTCAACCGCCAAGCGACGAAGCCGTCAGACCGGAAGCGGAAAAGTCCACCGCCGTCTGAAGGTAACGCATCAGAAGATAACCGTCTCCAACGCGAAGAAAGAGGGCGAGCACTTGCAGACCCACATCTCGACCGTGGTGCGGCGTCGGCTGAAAATACTGACGGAGCTAATCCAGTGGTTTAAGAAAACTCACTGATGAGGTGAGTTGGATCGTATAATACTGGTGATGGTGTGTGTGTGTGTGTGTGTGTGTGTGTGTGTGTGTGTGTGTGTGTGTGTGTGTGTTACTCCCTTCTCCCTCCTTTTCTCTTCCCTTATTCCAGCTGTCTGGTTCTGAGATGTTAGAGGCAGGCAGACAGGAAAGAAGGGAAAGATGGAAACAAGAAAAACAATGCACAGAAAGGCATGGGGACAGTAAAGGAGGGAGGGGGAAGGGAGGAAGCAAGAAACTCAGAAAAGGAGAAGAAAAATAAAAAAAAACAGACAAGAACTGAATCTAAAGGGGGGGGGGGGGGGGGGGGGAAAAACAAAAGGAGAAAACTACCATCTGAGTGAGGGAAAGGATGGGAGAAGAGAAAAAAAGGGAATCCATCAGTGACACCGCCATCGGGAGCTATGTCTTCACAACGTGAAGGAAGCCAGAAGAAAGTTAGGAACTTGCTGACAGATGTGCGAAAAAAAAAAGGCGCTGAAAATGGAACGAGGGTACAAACTATTTCCATGCCGTTCACTTTGAAAGAGAGTCAACAAATTTCAAAAACATGGGAATATGTTAGAAATGGGCAGAACAAAGCGGTTGCTCATGTTCAGACACAAATAATCCTCTTTTTAGTATTGATCATTTCAAAAGCATCCAAAATCTGCACATTTATGATATGCATCAATACAGAAACCTCGTTTCAATATTTCATCGATTGAAACTGGATGCTTTTAGAACTAAATATAGCTCTGCAACAAAAATGCATATGCGGGGAAACAAAATTGACAAGAGATCATGTTTTGTTCGAATGTGTGCCTCTCAAGGCATTTCTGCCACATTTATCAGGCATGTCTGTGACAGATATTTTTTTCTGATATTGATTTTGCTTTGAAAGTTACTTTCTGTTTGATTTGTAGTCCAGTCAGATATTTGCTTTAATCTGATATTGATAGTGTGCGTAGGTTTGTTTGTTCATTCGTTTGTCTGTCCGATTGTTTTCTGGATGTTATGTACACCACCCCCGCTCACTCCCAGCCCCACCCCGTCCCACACACACACACACACACACACACACACACACACACACACACACACACACACACACACACACTTGTAAGCAACATGAACAAACTCTATCTGTCTCCCTCTATTTACCTGTCTATCTTTCCTTTCTTGTCTAATATCACATAGTTTGTGAAAAGACGTAAAATTAAAGTACTACTACTATGTCTTCACCATCGAGGCCGTGCAGAAAAGGATGGAACGAAAAAGGAGGAGAGTGCAAGGAAGGAAAAGAAGGGACGGAAGAAGAAGAGAAAGGAGAGCAGTTTTAGGGGATAAGAAAAAAAGAAAAAAAAAACGAGTTAGAAAGGAAGCAAGACATAGAAAGAAAGGAAAATACGGGAGAACTAAAGAACAGAAAAGAGAGAAGGGGTAACTGAAAGAACAGAAAGAAAAGGAATTCCCTAAAAGGGGGGAGGGAGAAGGTGGGGGGGGGGGGGGGGGGGGGGGGGGGGGGGCAGCACGTCTCCACAGAGCATCAGCTTAGGCTGCTGACGAAAGTGGTCGAGTGGTTTCAGGAGACGCTCACTGCTTAGGTGAGGTGAAACGCTGGCCAGGTGTTTGTTTCAGTTTGTTCGGTTTTGTCTTTGTTTTTTCCCCTCCCGCATCGGCAGCTTTCTGGTTCTGGGCTGTTACATGAAGAAAGTGTTGGACTGAAGGTGGGACAGACAGCCTGGGAAATGAGGGAGGAGAGTGAAAGTGAGCAGATGAAGAGAAAAAAAAAGAAAGAAAGAAAGAAGGGAAACACTAACATGTCAAAGAAAAGTAGGTCAGAATAAAATATGAAAAAAAGGGAGGGAGGGGGGGGGGGGGGGGGGGGGGGGGAGGAAGGAAAGGGAACCCCAAAATGGCAGAGAAACGCGCCTGCCCAAAGAACTATGCCTGATCTGCATGTGTGCGTATGGGGAAAAAAAAGCTAGCAATGAAAGGACGGGAGGGGAAACGGAAACAAACGACAGGAAAAAAAAAAGACGAAGGTAAAAAAAAAAGGATATAGTAATAATAAAGAAAGGAACAGCGAATAAATAATAAAAAGCCGGACAGGAGACCCTGAAGTAGCCGAGTAGCATGCCGACTGAGATCGCCACCAATCAGATGAGAGGGTTAGGATTTTGGTCCATTGGGAACAAAATAAGACTGTCCTTGTTTTTTTTTTCTTTTTTTTTTTTGTCCTTGTTTTTTTCTTTTTTTTTTTTTTCTTTTTCTTTTTTTTTTTCGTGTTTTTCCTTTAGCCTTTCAAGGCAACATTCACCTTTTGACTGCACTGAAGAGGAAGTGGACTTTAAACGGAAAGAAACTGACATAGAAATTAGATCTCATCAAACCTGTCTCTTTTACTTGTGAATGTTGATGATATTTGTGTCGGGCTACCTGATTCATGAAATTCTGTCAACTTCCTTGCAGTTGATAAGGACGAGCCGTTGCTGTTACAGCTTTCGCCTGGTGAACGTGGTGCTATAATTTCAGGGGGGAAAAATCACTGAAATTGCAACATTTTATTGGTTAGAAAGTAGATTGCTTGCCATGAGAAACTAAATGAAGACTTGGCAACTTGAATTCATTAGAAGTGGGGTCGGGGGGGGGGGGGGGGGGGGGGGGGGGGTTGGGGGTCCCATCTCTCACTATCGCATCCCCTTACTTCCCTCCCCTCCTCTACCCCCTCCCCACTTTCTCCTCCCCAGCTCTCTGGTTGTTGAAGGAAGAAAGCAACATATACAGGAAGAGACGAAGGAAGCAGGGGAACGCGAGGGAAATGAATTAAGAGGGACGGGAAAACGCAGGAAAAAGAAAAAGAAAGGACAGAAAAAAGTTTTAGGGGGGGGGGGGGGGGGGGGGGGGGCGGGAGGAAGAAAGAAAAAAGAAAGGAAAAAAGAGGGGAGGGGGCGGAAACGAAGACATATTTTGAAATTTTTAAAAAAATCAGACAAACCCAAAATAGGCAAACAGAGGAAAGAGAGACAACAAACTAGCAAACACATCTTCGCGGAAAAGAAATTTTCCTTCCGCTGTTGACTATATTCTGATTGAGACGTCGGATAGTTCTACTGCATACTTGTCATCATTGCCGCCTGGGCAGTCATCGTTCTCTGTTAAAGTCATGCGCAGCAAGGTAGAGATGTTCCTACTGGTCACTGACGTCCTTTAAAATGTCCATCCCGGACTCTTTGGAGTCATTCATCCTTTATTGTACCCAGGAGGATGGTCTTGAGAAGGGACTCGTGGTGAGATACTTGCCGGTACCATCAAGCTTATTTGTATACGGCGCTATGTACATGCGAGGAGTAGATCTAGTATGCCAGCGTAAGCGTAGATTCACTACCGCGTAGCCTTGTCATTTTTGTTTCGCTTTCAGTGTGTGAAGGTGATGAATCTGTGAGAGAGGCGCGTTTATTCCTTTATAGCGTAGTGGAAGTCATTCACTCGCTTCCGTGCAATACGTACAAATGTATAAATGACGTCCAGGATAAAATCGCACTCTCTCTCTCTCTCTCTCTCTCTCTCTCTCTCTCTCTCTCTCTCTCTCTCTCAAAAATAAAAAAAAAAAAAAAAAAAAAAAAAAAAAAAAAAAAAAAAAAAAAAAAGAAAAAAGAAAAACAAACAAAAAAAAACAGTTTTACATCTTTCGATGTTGTTCCAGAACTTGTCCAAATTCTACGCCCACTCGGATCACAACGGCAAACTTCTGACTGAAGTCGCCGTACGCACTCAAAAAAGCAGGTTGGTACACATCATTAGCACCTCAGAAGCTGCGTTTCTATCTACATGTGTGTTAATTTTCTTATGAATCTATTGTCCATTTATTCATATTCAGTTATTCGTTCGTCTGTTCCGTTCTTCATTCTTTATAGAATGTGTAAAGATTTTTTCGCACGTTGTGCATGCAGAAGAAAAAAGAAACACCTGAAGGTGCAGGGGAGGACCCAGAGAAGCACTGTCTTCACTTGCCTTTTGAGCAGTCCTGTACCACCCTTGGAAGCCTGCGTTGTGTTGACGATGGGTACAGGCACGCGCAGGACACGCCATTAAGATATCAAGGGACATAACTGCTCCTGAACAGAGGTAAATCAGACTACAGGATGCAACTCAAAACAGCCTTAAAGTAGCATCCCCATGGGTGTACCAGCCCGTATTTCATGACTGCAAAGCCCACCGGCGAAAAACACCACCCTCCAGCTGTCGAGCACACCCCACAGACCCAACCACCCCTGCCCACGGACAGATAAAGACAGTGCCACTCCAGACAAAGCCAAGCTTTCGCCATACGGTCTTATGTGCCCTCAAGAGAGAATCCAAAGTTGTAGTCTTTCCCACTCTCAACAGGACTTTCCCTGTGGTCAGTGGGTCTTTCCTCACCGTCACTGGACCTTTCTCCAGGGTCAGCCTAGTTAAGGCAAAGAAGAAAAAGAAACACCTGAAGGTGCTGGGGAGGACCCAGAGAAGCACTGTCTTCACCTGCCTTTTGAGCAGTCCTGTTCCAGAACTTGTCCAAATTCTACGCCCACTCGGATCAGAACGGCAAACTTCTAACTGAAGTCGCCGTACGCACTCGAAAATGCAGGTTGGTGCACATCATTAGCACCTCAGAAGCTGCGTTTCAATCTACATGTGTGTTAATTTTCTTATGAATCTATTGTCCATTTATTCATATTCAGTTATTCGTTCGTCTGTTCCGTTCTTCATTCTTTATAGAATGTGTAAAGATTTTTTTCGCACGTTGTGCATGCATAAGGCGTGAATATATGTTTTGTGTGTGTGTGTGTGTGTGTGTGTGTGTGTGTGTGTGTGTGTGTGTGTGTGTTTTGGTTACAGCCGCAGGTGTACGGATTTGTCGAATGCGACTCGACGACTGGCAGAAGTAGGACTTGCACTGCTTGCTTCAGAATGGCGCCGAGTGCCTAGTGGCTGGTAATATGAAAGAGAATGGACAGAAATATAAGAAAACCAGAAAGAAGAAAACAAAACAAAACAACAACAAAAATAAAATGAAAAAAAAAAAGAGAGAACAAATTAAAGCAAGGAAGAAAGGCTAAAAGAAGATAGGAAAGAAGGAACACACGAACGACAGAGTGAAAGAACGAACGAGAGAAAGAGAGAGAGAGAGAGAGAGAGAGAGAACTGACAAGAAGAGTTAACCACAGAAAGAAAGAGACAAAGTCAAAAGCAAAAACAACAAAAAAAAAAAAAAAAAAGAAGAAGCGCGAAAGAAAGAACAGAGAATGGAGAAAGAACAACAGGAAGAAAAAAAGAATGAAAGAACGGAAGAAAAAAAAAAATGGGACAAAGAGAGAGAGAGAGAGAGAGAAAGGTGGAAAAGGCAAGAAACAAACAAAAACAAAACAAAACAAAATTATAAAGAAAAGGAGAAAACCAACAGAAGGTTGATGTGCATGCGTTTGTCAGCTTTCTGTGCCATGTGGGTGTTGGTGATAAGTACACAGTGTGCGTGCTACGTCGGTGAAGTTTGAGGGCTGGTCAACTGTTTGTAAACTGTGTAGGGTTACTCAGTCTCCCTGCAGACTGGGTGAACTCTGTGAGTTGGTAAACAATAGATGTGCGCTGTTGGTGAACTCTCGGGTGGAATACTCAAGTCTCCGTGCAATGTGCATGAACTGTGTGGGTTAGTCAGTCTCTGTGCAATATCAGTGAACCGTGTGTGGTATAGTAGTCCGTGCAATGTGGGTGAACTGTGTGGGTCAGTCAGTCTCTCTGTGCAATATCGGTGAACCTGTATGGTATAGTCAACAATCCGTGCAATGTGGGTGAACCGTGTGGGTTAGTCATTCTGTGTGCAATGTCGATGAACTGTATGCTACAGTCAGCAGTCCGTGCAATGTGGGTGAACTATGTGGGGTAGTCAGTCTGTGTGCAAAGTTGGTGAACCGTATGATATATTTAACAGTCCGTGCAATGTGGGTGAACTGTGTGGGTTATTCTGTCTCTGTGCATCGGTGAACCGTATGGTGTCGACAATCCTTGCAATGTGGGTGAACTGTGTGGGTTCGTCAGTCTCTGTGCAATATCGGTGAACTATGGTATAGTCAACAATCCGTGCAGTGTGGGTGAACCGTGTGGGTTAGTCATTCTGTGTGCAATATCGGTGAAATGCATGGTATAGTCAACAATCCGTGCAATGTGGGTGAACTGTGTGGGTTCGTCAGTCTCTGTGCAATATCGGTGAACTGTATGGTATAGTCGACAGTCCGTGCAATGTGGGTGAACTGTGTGGATTAGTCAGTCTCTGTGCAATATCGGTGAACTATGGGTATAGTCAACAGTCCGTGCAATGTGAGTCAACTGTGTGGGTTCGTCAGTCTCTGTGCAATATCGGTGAACTGTATGGTATAGTTTGACAGTCCGTGCAATGTGGTTGAACTGTGTGGATTAGTCAGTCTCTGTGCAATATCGGTGAACTGTATGGTATAGGTAAGGTACGGTAATGTTGCTTATAGCCCAGCCGACCGCAAAGGGCCATATCAGAGCTGTCACCACGTTAAAATCAGCTCACAAGTCATAAAAAAAAGCACCTTTCACACATTTCTTTAAAATACATTATCTAAAAAACGCACCAGAAACTACGTTTAAAATCTTTCTTCCGTAAAATCTTAAATCAGATGAAAAATGTTATTCTCTCTCAGGAACTACTATGGTGTAGTCAACAGTCCATGCAATGTGGGTGAAATTAGTTAGTCTCTGTGTGCAATATCAGTGAACTGTATGGTATAGACAACAGTCTGTGCAACGTGCGTGAACTGTGAGTATCAGTCGCTGTGTGCAATATCGGTGAACTATATGGTATAGTCAACAGTCTGTGCAATGTGGATGATCTGTGTGGGTTAGTCAGTCGCATATGTGAACTTTGTGAACTCGTCAGTTGCCTGTGTTTGTGGTAAGCTATGTGGGTTGGTCGACAGTTTGTACAATGTGAAGGAACTGTGAGAGTTAGCCATTTCTTTGCGATGTGGGTGAACTTTGTGAACTGGTCAACAGTTTGCAATGTGTATGTACTACGTGGGTACGTCAGCTGCCTGTGCGATGTGGGTGAACTGTGTGGATTAGCCATTTCTTTGCAATGTGGGTGAACTGTGTGGATTAGCTATTTCTTTGTAATGTGGGTGAACTGTGTGGATTAGCCGTTTCTTTGCAATGTGGAGTGAACTGTGTGGATTAGCCATTTCTTTGTAATGCAGGTGAAGTGTGGATACGAGTCTACAGTGTGCTAATGTGGGTTGGTCAGCTGTCTGTACAATGTGGCTGAACTGTGTTTGCTGGCGATCAGTCTGTGTAATACAGGTGAACTGAATAGGTTAGCTGTTTGTGCAGTGTGCGTGAAACGCGTGGTTTATTCAGTCTCTCCGCAATTTGAGTGATTTGTGTGGCTTGATGCAAGGTTGGTGAACCGTGTGGGTCAGTCAGTCTCTGTGCAAAGTGTCGTGAACCGTGTGGATAGGCAGGTGTCTGCCGCGTGGGTGAACTGTATCGGATGGTCGGAGATGGGTGCCGGAAAGTCTGCTCATGCCCAGGATGAGCTTCCCCGTCCAATGATCTCATGAAACGTCATAAGGATTTCCCTGAAGTTTGGAGGCGCAAAGATGAGCCATGCCTAGGTTATATGTAACAGATGTTGTACAGTTGTAATCAGTCTCTCTCTCTGCCGCGTGTGTGAGAATAGTGTGAACGACGCCCCCCACCCCCCCCCCCCTTAAGGGCAAAACTTATGTCCAGAATACTGAGTGAAATTTGGTAGGTTCCAATCGGCAGAGCGGCAGCGTGAGCATACCAGAATGAAGTATAAACCTCGGGCAAGTCGGTGTTGAAGGTGCCGTTGAGCCTGATGTGGTAAAAAAATGGATGGTAAAGATAGCTTTCATGTCAAATGTGCAGGCATATGGGTCTATGTTAGAGATGTGTTTTACACACACGCACATACTCGCGCACGCGCGCGCGCGCGCACACACACACACACACACACACACACACACACACACACACACACACACACACACGCATGCATGCACGCACGTGCGCGCGTGAGTCGGACTTTCAAATTTGTTTTCTACCAGGCTATGACTGATTGAAAGAAATCAAAGTTCATATCGACAGTTTTAAAGACAAACCTTTCATTGAAGCAAAACCAGATTGCTTCCGACGGCATTTAAAAATGTCCTAACATTTCTCAAAGTCATTTTATGAGAAATCTACTCTTTAAACATTCCCTTTCCTTTTCTGAGTTAACAATTTATACGGTGCATTTTATTCTAAGAACATTTCCGATGATACAAATATGCCGAGATCTTTGAGAAAAAGAAAGAGGCGATTGAAAAAAAAAACCCGCCCCATTTGTGGAATTAATTGTCTGCTTTGAATTTTCGTAGGAACGTCTACCAGGAGCCCGTTTGAATACACATCGAAAGAAATTGCGTACAGACTGACGGTCACCACTTTGAAAGAAAGTATATGCCTGGTTTTAAGTCCGTCTAACTCCACTTCGTAAGAATGGCTGCTTGCAGAAACACTGAAGTTCGTGAAACGGCACTTCGTATAAACATTTTCTTGCATGGACAGTGACAGAGTTTTCAATGCCCTATGTAAAGAAAGGCATGCTTGCAGAAACCCGAAGTCTGCTTAACTGCACTTCATCAGAATGCACACTGAAAATGCTTTGATTACGCCTCGTAAGAATGTCTGTTTGCAGGCACGTTGTCCAAAAAAAAAAAAGATGCTTTGATTACGCCTGCTAAGAATGTCTGTTTGCAGGAACGTTGTCCGTTTCACTGCACTTTGTACGAATGTCTACTTGCAGGACAGAGGAGAGTGCGATGGACGTGACGGTTGTGAGTTGCAAAGGTAAGCGTATGCATGGTCAAGCTCTTTGACAGGATGGCGGCATTCACATGTCTGTTTACTACGATGTGTCCCAAATATACATCCCCCAGACTTCAGTAAACCCTAGACATAGAAATGAGAAGGTTACAGACGTCATATCTTGAAAGTGTGTACGATAATTGAGCTCATTGTTCCAAGTACAAAGATATTGCATTCTGCGTCGTAGGCATTTTATTACATCAGTTGTTCCGGAACTCAGAATTCTTTTTCAAACATATCGACATGAAAACCGATGTGCATCGCATGTATGCTCAAAACAACACGCATGTTAAGTTAGGCAACCACTAATTTTGTTAAAAGAAGTAATTTGATTCAAAAAGTGCACCATAACAGCATCTTGTTGGTAATGTCACATAAACGACCTACCAGTTAATTATACTTTACTTCTAAACAACCTTCCGAGAAATGGTAAACTCTTGTCACTGCATGTACATAATTGTATCTGAAATGCACGCGTACCGTTTTGACAGTTTCTAGATTTTTCTGTCAGTCGTAGTAGGCATACAGTATGTAAACGATAAATAGTGTTAACTAATTCGATACGTTGTAGTTTTTTTTTTCAAGTGCAAAACACTTTTTTTTCTTTCTCTCAAAGAATCGTAAATTACTCTTTTTTTTTGTTTGTTTGTTTTATGCTCTTAACCTGTTTGGGAACATGTCTACGTATACCAACGATTCTGTTTGTAAACAATTCTTTGCGTGTTTTTAAAATAAGCTTGATTGAGAGACAAGTAATTTGACTAATGAAACAATCGTTTTAATGAAAATAATGCAAATCTCTAAGCCAATGCAACAAACGTAGCGCGATAATGCAACAAACGTATCGCGATCATTTTGTCGTACAAAAATAATTGACGTGTAAATTTAATCCCGCCAGGAAATTCGTAATTTTGGGCCAGCAGTCAGGAATCTAAAATAAACTTAGGTAATGTTTTTCCAAATATTCTGTAAACCCAGTGTTATTCCAATTCATCTTCGATCTAAATTTGTGTCTAGTTTAAATTGTGTGAAATTCTCAGGCACCATTAAACACCACTGAAGTCGATCGGCAGCACAGCAGTGTCTCCTGCGGTGAGATGCCTGATGTCAATCCGATCTCGACTGCTCGCAGCGGACTGCCGGTGTTGAGTCTGCGACAGGACGAGCTTGAATGTGTATGGTAGAGCCGGATAGACAGCATTGAAAGGGCTACGGATATAAGACAATATAGACAATAAAGATAAACTAATAAAGTAAAAAAAAAAAGAAAAGGTTACGTTTTCCAAGATAGAATCGGGAAAATGATTGTGACTGCTACTTGAGTTCGGTTTGAATTGATCAATACTTCGTAATTTCTATTGGAACCGATACAATAACGTGAAAGTTGCAACAGGATTGATTTCGATGATATATCGTTGTTCACACAGGAGCAGGGACAACAACTGTGTTTATTGCGATACGACTGCTTTGATTTGATTGACATTAATATTTTTGTTTTACTTATTAACCAATGACAATGGACGTATTTGTTGTTATAGGATTGGTCTGATTTGATCGATACTTCCCTGTTCTCATCAGAACTGGAATAACAACCGTGTTTGTTGAAATATGACTGGTTTGCTTTGGCTTCGTGTTTGTTGCTATATGGTTGGTATAATTTGATCGGTGCTTCGTTGTTTGCATTAAAGTTAGGAGAATGATCCTTTCTTTTCGTAAAATAATTTGTTAATCGTCGCTGCCACTAGAGCTAGGATAAGAACCATGCTTGATGCAACAGGATTGGATGGCTGTGAGGGATACTTCCCTCTAGTGAACGTCAGAGCTGGTAGAAAACCACGTTGGTTACATATAATCGGATTCAGTTTCCTGATACTTCATTTCCTCTCCCCTCTCAAACCTCCTCCCTCATTCTTTCACCGTCACATCACATTCTACAACTCTCCTCCCCTTCTCCCCACCCCCATCCCTGTTCCCTTACAACTGATTTCCTTTCTTTTTTACCCCACTGTAGTGTCCGAGCTGGAAGAGGAGATCGGCGCGTGGCAGGAGTCAGCGTCCACCCTGCATCAGATGCTGGAACAGTGCAAGGACATACCTTACGACGACGCATCCAAGCTGGAGCAAGGTTAGGAATGGACACAACAAACTCCAACCGTGTCTTGGACCGCCTTTTCAGGTTCCTCCTGGAGCCTAGGGGTACCGTAGCTGCACACACATTCACGCAGCAAAACAGTTTTACTACCTCTTTAACATGAAGCAAACGACCCGAAACGGTGGGATGCTGGGACTTCCAAACGAACCCGTACACATTTAGCACCTAGGAAAATATAAGCAGATGCACCATCCCAACTCCACGGACTCAAGATTATAGAAGATAAAAAAGACAATGTTTATATGCTCAACTAGTAGATAAACAACGACATCAAAAGCTTAGAGAAAGACGGAGACGGACAGACAGACAGACAGACAGACAGAGAGAGAGATACTGGTAACTAACGATTATAAAAGACGCTAGACCAACAATAAACCCAGACACATATGACTGTTTCGACATTCATTCTGTCAGAGAAAAAAAGAAAAAGCAACAGAGTGGTGTATTGTTGATTTTCATACTATTTTCGAGAAAAAGTAAAATTAATGGTTGTAAGAAAAAAGACGGCAGGAACAGACAGGGGGATGGACAGCCCCACTAAAAAATACAGTAGGACAAAAAAAAGAGGAAGATGGAGGCCCCACTTAAAAAAAAAGAAAGAACTGAAAGATCTGAAAAATAAAAAACCCAAACAAACAAGAAAAACGATTTGTCATACGTGCATGAGCCGCCATGTTTGCATAAGTCGCGTTATGTTCACTAAGTCTAAGCCTCTGTACTCTGTCTCTGTACTCCCGTCAGTCTGTCTGTCCATCTGTCTGTCTGTCTGTCTGTCTGTCTGTCTCTCTCCGTCTCTCTCTCTCTCTCTCTCAATGTCTCTGTCTCTCTGTCTGCCTGCCTCTCTCTCACTCTTTCTCTTTCTGTGTTCCTCATTCTCCCTCACTACTCCTCTTTTTTCTCTCTTTCGCTTGACCGTTCATTTCCTCCTTTCTTTGCTGTTCATCCTTCCTGCTGTCATTCGTTCCAGTCTTGGACAACGGAGCCCTGCTGATGACCAGCCTGGCCCAGCTGTACGAAAACCAGATCTGTCAGCTACAGAACTACAAGGACGCCAAGGACCTGTTCAAGGCTGTGAGTTTGCCTTCCATTTGTCCCCCCACATGCCACATAATTGTATTTCACAAAAGCATCGACTTTCAAACTGTTTGTACCTGTGCACACAAAGGTGTGGCCAGTGCTTTGAGTTAATTCATGGGGTTGGTCAATCATCGGCTGAATCTCGCGCATAAGACTCCCCCCCCCCCCCCCCCCCTTCTCCCTCCCCCGCCTCCCTTCTCCACTCCCCACTCTCTTTCCTCCTCCTGCCCTCCTTTCCTCTTTCCTCTTCTTTCTACCTTCTTCACTTCCCCTATCCATTTTATCTACTCCCTTCTTTCCAATCGCGCGTCGTGGCTTCATTGGTTAGAAAGTTTTAAGTACTCTACGACGATACCGATTGGAAACTACTAGGTCTCAAATGCGATACCGTCTGTCTGTCTGTTTGTCTTGTCTGTCTCTCTGTCTGTCTCTCTGTCTCTGTCTCTCTCTCTCTCTCTCTCTCTCTCTCTCTCTCTCTCTCTCTCTCTCTCTCTCTCTCTCTCCCTGCCCCTCTCTCTCTCTCAGGAAGATGAATTCATTTTCTTTTGTGTTTTCCTACATTAAATAATTTACGAAAACATTATATACCTGTGAAATTTTGTAAGCATCCCAGCCAGTTTCGACTGACTTTACTGTTGGCATCTAAAATGAAAACATTGTCACAAAGGTACCAATATTCTTATATAAAGCGTTTAAATGCGATCTGCTGCTATGTCTTAAGATCCTGAAATACGTGCACATACATGGCTTTGTGTGTATAGTTGCTATGAAAATGGTGGAAAGTTCATTTTTGGAAAGCGTACCCCTTCATGAGGGGCAATGGCCTATGCATGAAAAAAAATTATTCGAATCCGTATCCGAATCTCTCTCTCTCTCTCTCTCTCTCTCTCTCTCTCTCTCTCTCTCTCTCTCTCTCTCTCTCTCTCTCTCTCTCTCTCTCTCTCTCTCTCTCTCTTGAACGTTTGAAACAATTGGTCATCATCATTGGCACGATTGTGTGTGACTTGTGGTGCCAGCGGGCCAGGGGTAGCTTTCTGACCACCACCAAGCTGGAGGTCACCAAGTCTCAACTGGCCAAGGAGGGACAGGACCTGAGGGAAGACGAGGACTCCCTGAACACCTTGAAGTCTGAGCTGGTGATGACGTGATGTGTTCCGAGTTGTGCGAATGGGTCTGTTTGTCTATCTGTTCGTCTGGTCTGTCTGTCTGTCTGTCTGTCTGTCTGTCTGTCTGTCTCTCTCTCTCTCTCTCTCTCTCTCTCTCTCTCTCGTCCCTCTCTCTGTCTTTGTATGTGCCGCCCCCCTCCACCCGCCCCCTGTCTATCTCCCCCGCCCTCCTGTTTCCCTCCTGTCTCTGTCCTCTGTGTCATCCTCTTCTCTCTCTCTCTCCTCTCTCTCCTCTCTCTCTCTCTCTCTCTCTCCCTCTCTCATTTCGTCTCTCTCTCTCTCTTCTCACTTCCTCTTGTCTGTCTTCTCCCCTCTCTCTCTGTGCTTCTCCCTCCTCTCTCTCTCTCTCTCCCCTCTCTCCCCTCTCTCTCTCTCTCCCTCTCATTTTGTCTTCCTCTCTCTCTTTGACTTCCTCTTGTCTCCTTTCCCTCTTTCTCTGTGCTTTCCGCTCTGTCCCCCCCCCCCCCCCCCCCCCTCTCTTCTCTCTCTCTCTGTCTTTCTGTGAGCTCCCCTCCCAACCCTCTCTCTTTCTGTCTGTGTTTCTCCCCCTGTTTGCATCTCTCTCTCTCTCTCTCTCTCTCTCTCTCTCTCTCTCTCTCTCTCTCTCTCTCTCTCTCTTCCTCCACCTTTTCTCTGTGTGTCTCTTCAGCCTCTCTCTCTCTTCCTCTTTCTCTCTTCTCTCTCCCTGTTTCTCTCTGTGTGTACATGTGTGTGTGCGTCTGTGTATGTGTGTGTGTGTGTGTGTGTGTGTGTGTGTGTGTGTGTGTGTGTGTGTGTGTGTGTGTGTGTGTGTGTGTGTGTGTGTGTGTGTGTGCGAGCGCGCGTGCGTGCCTGAATGAAAATGTGCGAGTGGGCACATGCCTGTGTTTATCTCCAAAATCAAGGTCAAAGAAATCAGTTTCGGAAATTTCCGCGAGATTGACAAACAATTCCTGCGCACACTGTTGCAAGCCTTGAAGAGATTAGACAAAAAAACTTCCATGTGAAGTCACCATGTTGCCTGTTGGCAGTCGAGCAAGATGAGGCAAAGCGAGACCGGGCTGAATGCACTTCGCCATCGTGGATTGTCGACGACAAGGATCAGACTAAGTCAGGCAAAGTCAGACCAGGCATATGAATCTCTCACCACCTCGAGTTGTTGACAACATCAATAAAATTGGGTAAAATGAGTCGGTGTGAGACCAGACCAGACGAACCTCGCAATCTTGCTGAATGAATGTCATCATACTGAATCACTAATTGGATCAAATGAGGCAAAGTGAGACGAGGCCAAAGAAACATTTGCGATCTCGCATCGTCAATAACATGAATAACTGGGCGAAATGAGGCAAAACGGGACCAAGCTAGATGAACTTCGGCCTAATGGGTTGTCGGTGACATCAATAACTGGGCAAGATGAGACAAAATTAAACCACGCTGAGGGAACCCTCGCCATATTGCGTTCTCGGTGCCATTAAGGATTAAGCAAACTTTGGCTAGAACCCGGGCTGGACGAATCTGGCCATGCGGGGCTTTTGACAACATCAAGGATCTCGCAAACTTTGACAAAGTGAGACAAGGTTGGATGATGTTCGCCATATTGAGTTGTTGACTTAAACAAAGGATCGAGCAAACTGAGGCAAATTGGGATCAGGCTGGATAACATTTGCCGTGTTGGGTTGTTAACGTCAGCAAGGATCAAGCAAAATTTGTCAAAGTGAAATAAGACCGAATGAATTTGTTACTTTCAGTTGTCTATATGACAATACGGATCAACAAAACAAAACAAAACAAAAAAACAAAACAAAAACAAAACAAAAAAAAACTGGCAGAGACTAGGCCGGATGAATGTCGCTATACTGGGTTATTGACGGCATAAAGAATTAAGCAAAATCTGTGAAAGTGAGACCAGGCCGTTTGAACTTTGGCCGGAGTTGTTTACGACGTTTAAGATCAAACAGAATATGGCAACACGAGACCAGACTGGATGAACTTCACCTTACTGGGCTGTTAACATCATCAAAGACCAAGCAAAATTTGGCTAATTGAGGCCAGACCGGATGAACTTTGGCGCATTACGATGTCGATGACAATAGAAAAAATAAAACAAAATTTTAACAGAGAGTAGGCCGGATGAACATCGCTTTATTGGGTCGTCGACAACATTGAGGATCAAGCACATTTAGCAAAATGAGACCAGGTTACATAAACTTCGCCATATTGGATTTATCAAGGTCAAATGAAGTAAGTCGAAATGAGAGCAAGCCGGATAAACTTCACCAACATGGTTTGTCGACAGCATCAGTGACTAGGCAAGATGACGCTAGATGAGCCTCAGCAATCGGGGTTGTCAACAACAGCTGTTGAATACAACCAAATTGAGACAACTAAGCCATGCGGGGCTTCCTGTAGTGTGTGGCCTTGTGGTGACCTGACATCGATAACTGGCGGTGGTCTGCGGTTGTGTTATGTGCTGTGTATGGCCGGGTGGTGACTCATAGCCCAAGAGGGCATGGTTGATGTACATGGCAGCAAAATAAATACATAGATGAATAAATCAAAACAAAAAAGCCAAGGCTAATCCAGCTTCTCCTCTTGCTCTGCTTGCATTCTCTTCGTTGTCGTTCTCTTCTTGCCCTTCCTTCCTTTCCCCTTCCGCTCTTCCCCTTTTTCTATTTTGTCGTCCTCGTCATCGACGTCAAATTCATCCCATACCCTGCCACTCTTCCACCGTCCTCTTCTTCGTCTCTTCTTCCTTTTCTTTTTCTTTGTCTTGTACTTCTCCTCCACACACACACACACACACACATGCACACACACATACACATACACATGCACAGTCGCTTGCAATAACAACGATTGGAGCAATACATTTTTTAAGTCAGTCTATGTAGTAATACGTATGATAACAACGACATTGTCTATACCATATTGATACTGCCTTCGACGTTTTCTTTCTTGCATTGGTATGCCCGCCACCTCTCCTAAGCCATGAGCCGCGACATGAGTTTCTCTGGCCCTCTCTGTCCCGGATGCTTCTATGCAGCAGCCTCCAGGTGAACCCATGTTGATGTTCGCTACAAGGTCTTGGCACCCTGATTGTCTTTGTCGACCTCCTCTTCTTTTGCCGCGGGGATTCCAGCTCAGGGTTTATCTGGTCAGATGCATTGTTTTCTCGGAAAGAATGGCCGAACCATACCCATGTAATCATCACGTCAGCATCCAAAGGCATAATGTCAGTTCTTTTGCCACCGATCATCGCTGCTGATTGATATTGCGACCAGTGTGTCTGAAGGATCCCTCTCAGACAGGTGTTGATGCTGATCTGCCACAATTTAAGACACAAAAATTAGAGGGGGGGGGGGGGGGGGGGGGGGGGGTTAGTTACCGCCAAGGACACAGACAAACAAAGTACAGGACAAAACACAATGCATTTCGACCTCTTGGGTCTTCTTCAGGCAAAAAACAAAATATTTAGGACAGTGAAAAAAAGAACGAGAAACTACTTACCTTCTCATGTGTTTTGTCCTGTGTTTTTCTTTGTCTGTGTCCTTGGCGGTAATTAAACCCCTTCTCTTTCTACATTTTGCGTCATTTTCCACCCTCAGTCACTCCATTTTGAAACTTGATACACAAAGACAAGCATGAATGCCACGATAGTCTTTCTGTCGAGGTTGCGGCCCTTTGCACGCTGAACGACCATGTAACGTGGAGTTAATTCCCCTTGTTTTCAACAAAGCTGAGAACACGGTGAATTCTGGGAGAACTCAAACTGAGAGTACGGAAAAAACGTCGTCAAACTGTTCTTTCTGGCAGCCCCACACACGTGCTGATGTGGAGATTTTCCCATATCGAGGTCTCCGTACGCATAGAACTATTAAGCTGTTCTTTCCTGCTCGTGTTGTTCATCATCTGAAGTTAAGATCCCACTCACTCTTGAATCACTCACTCAGCTGCCGTCACGTCAACCATATTGAAAAAATGATACATCCCAGCAGGCGCACATCAAAAACATATGAGTCAAGGCCTCGCTTAAGGACTGCCGCAATTCGATTGCTCTGAAGTTTTTATTGTATGTGAAAATTGGTTCTCCTTCATTTCTGTCATATGCCCATCGACGCATATGGCCGTGGGGTGGGTTCCAAGTAGACAGGTATGGAATGCAAGGAATGGAACTATTAGGGCAGACCAGCTGGCGCGTAAAGATAGGGTCACGGGGAGAGCGCGAAGGCAGTAAATGTGACGTCAGCGAGGGGTAGCGCATGTATTTCTAGATTGTGGCTGATGTCATCGGTAGAAGTTAAAATAAAATCAAACGTTATTATTGGGGAGGGGGGGGGGGGGGGTCATTGGATCTATAAATCAATTTGAAATTCCTCTGTGGCTCGATTCTATGCTATGTCTCAAAAGACTTACACGGATGATATAGTAACTTAGTGCATGTGTCTAACTGTGGCGTGGGGCCAACATGCTAGGACTCGGTCTCCTGTAGATACGAGGATACTTCTCAAAGCACTCATAATTAGACAAAAGGCGTCGGTAGCAGTAATGGCCCTTTTATGCTAATATTTCCTTCGCTTATGGATATGTACTTCATTAGTAGT
>JADBJO010002089.1:187500-190000 GCA_016801955.1 Conus betulinus
CCCTCCATCCCTTCCTCCCTTTCCTCCCTCCTCTCTCTTTCTCCTCCTCTTCCCTCCCACCCCGCACTCTCTCTCATACGTACATCTTTATGTATACATTTATATAACGTACTGCAATGGGACTCCCAGTTTACCGTGCCATTCCAATAGTGAAGTCTTCGTCTCTTTCAGTGTGTGTGTGTGTGTGTGTGTGTGTGTGTGTGTGTGTGTGTGTGTGTGTTGTGTTCGTCTCTCTCTCTCTCTATCTCTCTCTCTCTCTCTCTCTCTCTCTCAAAGAATCGACAGCAAAGTTGGTCATGGAACATAAATGAGGGACTACAGGAAGACGATAGACCCACCATCAGAAAAAAAGCAATGATACAGGAACATGCCTCTGTTCCTTTTTTTTTTTTTTTTTTTTTTTTTTTCTTCTTTTAATTATATGGCTTCTTTTGTCTGAACACGGAGACCGTGTGCCGTAGGTCTGACGAACGATTATTTTGGCTTTTCTTCTTCCTACGGTTCCTATTGAGAGAAATGTTGATGTGGCAGAAGTGAAGAGTACATTATTCATGTTACGATGGAGACAAGAGAAAACTTTGAGCAACACTTGAATAAGAACCGGGAACGTAACTATTATCCATGATGAAGATGATGGTGATGATGATGATGATGATCATGATGATGATGACATACATGATCTTGAGGAGGACGTTCAGTGCACAATGGGGATGATAATGAAGATAACAACATGGCGCGCCTCAGGCCAGCAAACTCTATTTTACATATAATTCTGAGCAGTCACGCTCGTGCACACACACACACTCTCTCTCTCTCTCTCTCTCTCTCTCTCTCTCTCTCTCTCTCTCTATCTATCTATCATCTTCGCTGTACAGTGTACACATCTCTCGCTCGTATCTTCGCTGTACACACTCACTCTCTCTCTCTCACACACTCTCTCTCTCTCTCTCTCTCTCTCTCTCTCTCTCTCTCTCTCTCTCTCTCTCTCTCTCTCTCTCTCTCTCTCTCCGCTGTACAGTGATCACACCGCACACACACACACACACACACACACACACACACACACACACACACACACACACACACACACACACACGCACACACTTCACCGCACAGTGATCAGATTAAAGAATGATCTGCCCAGAATGTTTCTGCGTTCGATGGAGGTCTTTAAAGCTATGTGTGTGTGTGTGAGTGTCTGAGTGTGTGCGCGCGCGCGCCGCACCTTTGTTTTGAGCTATCTAGTGCTTTTATAAGGGAAGCAATCAAGTCAGACTCGAAGCCACATTTCAATGATTTGTTTCCCTTTGAGGCTACCAAGACGCGCACAACAAACCGTAACCGAAGGGCCACTCGTGTGTGAAAAACGTCACACACGTATTGCTCTAAAGCCAACGCGCAAAACCGACACACAGAATAGACTACGATTCGTGTTACGCTCTTAATACAGAATTTTGTTTGTTGTGGAATGAAATTATTTTCCGCTGTTGTCCAAAAAACCCTCATTGCCTGCCAGGGCTCACTAAAAACTTGCACCTGAAATCCTTGTGTGCATGCATGTACACCACACACACACACACACACACACACACACACACACACACACACACACACACACACACACACACACACACATTTCCTCATTTTCTGCCGTTGCAGAGAGCGAGAGCTCGCCAGGTTGCCGGATGGGGATGCCGAGGAGGAGGAGAAGGAAGTCGCCCCATCCATGAAGACCTTAGACGTCGTGCCCGGATCCAGCGGCACGAGAGCCTATGGAAAACCTCCCCGCAGCCAAGCAGGAGACAGCTCCCCAAAATGCCGCATCATCTCCAACAGACATCGATGCCCAGCAAAAGCCGGCAGAAGACAAAGAAGGAGAAAAAACTATCCCTCACAGGCCGGAAAGAGACCGGCACGAGGAGATCGTCACAGGACCAAGGAGGAAGACCTCGGGTGGAACCAACACACGGACAGCAGGCCCTGCCCAAACCTTGCTCTGGCAGCGGCAGGTTCATATCCAACCTCCGCCAGGACCGCAGGTAAGTTCTGCCCCGCGATTCTCACGGCGAGGCCGTGACAGAAGCCAGAACGCCAATCCGAAAAGAACACTGCAGCGTCAGACGTCCGTCGTTCAGGCCGACTTTGAAGACAGCTTGTCCGGCTCAGGATCCATCGACGACGTCCAGCATAACGTGCCCGACGCCTTGGAGAGCCAGCAGTACGGAGGAGGTCCACCGGACGACGGCAAGCCAGGAATGACAGGCGGAGGGTCTGGTATCATCGGGGGAGACACTGCGGACACTTCGCCTCGTTCTGCAGACAGCTTGGATTTCATGGCTGCCGTCAGCATCGTGGAGAAAGAAGGCGTGGTTGGGTTGCCCCCCACTCCTTCGGACGACTTGATGTCTGAGGTGGCGAAGGGGGGGTGCGGATCTTGAGGCGGAGACCAAATGGCTTCAGCTGGGTGCAGAGAGCAGTATCCGAAATTTCACGCCTCTGA
>JADBJO010002089.1:195000-202500 GCA_016801955.1 Conus betulinus
ACAACATACGAATGATAATCGAGAGAGAGAGAGAGAGAGAAAAGGGGAAAACATGAAGAAAAAAAAGCATTCACAGTATGAGCTTCGCACGGTGAAATGAGTGGTAACAACCTTCAAACTAGCCACAGAAGACAACAACGTCAGTAGTGTGATCATTCAGCCGAGAGAGAGAGAGAGAGAGAGAGAGAGAGAGAGAGAGAGAGAGAGAGAGAGAGAGAGAGAATAAAAGGACGCCAGAGAGTGAGAGAGAGAGAGAGTACGGTGGCGCCTAGAGATGCACTGTGAATGGAGAAAAAAGTGTGCTTATGCTTCAGACACAGCTCGCTTTCACTAAGCATAATAGCATAATGTTGAGGCTTTGTAGTAGGCGAAAGGAATCTTGTCTTTTAGGTGAAACGACGTCAGGTAAGACTCAACCGGCGGGATGGCTTGACGCTGCCATGTTCAAAGGGTACGCGAATAGATAGCCCACCAAAACAGTAAAGATTACTGTTACCACCTCCACACCTTATACACTGAAACAACATCTTTCTTTACTGACTTAACAGGAATGGAACGGAACATAACAAAATAGAGTCTGGATGCGATGATATGACGATGAAGATGGTGACGATGACGTTTGTGTATGTGTGAGTGTGTGCATGTGTCTGTCTGTCTGTCTGTCTCCTTGTGTGGTGTGTGTGTGTGTGTGTGTGTGTGTGTGTGTGTGTGTGTGTGTGTGTTTGTACTGAACATAGGAAATACTCTACGGATATATTTTACTCTTCACATGGAACATCGTTTTGGGTCAATACTAATGTCTGATTCCTTTCTGAGCAAGTGAGCGGTTACGAAACGCTGTTACCAAGACATTCGCAGCATACACATATCAGTATACACTATGGGTGATACAGCTTTCATATACATTGTAATACTGTGGTTTCTTTTTGGCCAACAGGAGATGGAGTTCTACAATACGATGACCTGCTACAGCTCCTTGTGGGCTTCATATCACAGAGTGAGAGCTGAGCTCTTTACCGAGTAAGTGACTATGTTTCCTTCATTCAATTGCTGCCATGTGTACGTGTTTGAATATTTGTATGCTCGTTCTCTCGGTCCGTCTGTATGTCCGTCTGCCTCAGTGTGTGTGTGTGCTTGTGTGTCTGTCTGTCTGTCTGTCTGTCCTGTCTGTCTGTCTGTCTGTCTGTCTGACGCTCTCTCTCTCTCTCTCTCTCTCTCTCTCTCTCTCTCTCTCCTTCTGTAATTATTTTTCAATGTGAGCTACATTCTTTTACGCGTTGTCTCCCTAACCTCAGTTTCTGTTAACTTAATTCTCACACCCTTTATCTTTGATACAAACTATCTATCTAAACCTTTCTCACTGTAGTATTATCATTATTATTGTTCTTATCATTTTCTATTTTGTTGATGTTATCGTTGTTGTTCTGTATATTGTTGCTTTTATTTTGTTTTCCATTCCATGGTCTTAGTTTTTTGTATTTTTAGAGCAAAGTAGAATGGCCGGAAGATTGGAGGACTAGGCACTTTCAGATCTTTATCCACCCATCTCTCTCTCTCTCTCTCTCTCTCTCTCTCTCTCTCTCTCTCTCTCTCGCTCTCTCTCTCTCTCTCTCTCCCTCTCTCTTCCCTTTCACCCCCTCTCTCCTTACCGTCTCTCCACCATCTCTCCTTTCCCTATCTCTACCCATCTCTCTCTCTCCCTTTACCAGCATCTCTCCTCACCGTCTCCCCCATCCATCTCTACCTTCCCCTTCACCCCCAACTCTCCTCTTCGTCTTTCCCATCTATCTCTACCTTCCCCTTCACCCCCAACGCTCCTCTCCGTCTTTCCACGCCACGTTTGACTTTCCCTTTACTGTCGTCTCTTCTCTTCATCTCTGTGCTTCAACTCACTCCTCCCTGTTACCTCTCCTTTCCGTCTCTCCCTTCATCATTTCTGTCTGTTCCTCTCTATCCCCATATAGAGACTTTTGAAACCTCCCTAAGGACATGTCTTTTCCCTCGAACTGATTAACGATATCCACTTATCACTGTGCGCGTGTTTGCTGGTGTTGACGCGCTCATGTGCCTGTCTGCGTGTGTGAGTTTTTCGGGTGTGTGTGTGTGTGTGTGTGTGTGTGTGTGTGTGTGTGTGTGTGTGTGGCGCGCGCGCATGTGTGTGTGTGTGTGTCCACGCGCGCGCGCGTGCGTGCGTGCGTGCGTGGTGCGTGCGTGCTTTGAATCAGAATTAGTATTTTATCATGTTTTTCTGTAATATGCGCGCTTGGGCTCTTGCGAGGTAAAGCGCTCTATAAATATCCTTTCACATTACATTACCTATCCTCACCGTCTCGCCCTCCTTCATCTCTGTCCTATCCTCTTTATTCCCATATACCATCTCCGTTTCTCTTTCTTTCATCTCTGTCTAGTCCTCTTTAACCCCATCTATCCTCTTCGTCTCTCCTTTCATCTCTGTCTAGTCCTCTTTACCCCCATACACCATCTCTGTTTCTCCTTCTTTCATCTCTGTCTCTTCCTTTTTAACCCCATATATCATCTCCGTTTCTCCTTCTATCATCTATGTCTCTGTTCCTGTTCCTCTCTGTCATCTCCATATACCATCTCCGTTTCTCCTTCTTTCATCTCTGTCTGTTCCTCTTTATCCTCATATACCATCTCCGTTTTCTCTCCTTCTTTCATCTCTGTCTATTCCTCTTTATCCCCATATATCCTCTTTGTCTGTCTGTTCATCTTTAATCCCATATACCATTCGTTTCTCCTTCTTTCATCTCTGTCTATTCCTCTGTAACGCCATACACCATCACCGTTTCTCCTTTCATCTCTGTCTATTCCCATTTAACCCCATATACCATCTCCGTTTTCTCCTTTCATCTCGGTCTATTCCTCTTTAACCCCATGTATCCTCTTCGTCTCTCCACTCTTCTGCCACGCGCTTCCT
This sequence comes from Conus betulinus, assembly GCA_016801955.1. Classification (NCBI taxonomy): domain Eukaryota; kingdom Metazoa; phylum Mollusca; class Gastropoda; order Neogastropoda; family Conidae; genus Conus; species Conus betulinus. The sequence goes on from JADBJO010002089.1 coordinate 197,939, forward strand.
TTTACCCCTGTTTCTACGTTACTTTTCTTTTCCATTCCCCCCCCCCCCCCCCTCTCTCTCTCTCTCTCTCTGTCTGTCTCCCCCTCTCCCCCCCCCCCCCCCTCCCTCTGTCTGTCTCTCTCTCTGTCCTCTCTCTCTCTCTCTCTCTCTCTCTCTCTCCTCTCCTCTCCCTCCTCCCTCCTTCCTCCTCTCTTTCTCTCTCTCTCTTTCCCCCCCTTTCTCTCCCCCCCCCCCCCTCTTTCTCTCTCTCTCTCTCTCTTCTCTCTCGTTACGTACCTTGCGTCATAAAGCCAACGCGTTGGTTTCGTTGTTTGCGCTGGGTTTTTTTTTTTTTTTTTTTTTATCGTCTCTGACAATGAGAAAGAACCCCATCTCCCCTGACCCCTTCCCCCCTCCCTTCCAACCCAACCCAAACCCTACCTGCTGAACTTCAGACCGATGGAAAAGAAGTGCTCGGGAGTCTTCACCACCATCCAGGAGGACGTCGAGGGCGAGCAGAAGGAAGAGGAGAGAGAATCAGAAGGAAGACAACGAACCCACCATCTACGACGCCATGCCTCGTGCCGTGTCGTTCTTGCCTGTATGTGGGTTCCCTTGCCTTTGTTTGTCCTTGCCTCGTGCCGTGTTGTTTTTTGCCTGTATGTGGGTCCCTTGCCTTTGTTTGTCCTTGCCTCGTGCCGTGTTGTTTTTGCCTGTATGTGGGTTCCCTTGCCTTTGTTTGTCCTTGCCTCGTGCCGTGTCGTTCTTGCCTGTATGTGGGTCTCCTTGCCTTTGTTTGTCCTTGCCTCGTGCCGTGTCGTTCTTGCCTGTATGTGGGTTCCCTTGCCTTTGTTTGTCCATTGCCTCGTGCCGTGCCGTTCCTGCCTGTATGTGGGTTCCCTTGCCTTTCTTTGCCATTGCCTTGTGCCATGTCGTTCTTGCCTGTATGCGGGTTCCCTTGCCTTTGTTTGTCATTGCCTCGTGCCGTGTTGTTCTTGCCTGTATGCGGGTTCCCTTGCCTTTGTCATTGCTTCGTGCCGTGTCCTTCTTGCTTGTATGTGGGTTACCTTGCAATTATTTGCCATCGCCTCGTGATCTGTGAATGGTATTGTGATTCACCCACCCTCCACCCCCCTCAACTCCATCTTAGTCTCCTCCAAACCTTTCTTGCCTCCTCCTCTCCTCCTCCTCCTCCTCGTCCTCTCATGGGGGATTCTGGACCCTTTCTCTTAGTTAAATCGTATGCTCTGCCCTCTAGAATTTCTGTGTCAGTGATTTTCTCTTTTCTTTTACTGTATTTGACTCAGCCCTCTTTACTCCCTCTCTTTCTGTCTCTGTTTGTCTCTCTCTCTGTCTGTCTGTCTGTCTCTCTCTCTCTCTCTCTCTCTCTCTCTCTCTCTCTCTTTCTCTCTCTCTCTCTGTTCCTCTCTCTGTCTGTATCTTTCTCGCTCTCCAACCCCTCCACTCTCTCTCCTTCCCTCCTCTCTCTCTCTCTCTCTCTCTCTCTCTCTCTCTCTCTCTCTCTCTCTCTGGACAGTCCATCCATTGTTTTTCTGCCAATATGACCCACTCGTCTTGATCTAAAACTCTGCACACTTCCCAACCCCATCTTCATTCCACCTCCGTCCTCACCCATTGTGTGTGTGTGTGTGTGTGTGTGTGTGTGTGTGTGTGTGTGTGTGTGTGTGTGTTTTGAAAAGGGATGGGTTTTTGAAAGAAAGATGGGGTCCAATGTTGAAAAAGATTTTTCTCCAATTTTTTTATTTTTTTTTTTTTTAAGGCTCTCTTTAACAGTCTTTATTTTTCATGATTTTTTTTTATAGATATCTGATCGTGAGAAGATCAGTGGAAGATGGCTGACGTTATTAGCGAGGCCTTTATTTTATCCGCCGTGAGAATGCCAATGTTAAGATTAACGGATTACACATTGCTGTTCCTGTGGTGTATAATCCCCACGACAGAGTAACTTGTCATTCTTCTGTCCATGTAACGACAGTCCTGTCCAGGCCCTGTGCGGTCGACTAGGCCGTAATAAAAGTGAAACTGAAAGGGGCGTCGTAGTGCAGCCTTGGCCACAGTCAGGGAAGGCTCAGGCTTTTGGTCTCGTGCAGTATGGTAGATGAGTTACGTCCAACTTCAGGCCCACACATTGCTCATTCAGAGGGATTCCGTCCTTCTGCCGCTGAGAAGACTCCGCCCTCCGCCCCCCACCCCCCCCCCCGTCCCCCCCCTCCCCCCAACCTCCACCCCCCGCACCCCTCCGCCCTCCTCTTACATGAGCTGCTAAGAGTGAGAATTCGATCGTGTCATTCACTAATCGGAGGACGTCAGTATTTACGGTGCATGGAGAAAAAACAACAACAATGTCAAGGGTAAAAGACCCTGTCAGGGGAAAGAGGCAGGGACCGACAAAGAGCATAGAGGCACAACACTCAACCACTCACTACCTTCAGACCACTCCAGGAAGTACAGAACAAATAATTTTTATTAAATTTTAAATATACAAATTTTCACAAGTATATTAAACACCCCAATCACTCACACATACACTCCATTTATGAGATGGGGGCACCTATAAAAGAAGAGGGAGGAAAGACAGGAAAAGAATAACTACAAAGGGAAAAAAATAACCCAAGAAAGAGTGTAGATCCTATCAGGAGCTAACTCTCGCTAAGGGACAAAATAACCCGACAGAAGGGAGCCCCCCACCCCCCCCCCCCCCCCCCCCCCCCCCCCCCCCCCCCCCACCCCCCCCCCACCCCCCCCCCACACCCCCCCCCCCCACCCCCCCCCCCCCCCCCCCCCCCCCCCCCCCCCCCCCCCCCCCCCCCCCCCCCCCCCCCCCCCCCCCCCCCCCCCCCCCCCCCAAAAAAAAAAACAACCCGGATCTCACTGCCACCCAACCTATCACCGTCGTCTAAAGCTACCCCAACAAATAGAAGAGGAAAAACAAGCTAATACAACAAACAGGGCATAACAATATACATTAGATCACACTAGCGCACGCACACAAATCCACACCCAATGTGTAGACAGAAAATCCGTGAGGGGATGTTTGGTCAGAAAATCCATGAAGGGATGTTTTGGTCAGAAATCATTGTAGGCGTCATTATGGTTGAAACCAGGGACGAGCATGATTGACTTATCGATTGCTAGGTTGGAAAAAAGGGATGATCATAAATGTTCCATTGACTGACTGCAAGAAACAGTGTTTGCCAATCAAGGATTTTCATGACACTGTGTTAGACTGTTAATGTACTGACTTTTGTTTTCTCAAATCAGAGAAAAGAGGAAGAAGTCAGTGGATCTCTGCCCAAGTACTGGAAGGAAGAACTGGACTTGGTCAAAGAGGCATTCAAGGAAGGTGCCGTTCCCTACCAGGACTACATGGTATGGCGAGCTATACTTAATGGTGTCAAACACGCGCGCACACACGCATACACACACATGCACGCACGCACGCATACACACTTACAGACACACGTGCGCGCGTGCGCACGCACGCGAACACACACACACACACACACACACACTCTCTCTCTCTCTCTCTCTCTCTCAAAGTTCCAGCACTCTAAAAGAATATGTTTCACTGTGAGTGGTACATGACAGGGAATGCACCACAGAGCTCCTTCAATTTTAAAAGATAAGAATGGGTGTAAAAGGAGTGGCCTGTATGCAAACGGCACTAGATTGTTTCTTCTTTACGACCGTCTTGGAAACATGGTAAGAACTCTTTCATGTTTCGACAGATTTTCAACAGTATGTTACCCGTCTGCGAGTCCCATTCCTCTTGCCAGAGGTCTTTGACGTAAGCCTGGGCCTTGGGTTTCAGATCAGTATGAGGGATAGACAGTCTGTCCAACTCTTTCCTTGTGGCACTCTTGGGCATGTTGATCAACAAACTCGTTGCCTCGAATGCCCACAGATCATGCGCTCATGCACCATGAGATGTGTTTCGTATGCCAGCTTGCCAAAGTCTCGCTTCAACCGCTTCCTCGAGATTCTGAAATACGAGTCCATAACCAGATTGAGACGTAACACCGGGTAGTTGATTTCTAAGTGTCTGAGCACCAAGGGTAGAAAATACCGGCAGAATCATGAGGCAATTAGACAACAACAACAAAAAAGATGAGGAAAGAGAGAGGTACTGAGCCACACCAGACCATGAAGGTCATAATTTTACTGTTTTCATATTTGATAATGTCAGAACACTATTTTCATCCAGAACACAGTTATGATTACAGATATCACTGAAGAAAACAGGTGTTACGCGGGAACGTGAGAACAGCTGTCTTATGAAAATGCTTATTTTCATAAGATGACAGTTATTTTCGCATGGTGACAGAGATTTTTACGTGGTAACTAGCTGTTTTTGCGGTATAATCCGCCACAAAAGGAGATATTTCGCTTTAATTATTATCACGTGGAATAGGGTGTTTTCACATCACGATTAAATGTTTTCACCTATTTTCACATTATACTTACTAGTTTTTACCTTAAAATAAATGTTTAAACGTGATAACTGGCTATTTGGCATGAAAACATCACTCACCACTTACATGATTCAATCGCATGTAAGCCGT
>JADBJO010002089.1:207500-220000 GCA_016801955.1 Conus betulinus
AAAAGTTCCTGTTGCTTTATTATTCATTCATGTGAATGCTTATTTCCAACTTTTGTTTGCCTTGTGTATTTTTCTTCGTGTTGTGTTTGTTTTTTGTTCTAGACAGAATAACTGCTGATTTTACTTTCAGACATAGGCCATCCGAGACAAACTAAGGATGCACATGCACTGTACCATGGAAACCATAGAAGAAGACGCAGAACCCTTGTTGTCCTCGTCGCCTTCGTCGTCCTCAGAACTGGAGGAGAGTATGGATGAAGAGACAGGTGATCAAGAAATTCCCACCGATGACAGAATCGAAGGACAGATGGAAAAGAAGCAAGAAGAGGAAGGTGGAGAAGCGTTGCCGGAGACACAGAGACACCTGAAGTGGAAACAGCTGAAGAAACGAGAATCACTGCTAAAACGAGAGTCGAGAAATGCAGTGACTCTTCATTCGGCATCGTCTTCACCAGACGTTTCTGGTGAGTTCTTAGTGCGTGTAGCGTCCTCCACCAGAGCCATGCCTCGGATGCCAAGTGTGGTGTCGTCCGGCTCCAGCACCACCCTGTTCATCGACTGGACCGAACCTCCTGCCTTTCTGGCCAGAGCGTCTCAGTCGGCAACCGTACACACCGTCTGGAATCAGTGGGCGAGTTGGGTTTCTCCACCAACGAGTCTTCATCAGATTTCTCCCGTGCCTTGTAAGTCAGACATGGGAATGTTCAAACAATCCATTCTTCTGCCAAAGCCTGAGGCTGCTATTCATCCGCGAGTTGTGGAGCCGCAGTTTCACAAAGGCATCGCTCTTATTCCACCCCACCTCTCGACGAAGAAGAAAAGCAGGTCAGTATCCTGTGACCAGAGATCATCGACTTCTAATGCAACTAGCCCTGCTTCCTCCGACAGCTCCACGTGGGGGGAGACGTCTGTTGAAAGAAGAGGGTCGCTGCTGCCATTTTCTCTCTAAGGCTAGCACTTCTGATATAACCGTGAGTCCGCATCCTGCCACAAACTGCGCAGAGATTCTGTGGTGACCAGCTTCCCCAGTCTGGACACGATGAAAACCTGTCTGGAAACCAAACATTTGGCAACAGAGCAAATCCAGTCAGATGAACAACGCGTCAAGTATGGCGAGGACTCCCTGCCCCCTGTGCATCTGGCTCCTCTCACTGCCGGCCAGAGACCTACGGCCGAGGAGAGGAAACACGCGGTGCGTCAGGCCCTCGGGCTGGGGTCGGACGTAAAACGTTTTGACTTCGACAGGGCAGAACGCGCCCTGTTCCTGCAGTCTGCGCCTCTTAGACGCACTTCTGACCCGCCACCCCCGTTGGTGTCTCCCGGCCTGCGACGCTTGTCGGACAGCAGCACACACCCTAGCCCACCTGCCAATATTCAGATCTTTTCCCCGCCGCCCACCGAGCCTTCAGCCTTCAGCAGCCGATCAGCTCGTCTCATCGGAACAAACCCAAACAACGAGGTTGATACCGGCCCTGCCTGCCGAGTCTCGCTCTGTGCCCACTCTTTTTCACTCAGTTTGTTTTCCCCGAGCTCTGCTGGGTCGTCCCTGTCAACATCAGATGTATTTACAGAAGGTGGAGTCACCGACCAGGGAACCAGACGAACGAGCATGCCTCCACCCTCGCTGCTCACAGAGCAGAATCTGTATGCCATGACCGACGACAAGCGTGTTTACCTCTCAGCCCTCCCCTTTGTCGAAACCGTCTCAGGTGGGCATTTGTTGGACGTTTCGTTCTCGGAGAAGGTAGTGGGCCATTTCCCTAAAGCAGAGGGTCCAGATGCCAGGGTGCGAGTGAGACCCAGCGTGGTAGAGGATCTGGCTGTGCGTCAAGTCCGGCCTTGCCCAGACTGACTGTGGAGCACGTCAAGGCCTGGGTGCACCAGAACGAGCGGTGTCCGCCGAAGAAGACTTGCAAGCTCCCTGCTGTCACGAACCTTGCCAGGCAACGAAGAAAGCAAAACAGGCGAGTGCATGCGTGATCGTGAATGGCAGAGTGGCAGACAGTCAGACAGACAGACAGACAGTCAGATAGGGACAGATTAATTGATGTTCAATGGTAAACCTTTGACCCCGTGGAGGCACGTGTTATTATGGTCTTAATCCACTATCCAGTCATTATAATATAACTATTGAGAGAGAGAGAGAGGGAGAGGCAGTATGTCATCGTCATTGAAATTTTGTTGTTTTTTGTTTATATGTTGATATTTTTGTTTGACATGTTTTGCTAATGTGGGGAGAAAGCGAAAGACGGATAGATGGAAAGAGGACTCTTCAGTCAAGCCTCAGTCACCTGCTAACTGCCCTTAGTGCGACCCAACCTCTCAGTGCCCACTCCCACAATTGCCCTGCCTGCCTCTCTCTCTCTCTCTCTCTCTCTCTCTCTCTCTCTCTCTCTCTCTCTCTCCTTCCTTCCTCTCTTGCTTTCTCTCCTGACGCTACCAAACATTCTTCTCAATTAACCACCCTTGCTTTATAAAAATAAGACGGAAAAAAAAATCAATCAAAAACATAACAGTGCCACAAACCGTACGTTGAACGTCAAATGGCAGACAGGCATTGCAAAACGGACAGCCAGTGTCTGCTCTGGCTAGTATGTATTATGCCATTACATAGTCGCCTGATTAAACGCTGTTATGTGATACAGTTGAAATGAATGGGGAAAAAAAACCGTATAGTCTTTGTCTACTAAGATATCAACAGAATAAACGGACCACGAAGGCAAGACGTAATGTAAGATAATGAATGAAGGTACTTTTAACCATAACGTCAAAGAGCATCACAAACAGTGGGAATACCTGGTGCGGAACATCGAGAAATGCGGGGATACCTTTTAAACTGAAAGAACCGCAGTTACCCCTGCAGGGTGCGATGTTTTCCTCAAAGAATTGTGTTTAGTGCATCTTCTGTAGCTGCAGTACTCTTTGTTTGCTGGAAGAGTGGTTCACAGTATGGGAAAGGGGGTTAGGTGCCTCACAAAGGAAGGGTTAAAACTACGGAATATTTTCTTTTTTTCAAGTGTTTTCATTATTTTTCTTTTTTCTTCTCTCTGTTTTGTCTGTTTGTTTAAATCTTGGAGTGAGAAATGCAAGGGAATGGTGGGGCGCTATCGGCACAATGCACTCTTACTGACCGTAAGGACTTGGGTAGTCTGGCTACCATGTCTCGCTTTGTGTGCTGTAAGGACGTCATTAGTCTGGCTACCAAGTCTTGCTTATACGCCGTAAGGACGTCAATATTTTTGCTACCGTGCCTTGCTTTTGTGGTTTATTTCTTTTCAGGGTGTTATTTTTTCACGATCTGACCTGTTCAGGCCTTTTTTATTCCCGGATTAGATAAACAGCCCCAAATCCAAAGTTCAGAATTATGGTAGAGACTTCTCGCATGAAGACTGGGACAATATCTGTTCAAGGTGCGCCCAGACCTTGAAAGGTTTTCACCATCCGCCACTAACTGCCTAAAGGAGAAAAAAGTTTTGTGCCAATTATGCACAGGACATTCCTTTTACACTCATTCATATCTTTTAAAGGGTCAAAAAGCTCCACGGTGCGTTCTACATAATGCCCCCCCCACCCCCCCCCCCCCCCATCCTCCCCCCATCCTCCACCCCCGCGCTTATGGAGTGTTGGGATGTAAATGACGTCATGCAAACCCTGTTCTGAGATGTTCCACAAGATGCGGTGGTTTTTGTTGTTGTTGTTCTTGTTTTTCGTTTTTTTTTTTTTTGTTTTTTTTTTTTTTTGGGGGGGGGGGGGTTTTTTTGCGTTCTTGAAAGAAATACTGATTTCATTTTATCCGGTTTACGATTTCATGGGGAAAAAAATTCTGAAGCAATTTTTTTTTTTTTAATCTGGGGAAGGGGAAAGTACTGGTGCATGTACTCTCAGTGTGTGTGTGTGTGTGTGTGTGTGTGTGTGTGTGTGTGTATGCGCGCACGCGCGCGCGCATGCGTGAGTGTATGTTTACGTGCGAGCGAGCTAAAAGACAGAGGGAAGAGAGGGTGGGAATGGGGGGGGGGGTATGCTCGAGTGATAAAGGCTGCGATGACGTAACAAAGTCGGAATTGAAGACAGCTGTGTCTGGTTCGGCACCCGATAGACTAAAGAAGATGGTAAGATATAGTATTGATGTAAAACGGGCTTGTGCTGCGTGGCATTGAATCAGTATGTGTGAGTCAGCCGACTTTTTAGCGAAAGGAAAGCAGAAATACCTGAAGATCCCATGACCAAAATGACGCAACTTCGTGCTCAAGGTTCTTATACTCACATCAGGCCTACTGCTAGGCCTGCCAGCAATGATTGTACATCATCATCATCTTTGCTGCCAGACTTTCTTCTTCGTGTCGTTCGTCCAATCACTTGGTACAACTGGCAAGCAGTGTGGTGGGCCTACTGCATAAGTCGGGAACAGAGCACTGCAAAATCACTGCAGCCAATTACGGGTTAAAAAAAAAAAAAAAAAAAAAGACAAAAACCGTGGTGACGGAAAATTTTCAGCGCAGTCCATTTTGTTGACGGATAAAACTGAAAACGGTCGAGACTCCTGATGATTAATGATCTTTTTTTCTTTTTTTTTTTTTTTTTTTTTTTTTTTTTTTTTTTTGCTGTGTTTTGCTTGGTTGCAGATTAGTTCGCCACGTGATGAGGAAGCGCAGGAAGTCACGTGATCAATCGGCCCCTGAGAGCGAACCCGTGAGTGAGATGTTGGGAAACACGCATCTTGCTGTCTTCACTGTCGAACATCTCTTGAGACCAGTTTGTCAGCAGCGGTGCCGTCGCCAGGACGAAAGTCCAGCACCCTGACGACTAGATGTGACTCTGCGTCATCATCTGACAGAGAGAAATCGATCACAGGAAATGGTGTCATGATGACATCACATTATCATGTGACAGGACTGGGCTATCAGAGAAGAGTGAACATGACGCCACAGTATCGTCAGACAGGCGAACCTTAAAGAGATGAAAATGAAAAAAGTAGCCATTATTACTTACTTACTTACTTAGGCCTTGAGCCCCTGGAGGGGCATAGGCCATCCACAACCGCCCGCCATTGTCCACGGTCCCGGGCGATCCGCTCCAGCTCCCCCCAGGAGCAGCCAGTCTGCCTGGCGTCTGCCTAGGTCCCTTCTCCAGGAGTTCTTGGGCCGGCCTCTCTTTCTCTTCCCCTGAGGGTTCCAGGTCAGGGCCTGGCGAGTGATGTTGGTCGGTGGTTTCCTCAGGGTGTGTCCAATCCATCGCCATCTTCTTCTTCTGATCTCTTCTTCTGCTGGCACTTGGTTGGTTCTTTCCCAGAGATCTGTGTTGCTGATGGTAACTGGCCAGTGGATCTTCAGTATTCCGCGTAGGCAGGAATTTATGAACGTTTGCACTTTCTTGATAGTGGTCTTTGTTGTTCGCCATGTCTCTGCCCCATAAAACAGTACTGATTTGACATTGGAGTTGAACAGGCGGATTTTGGTGCAAGATGAAATGAGGTGAGATCGCCAAATGTTCTTCAGGGCTTTGTAAGATGCTCTTGCCTTCTCTAATGCGGGTCTTCACGTCTGCATCTGTTCCTCCCTGCTGGTTGTTGATCACGCTCCCAAGGTACGTGAAGGACTTGACCTCCTCTAAGTTGTTGTCCCCCCCCAACTTCACTGCCTCTGTGCTGGAGGCGTTGATCTTCAGTATCTTGGTCTTGTCAGGATGGATGTGAAGGCCGACTTGGGAGGAGTGGAGGCCAGGCTTGTGGTCTTGTTTTGCATCTGTTGCCGATTGTGGGAGAGCAGAGCGAGGTCGTCGGCGAAGTCTAAATCGTCCAATTGAGTCCAGAGGGTCCACTGGATGCCGTCCCTCTGTCCATCCGTCGTCCGCCTCATCACCCAGTCGATGGCGAGGAGGAACAGGAACGGCGACAGAAGGCATCCCTGGCGTACGCCGGTCCTTACGTCGAAGCGACGTGTTAACTGGCCTCCATGAACGACCTGACAAGCCATCCCCTCGTACGACTCCTTGATGATTCGTGTCAGTTTTGGCTGGGATCCCGTAGTGTCGGAGGAGCTGCCACAGGGTGTCACGGTGGAGACTGTCAAAAGCCTTGCGGAAGTCCACGAAGTTGATGTGTATAGCGAGGAATTCCACTCCAGGGACTGCTCGACAATGATACGTAGCGTGGCGATCTGGTCGATACAGGATCTGTCCTGCCTGAAGCCCGCCTGGTGGTCCCGGAGCCTGACGTCCACTGCGTCCCTCATCCTCTCCAACAGATCCTGTTGAACACCTTCCCTGGCACTGATAGTAGTGTGATGCCTCTATAGTTTCTCACAGCTGCTGAGGTCTCCCTTCTTTGGTAGCTTGATGATGTGTCCATCTTTCCAGTCTGTTGGTATTTCTTCTTGTTCCCAGATCTTCTCAAAGAGCGGTAGTAGCATGTCGGCTGTTGTCTCTACGTCCGTCTTGAGGGCTTCTGCAGGAATTCCATCTGGGCCGGCTGCCTTGCCGTTCTTCATCTTCTTGATGGCGCGGATGATCTCGTCTCTTGTTGGTGGATCGCAGTTTATTTCAATGTTGGAGTCTGCTTCAGCGATGTTTGGAGGGTTTTCGGGTGCTGGTCTGTTGAGAAGTTCCTCAAAGTGTTCCACCCATCTCTCAAGCTGTTGTTCCGAGTCTGTGATGGTTTGTCCCTGCTTGTCTTTGACCGGTCGTTCTGGTCTGCAGTACTTGCCTGCAAGCTTCTTGGTTATCATATACAGTTCTTTCATATTACCGTGATAAGCTGCTTCTTCTGCTTCTTCCGCCAGGCTGTCTATATGGTCTCTTTTGTCCTTCTTCAAATCCTCTTCACTTCCTTGTGGGCCTGTATGTACTCTGCTTGTGTTGCCGCTTTGCTGACTCTTGTGCGGCTCGAGTTGACTGCTTCTTTCTTGAGTCTTCTGGTTGGATCTTTTGAAGGGTGTCCACTGAGATCCAGTCTTTGTGTTGATTCTTCTTTGGCCCAAGCACTTCCTGGCATGTTTCTGTGAAGGTGTCTTTCGTTCTTTTCCAAAGGTCGTGGGCATCGGTGTCTTCGGTGATAAGCTCCTGTAGTACCTGGAATCGTTCTTCAGGCTCACGGTGAAAGCTGCCTGAGTTGTTTGTTCTTTCAGTAGGTTCACGTTGTACTTCGCCCTGCCTGTTGTCTGCCTGTCAGTTCTCTTCAGCTTCAGCTTGAGTCTCGCAGTCAGAAGGTGGTGGTCTGATGCTGCGTCTGCGTCTGCTCCCCTTCTCACTCGCACGTCTTGAAGAGATCGTCTAAACTTCTTGGTGATACAGAGGTGATCTATTTGGTTTTCGGTGACATGGTCAGGCGATACCCAGGTGGCCTTGTGTATCCTCTTGTGGGCGAAGATGCTGCCTCCGATGACAAGGTTGTTCAGTCCACAGAAGTCGGCGAAATTTTTCTCCGTTTTCGTTCATCTCTCCGAGGGCATGTTGTCCCATCACTTCCTCGTAGCCTCTGTTGTCCGATCCCACCTTTGCGTTTAAATCCCCCATTAGGATGTTGATGTCTTTGTCCTTAAGCTTGTCTAGGACTGCCTGTAGTCTGTTGTAGAATTGGTTTGGATTTGGATTCTTCGTCATGGTCGTTGGTGGGTGCGTAGCATTGGATCACGTTCATCTTGATGTTCTTCTTCTTGGTCGTGAAGGTTGCTGTTATAATCCTTGGACCGTGCGCTTCCCACCCAATCAGAGCTTTCTGTGCTGTTCTTGAAAGCATGATTGCTACGCCTTCAGTGTGTGCTGCGTTCTCATCTTCGTGTCCTGAGTACAACAAGTATTCGCCTGTAGCCAGTCTTAATTGACCAGCCTGTAGCCATCTTGTCTTGCTCAGTCCTAGCAGGGTGATGTTGTATCGGCGCATCTCTGCTGACACTTGTGCTACCTTCCCTGCTTCGTACATGGTCTTGACGTTCCATGTACCGATGATGGTGGTCGTCCTGGTCGACATAAGGGTTGTCGGCACTGAAGCTTCCTTTCGGCTTTGGCCCCAGCACGTCATATACGTCCCGCCGGAGCAGGACCCTCTTCTCCCAGGACTGGAGTTTTTGGGTAGTTGTGGATGTTTCTGTAGCATGTGGGTTTTTACGGGGTGGGGTTGCTAACCCCACGCCCACCCTCCTCCTTTATCCGGGCTTGGGACCGGCAGTTGGCTCAAAGAGCCCTCAGGCGGAGTTAGCCATTATTACAGCTTGTTGTAATCAAAGGAGACGAACGTTTAAATGGAGGGCCATCATGACTGCAAGTTCCTGCAGAGAAACACTGACCAAGGCACAGGTAACATCGTACTACGTCAGCTTTCAACACAGACGAAGCGGTCAAAGAATGTTGAATATCACACCACCATCTTACCTGAAAGAGACAGATTAATCAAAAAAATAGTTAACTTCTCATCACGCTATCATCTGACAGAGACGAACTCATCACGCTATCATCTGACAGAGACGAACTAAACAAAGAATGGTTATCATTACACCACTACGTCATCCCCTGAAAGAGACGAACCAATCAAAGTGTACTTAACATCATTTACCGTACCATGTGACACTGACTAAGCAGTCAACGCATAGTTAATACTATACCACATTGTCATCTGACAGAGACGAACCAATCAAAGTGTACTTAACATCATTTACCGTACCATGTGACACTGACTAAGCAGTCAACGCATAGTTAATACTATACCACATTGTCATCTGACAGAGACGACGAACCAATCAAGAATCGTTCACGTAACACCACGTCATCCGCAGACTGAGATAAGCCAATCAAAGAACAGCTAAAATCGCATCACATTATTGTTTAACAAATACATCAAATGAAAAAGAAAGGAAAAGCTAGCATGACACAACGTCACCATTCAACAGAGACGAACCAAGCAAAGAATCATTGCCATTACACCACATAACCTGTCGAAGACGACCCAATGAAAGAATCGTTAAAACCACACAACGTAATTATCCAGCAAAGATGAATCATCAAAGAATAATGATTATTACACCACGCTGTTGTCTGACAGACAAAAACAGTCAGAGAATAGTTAACACCACATGACGTTCTCATTTGGTAGAGAAGAGCGAATGGAAGAATAGCTAACGTCACATAAAGTTATCATCTGACAGAAACCAGCCAATCAATGAGCAAGTAGCTTCACACCACGTTGAGCAGCTGACAGAGACGAAGTAATCAAAGAATAGTAAATATCACGCATTATGTAACCAAGCAGAGAAGAACGAACAAACGACAGAGTTTAATCAGTATAGGCCATGGCCCCCTTCCGATGGGGGTACAATAATAACAATAACATTCATACAGCAAGGTACGTAATATAATTTAAAATTTTACAACAGGAAGCTGACAGATACGCATATTAAGTGCACACAATGAACACGACGGTTGGGTTCATTTTACTGACCATAGTTGTGCGCCTCTGGAAGGCCTTGTATAAATATATGCCTGTGCCCTTCAGTGCTTTTATCATTTTTGATTTGCCATAAGCAAAGCGGCTCAAAATAAACAGAGTTTTCAAAGAAATTCCGGGGAATGTATTCATGTTGTAAATCCTTAGCAGAGAAGAAGATTAGAAGGATAAATAGTCATCTGACGGGATACGAACAGCTCTAAGGCCTTACATTACACATTAATGTGTCAAAGACTAGCTGTCAACGCCCTAACTGTCATCTAATACGGCTGAAACTGTTTAAGTGCAGTTGTCATCACACCAAGTTGTTGTCATCGAACTGAAACGAACTGGACAGCAACTCACAGAATTATCATCATACCAATTTGTTATCATTCAACAGAGATTAACGGTCAAAGGACTGCTGTTATACCGATTTGTTGTCATGTAACAGAGATGAACAGTCAGAGAATTGCTATCATCATGCCAAATTGCCGACATCTAAGACAGATGAACGATTAAAGAATAGCAATCATCATACCAAATCCTCGTCGTAGAATGGAGACGAACCAATCAAAGAATAGCTATCATCACTTTTCAGTTGTAAACATCTTACAGAAGAAGAAAATATCAAAGAAACTGGAATCATCATAGCAACTTGTCATCTTCAGGGAACAGATCCAACCAAACACAGCTGTTGTCACATCACGTTGTCACCTGGCAGAGAGCAGCCTACCATTACGTACCTATCATCACTCTACGTCATCATTTGACATCAACGGACGTCGTGAGGGTTAGTCGCCACACCATGTTATTGTCTGACGGAGATGAACGTGTCGAAGAATAGTTAACTTTACACCGCATCATCCTCTGCCAGAGACGGAACCATCAAGGAATGGCTGCCATCCTATCACACTATTATCCGACAGAAGACCCTCATGACAAACATTGCTATTACCGGGCAGAGACCAAACTATGAAGAATATCTAGCTTCACACCACGCTAATCATCTGACAAGGACGAACGCTTTGAAGGCTAGCTGTCACATCACGTTGTTATCTGACGGATAGGAATCTACCAAAGATTCACCACATCACACCATGTGAACATCCGATAGAGATTCAACCTTTCAAAGAATGGCTATCGTGACACTACGACAACATCTGACCGATACCAACATCTGAAAGGTCTGTCTGCAAGAGGCAACAAACATCTGAGTGTAGCAATCATCATATCCAGTTTCTGGAAAGAGGCGAATATCTCAAGGATTGAATTTCGTATCGATAGAGTGCGCACACACATACACACACACACGCGCGCGCGCGCGCGCGCACTCACACACACACACACATACACACATGCGAGAAAGCAGAAAGGGCAGGGGAGACAGACAGACAGAGAGAGAGATTTGGATGTGGATTAAATCATTCTTGAGAGAGTGTCTGTATTGGGGGGAGGGGGGGGGGAAGGGGTTGGTGTGTGTGTGTGTGTGTGCGTGTCCACTCCATCCATCGTGAAATTCAATCCTTTGAGATGTTTGTGTGTGATAGAGAGAGAAAGAGAGAGGGCGTCATTTGTTGGTGGCGATAATCTCAAGGATTATGCAAAAGCTGTGTGAGAAATACATGGTTAATGACAGTGAGACAGAAAAAAATGACTTCTATTTCGTGATGGATGGGGGTGGAGAAATCTTCATAAGTGAAAGAGAGAGAGATAGAGGGAAGGCGGGTGGGGGAAAGTGGAGAGAGAGAGAGAGATGAGAGAAATTGTTATTCTTTAGAGACACTGTGCGCGCATGCGTGAGTATTAGTGTGTGTGTGTGTGTGTGTGTGTTTGAAAGAGAGAGAGATTTTAGGGACGAGAGCACATTTGTAAACGCATGCATATCTTGTGTAATTTCAGGGAACACACACACACACACACACACACACACACACACACACATATACACGCACAGATGCACGCCAGCGCGCGCGTGTAACAGCACATATGTACTCTGCACCTGGGTTTGTGTGTTTACCTTTTACGTTATCTTCTCGTGCGTACGCGCGCGGCGCACGCGTGCGCATGCGTGTGTGTGTGTGTATGTGTGTGTGTGTGTGAAGCAGATGAAACTGACGTGTAGCGGCTGGCCGACGGCGGACCTGAAGGGCCCGCCCGCGGACCCCGTCCTGCGCGACTCCCACCTCTTCTGCCTGGACGTGGACCAGAGCCGCCGCAAAGCCAACAAGTCAGTCCTCCTTCGCACCACCGCCAGGGAGTTCATGTTTTTCACCTCCGCTGGTCGGTTTGTCTGTCTGTCGGCAAGATTACGCGTTAACTGTCGAATCGGTTTTCACAAAATTTGGTGAAAAGATGGAAATGAGGGCCCCAGAACGTACCCGTGAAAGTTTGGTTGCGGATCTGGATGATAAGGCAGATCCAGGGTTGGACTGACCTTCGCAGGGGTCTGCGGTTTCCCCGAGTGTTCTTCTAGCGTATATCGTAAACCTGGAACAGACTCCCTGACAGCCTTCGGCGCTCTGCTCCCCCTGCCTCTTTTAAGTCTGGAGTTAACACTCTTCTCCTCTCTGTCACCAGTAGATCTGGTTGTGGTGCGTGCATTCAAAGAGTACGTGCCACTGGACATGTAGGCCTGCTGTAAGTTTGAGAAGCGTGCATGATCATGTTTTTGTATGCGCTATTGTAGAGATATGTGTATGCGGGTGTGTGCTTCTTTCTCCGTTTGTGTTATATGCCTAGTCTGTTGTATGTATGTATTTGTGTATCATTGACACAATGTATTAAGTAGAATTGTGTCTCTTGTATTATTATCATTATCATCGTTGTTGTCGTTGTAAAGCACGTACAGCAGTTTTCCGGATATTGTGCTACATAATTATCCATTATCATTATTACTATCATGATTCTGTTCCCTTACATTTTCACCATTGTGTCTTAATATGTACACGCGAACACATGATAATCCATGCAGGGCAAACTGTTCTTACAGCAGAACGCGCGTAAACACACACACACACACACACACACACACACACACACACACACACACACACACAAGCATGCATTCATGTTAACGCACTGCACG
>JADBJO010002089.1:225000-230000 GCA_016801955.1 Conus betulinus
CCTGTATTGAATTAGGCCACCTGAGGATGTAAGTTTAGTCTGTCAGAAACACAGTTACACTACAACATGAGCAAATCCGCAAACAAACCTGAAATATCTAACAACTGAAACAGCTTCAATGAGTCATGTCATTCATTGTAAACTTGACATTTCGTCTTGTAAGAGTTAAACAGCCGTTCTGACAAGGGCAGATTTCTTGTTTCACAAAAAAGATAATATCACAGCAATGCACTTCTGTACCTCACCACCAGCCCCTCCCTCCGAAAGAGTGGTAAGTACCACGTTCACGCACATAAACAAACACTCTCGCACCAAAGAATGGTACGAGACTGAAATAAGAAATATCGTTAAAAGGCCGAGGAATCAGATATTCCCTGAAAGTTAAT
This sequence comes from Conus betulinus, assembly GCA_016801955.1. NCBI lineage: Eukaryota > Metazoa > Mollusca > Gastropoda > Neogastropoda > Conidae > Conus > Conus betulinus. The sequence continues at coordinate 225,387 of JADBJO010002089.1, forward strand.
TTGAAGCATATTTCTTTTTAAAAACAGTTTTGCTCGGTGGTGATGTATTTAGGGATGCTCGGTGGGTGTTGATGGATTTAGGATGCTCGGTGGGTGTTGATGGATTTAGGATGCTCGGTGGGTCGATCCACATGTACTCACCAGCCATGGCCTGTTGGGAAGTATCTGACCCTACAGATCTTTCCTGGGTTCAGATGAAACCGAAACCATCGTTTTCCTTCGACGCGAGCCAATGGCCCACATGACAAGCAGCCGTATAGACGTATCAGTACAGAAGATCTAGGTCAGTGGTGAAATAAATCATTACTTAACAGGCCTACAGCCAGACAAGGCGAGCATTAGATATGAGCTGAAAAAGTGCACAGTCTTCCCTGATTGTGTGTGTGTGTGTGTGTGTGTGTGTGTGTGTGTGTGTGTGTGTGGCTATACACACACACACACACACACACACACACACACACACACACACACACACACACATTGTGTGTATGTCCTAAACTATCTAAACCGCGCCAGCATTGGGAAGGACGTGCGTTGCGGTTGAGGATGGAGGGGAGGGGAGCCACTCTGACTTTACCTTTCAGCAGTTTACCTCGATGAAGATGGATGCGCTGCCTCCTACATCACTTTTGACAGGCAAACTCGACAGAAACTACGTCATTCAAGACAGCGAGGTGCAATATCCTTCCCCATGGAGTAGGGTTAAACGAGACTGAAGCTGTGACTTTAAGAGGGATTAAAAGCATTTGTCACTGTTATCAAAGCATGCCTCCGCATCCCAACAATGGCAGCGTGTGCCAGATTAGAAGAGCAGCGCCTTGGAAAACTCGACAGGGTGCCAATGAGAAGATGGATGACGGGTCTGGCATTGCACGTGCGGGTTCAGTGAGGACGAGGACATTTCACAGAAAAGTGATCGTTTTCAGGGTCCAAAGCTCTCTCTCTCTCTCTCTCTCTCTCTCTCTCTCTCTCTCTCTCTCTCTCTCTCTCCACCACCACTCGGCCTATATCGGCCGGAAACTGACGAGTCATCACCTTACGCCCATCATGATGAATGGTGGCATTCACGCAGAAGAATAACTTAAGCGTGTACATGCAATCTAAAAAGCCCTCACTTTGTCCCACAGGCCTGGGCGGCCTACCTGTATGTCTTCAAGCTTCTGACATTTCCTCCTTGTCACAAAAAGTGCATTTCGTCGTTTTTGTTTTGTCAGTTCGCTTTTGGCGGAAGGACAAGTGGATGGTGTGGAGGGACTGGGGAGGCAGTGTAGGAGGAGAGAGGGGTGTTGCAGATTGAGGCTAGAAACAAGTCCTTTAAGGTACGTGAACTTCTTGCGAAGCACGATATTATTCTTTGGAATTTGAATGGGTAAACCAGTCTGTACCAATTCACAGGAGCCACCTTGACAGAGCAGCTTCAACTGATCGGCAGCACCAGTTCCAGTTCACAACAAAACGGCTGAAAACCTGTGTTCTGGCAACCCTTCCGACCTGACCTCGTCCACACTCTCCTTCTTGTCAGGCCCCAGGTGTCTGAGGGGGGTGAACTTCCTCCAGGCCTAAAAGGAGCGGCAGAAGAAGTTTCCCTGTCGAACCTGACACCTGCACACGGTCTCCAGGTGTGTAGTGCAGTCAGGTGCACTGTTTATGGGGAGGCAAAAGGCAGTCTCCGTCTGACCTTGGGGGAACGTTTTTGTTACTGGACTGATGAATATGGTCTGCCTTGACTTGGGGGGAATGATGTATTTGTTGCCCTGTTGCCCTGTGTGTGTGTGTGTGTGTGTGTGTGTGTGTGTGTGTGTGTGTGTGTGTGTGTGTTCGTGCGTGCGTGTGTGTGTGTTGTATGTGTGTGTGTGTGTGTGTGCGCGCGCGCGTAAGGTAATATTGCTTTTTAGTAGCCCAGCTGACCACAAAGGGCCATGTCAGGGCTGTCGCCGCATTGAAGTCAACTCACAAGCCATTAAGCAAAACCTCACACACACACACACACACACACACACACACACACTACCCTTTGTAATGCACCCTTTAAAAACACTCTGGACATTTTGTTTAAAACCTTTCTTCTGTAAAATCTTGGATCAGATGACAAAATGTTGATCTCTTTCAAAAATTCAAGGATCACATTAGACGGGACATTTCTGAACAAGGTTTTCATGGAGTCTGCTGTAAAATGCTTATATCTCACATCATTCAATCCCAACACTAAAAGAACATGTTTCACTTGGAGTGGTACATGACGTGGAATGCACCACGGAGCTTCTTCACCCCTTAAGTAATAAGAATGGGTGTGAAAGGAGTGGCCTGTATGCAAAATGCTCAGGACTTATTTCTTCTTTGCGTCCGCCTCGCGAACATGGTGTGTATGTCCATGTGTGTGTGTGTGTGTGTGTGTGTGTGTGTGTGTGTGTGTGTGTGTGTGTGCATTATCCAAAGGTCGAGATGGAAAAAACGAATCTTCACCTTTCTTCTTCTTCTTTTTTTTTTTTTTTTTTTTGTTTTGTGTGTGTGTGTGTGTGTGTGTGTGTGTGTTTTTTTTGTGTGTTTGGGGGGGGGGGTTGTTCATTCAAGTAGAAATGGAAAAAAACGAATCTGTCACCTTTTTTTTTTCCTTTTTTTTTTTGTCATTCAAGTAGAAATGGAAAAAAAAAAAACCGAATCTGTCACTTTTTTTTTCTCTTTTGTTCATTCAAGGTTTTTTTTCTGAAGAAGCAGACATACCTTTGATTACGTTCTTAAAAAGTGAAGAGACTTTGACTGAGAGCATCAATATTTGCAAACAAAGATACAGTTGCGATATTCCTTTCCCTGCTCCATCCATGCCCCCCCACCAATTCACTCCCCTCCCCATACTCCATTCACACACCCTGCCCAGTCTGACGTTGCCCACTTTGGTCATAAGGGTCCTTGTGGCTCAGTGTGTAAGGCGCCAGACTCTTGTTTCAAGATCTGAGGGTTGTTGATTCCGACTCCAAATAGCCAGATTGGAAGAGATGATTTTCTCTTCAGAATTAATGTCTCCAGTTCCATCCCGGTCATTGGGATGAGTCTCAAAACTGAACTGAGATCCCATGTGTGAACACGTCCATGTAAAAAAAAAAAAAAAAAAAAAAAAAAAAAAAAGAAAAGAAAAGAAAGAAAAAACAGACGACAGAGAAGGGTAAGTTTTTCTTTTAGCCCAAAAAACAGAAAACAATCATAACGCTGAATTTGTATAACATCATCAGCAGATAGACACACCCTCCTCCTTTCTAAAGAGGCCAAGGACACATGTACATAAACGATACCCACACTCATAACATTACAGAGATACAATTGAATATTGTTGAAGAAAAATGTGAAAATCCTATATTCCGGAAAAAAAAAACGAAACATATCTACTTTTCAAAAGTCTTCATAAAAGGGGTTTTAAGACATTCAGTCACTCGATCCTTATGCAATATCTGGCTACAGTCCGATATTAAAAACAAAATCGGGCGGGGGGAGGATGGAGGGATGTCTAACGTTAAGTTAAGGGTCTTTTATCTTGAGTTTCAGATGGAACTGAAACCCTCATTTTTTCTCCATGCAAATCATCAACACACATGACAGTGGCCAGCTGAGCTGAAACCGTATTCTGCAAAATTCAATAAAGATGTAGGTCAGAGGTGGAATCATTCGTCGTTATGTACCAAAATAGCTGAGCATTAGATATGAGCTGAAAATGGAAGGTCACAATCTGGTGCGAATTCATCTCCACCAAAGCCACACTGGGACAGGGATAAAAGAAGATGCACTTTGTAACATCTTTCAGCTGTTTGCCTCGATGAAGATGGATGCTCTGCCTCCTAATCACTTTAGATGGGCAAACTCGACAGAAACTATACGTCATTCAAGACAGCGAGATCCAATATCCTCCCCAAGGGCTAGGGTTGAACAGAGTTGAAAGTTGTGACTTCGAAAAAGATTAAAAGCATTTGTCATTGTTATCAAAGACGTCCGCACACATCATTACAATGGCAGCGTTTACCAGATAAGAAAAAGAATCCTGGAGAACTCGACAGGGTGCCAGTGAGAAGACGGATGACAGGTCTGGCATTGCACTTGCGAATTCAGGGAAGACGAGGAGATATAGAAAGGTGACCGCTTTCATGGTCTCTCTCTCTCTCTCTCTCTCTCTCTCTCTCTCTCTCTCTCTCTCTCTCTCTCTCTCTCTCTCTCTCTCTCTCTCTCTCTCTCTCTCTCCACTAGCACTCAGCCTATATCTGTCGGGAACTGATGAGTCATCACCTTACGCCCATCATGATGAATGGTGGCATTCACGCAGAAGAATAAGTTCAGTGTGTACATGAAATCTAAAAAGCCCTCACTTTGTCCCACAGTTTGGGTGGCCCTCCTGTTGGTATTCAAGCTCACGACGTTTCTTTCTTGTCACAGAAAGTGTATTTCGTCGTTTTTGCTCTGTCGGGTCGCTATTAGTGGTGAAGGAACTGATGATGGGTGTAGGGATGAATGATGGGTGAGGTGGGAGGAGGAGGGAAGGCGTTTAAAAAAGACAACAAAAAAAAAAAAGAATTAACGCTAAAACAACAATCAAAGAAATATTGTCAAGGTATATCAGTTTTTTTTGTTTTT
>JADBJO010002089.1:237500-240000 GCA_016801955.1 Conus betulinus
CTCACGCTTCCTGCTCTTGCTGAGAAGTAACATGTAGGCCGCGCTCGTGATGTCATAGACAGGCCGTTTTACCCCACATTGACCGTGGCTGCGCGGACCAAGACAAAGTCAGCGCATTGTCATCAGCTGATCGCGGCGGTCGAAGAGCGAGCGAACGTGTCGCCCCCCCCCCCCCCCCCCCCCCCCCCCCCCCCCGCGATTTATTAGTGTGGCGGGAGGTATGACTGTTGAGTCATAGCCATAATGCTAGGGTACCTGGGTCACTGGTTAGAGTACGACTCGCGGTACGTGCGGTGCGCAGACTCTGTGAATGATGTCAATGTCGTCCGGTGGAGGGGGAGATGGGTTAGGGAAGTGAGGGGAGACAGAGACACAGAGAGAGAGGGAGGGAGGGCAAGAGAGAGAGAGAGAGACAGAGAGAGAGAGAACAGAACAGAATTTTGTTCAATAAGGCCACAGCCCCATTTGAAGGGGTGTGAACACTGATCGATGTAAGAAGACAAATTTAGATGATAGTGTCAATCCGTCATCCGCTTAAAAAGTAAATCAAAAGACATCCTTGATGCGTTCCACCAATTTACAGAGGAAACAAAGAGAAAAATTAAAAGAACGACATTACACCAGTTCGTACACGACATAATGCACTAAAATTGGCTTTAAGAGACAACCAAATTTGGTAGTTCAAGATACAATCATTGCTGTTCTCTTAAAGATTTTATAAGGTTTTGTAGCAAAATTTCTAACGATCTGTGCTTTTGTGATGCTAAAAGTAAAGTTAATCTGAAATCACTGGGATCGTTGTAATAATTTTGATTGGATTAAACTGTGTCTCAAATCATCAAACACATGACAACAAAACACAAACTGAATTTTATCATCAGCGGCAGATCTGCACAACAGGTATTTTACACCACATTCACCATTCCGGGACATTCCAAACCTAAATCTTGGAGAGAGAGAGAGAGAGAGAGAGAGGGGGGGGGGGCAGGGTAGGGGACGACGGAGAAATATGGCACTGAAATTCTAAGGGTGGAATTATTAACAAAAAAAAAGTATGCCTGTAGCACAGACAGACAGAAAAAAGTGAGAGATAAGGGGGCGGGGGATGAATGCAGGGGGGTAGCCTGGGAAGTGTGTGTGAGAAGGGAACGTAATGGAAGGGGGGGAGAAGGGGGGGGGGGGGGGGAGGGGGGTGAAGTAGGTGCGAAAGAAGAAGAGAATGACAACGAACGTTAAAAGTTTGAAGAAGGAAACGGAAGGATTCACCAACAATCGTGACATGATACAATCAGACGCTTCCGCAAAATCCTGAGCATCTCCCACAAAGGCCACGTCACCGATCGAGAAGGGCGTAAGAGAATCGAGGCATCCATCGATCCCTTTGAAGACCCGCCGAGAACAGTGAGAAAAAAACGAACACTGAAGTGGTGTAGGCCGCATCTCTGTGCTGAGAAACAGACGAGTGAGCAGACAGAGAAGAAGGTGGGAAGACCACATCCAGGAAAGGACAGGCCTGAGCTTTGGCGATTCCCAGAGACGGGCAGAGGGCAGACGGAGGAGAATGGTGGAGAATTGTCAATTGTAGAAGTGGCCTCACCGACTCCAGGGTTGAGGGACTGATGATACTGATGATTAATGTGGTCTGTACCTGCCCATAGTTGCTTTCCGGACCTCTGAACATCTGAAGTATGGCGTTTCATTTCTCCAGGGGAAGAAGAACCGCGCACAATCAGAGAGAAAAAAGTTTTCCTTCTTACAACTAATGCTTTAGGAAGCATTTCAGTATATCGAATATAAACCGGGTTATGAATAAGATACTAGAGTGTAAAGACCATCATTTTCTTTTTGATTTCACTTTCATTTTTTTTTTCCTTTTGCATGTGTCAGTAAACGTAAATGTCTTGTGTACAGCCAATGATTTTAATGTCTTCTTTTTATTTCTATGTGTCAGTAGGCCTATATGCGAATTTGCTGGATACAACCAATAATGTTGATGTCTTTTTTATTTTCATGTGTCAATATATGTGAATGTCTTGTGTACAACCAACGATTTTACACAACTTGATTCTATCTGATTTCGGGAGATTAAAGATGCAATGGACGAAATGTGATTTGACGAAGAAGGATTGGATGCAACATTTTGCGCATGTCCTTTTTGACTTTGACTCGCGCGTTTAACAAACTTCACACTTGTCCTTTGTCATCACCTTGTCTTGTGTGTGTATGAGCACGCGCGCGTGTGTGGAGAAAGAAGGAAAGATAGAGAGTCTGTACATGCGCGTGAATCTGTTTATGTATGGGCATGCGTGTGCATGCGTAAGTGCGTGCGAACGTGTGTGTGTGTGTGTGTGTGTGTGTGTGTGTGTGTGTGTGTGTGTGCATGCGTGCGTGCGTGCGCGCGCGCGCGCGCGCGCGCGTGTGTGTGTGTGTGTGTGTGTGTGTGTGTGGCCGTGCTAAACATTAACACTAGTATTTACTCAGCATCCACAAGTACTATCAG
>JADBJO010002089.1:242500-255000 GCA_016801955.1 Conus betulinus
GCATATTAGCGAGCCCGGTTTCAGATCCACGAACACAAAGCAGAGCATACAACGTGCGTGTCACATTGTCTTATCTGTGAACCATCGCTACCAGATGAGTCAGATTCTTCGTGTTGACTGTTTTTCTATTTAAAAAAAAAAAAACAAAACAAACTTTTCATCGTCTCCCTCCCTCCTTCCTACTCCCCGCTTCCCTGAAACTCAGTGTTTTTCGGATCATCCGATTGATAGAACTTGAAACATACCCTAGTTTTAATAAGGGACCTCTTAAATGGAAATCTTTGAGAACATTGAACTAAACCGTTTGTGTCATATAATATTGACAGAATAGAATAGAACAGAATATGATATAATATGATAATATAATATAATATAATATAATATAAATATAATATAATATAATATAATATAATATAATATAACATAATATAACGTAATATAAGACAAAGATGGTGTGTGCATGTGTGTGTGTGTGTGTGTGTGTGTGTGTGTGTGTGTGCACTGACGAAAACAGCCATGTACAAAACTGCCGCGACAGACACTGATGTCACGAAAACAGACAAGAATTATAATACATGCGTGTGTGTTAAGGTCCTATCGCCCCTGGAGTCTTGTCGCTCTGACTGATTGATAATTTATGTGTCAACGGTGACAATCATCTTTTGCGTGTGTGACGGTGTGTGCGTGCGCATTTTCAGGCTCAGTGACGTCACTGGCGGACGAACGTGCGGACATCAACGTGAGCAGACCTGTGACAGCCTGGATATTGCACCGCTTTATTAATGTTGTTAAATGGGTCCCTCCACCCCCCTCCCTCTCTCTCTCTCTCTCTCTCTCTCTCTCTCTCTCTCTCCATGACTGCCTTAAAAAATTGCACTCATTCACTGCGCACGCACGTAGAAGCTCCCTCTCTCTCTCTCTCTCTCTCTCTCTCTCTCTGTCTGTCTGTCTGTCTGTCTGTCGGTCTGTCTGTCTGTCGGTCTCTCTCTCTCTCGGTCTGTCTCTCTCTCTCTCTCTCTCTCTCTCTCTCCTCTCTCGTCTCTCTCTCTCTCTCTCTCTCTCTCTCTCGCATCTGGTGCCGCATTCATCTTCCTTAGTATAACTTACGTGTATCTTTCAATTCATTTTACGTCTTCCTTCCCAACCCTAATATGTCCTCTCGTGGTTGGCGGGCTATAAACAACATGAATGTGTGTGTGTGTGTGGTGTGTGTGTGTGTGTGTGTGTGTGTGTGTATGACATTGCGCGACCCTTGTTTGATCCACTTTCTTTACTGTGAGACCGTCTACTAAAAAGAAAAAGAGGGTGAGAAAGGCACACCAGTGCTTGCCGATCATTTTCGTAAAAATAAAAAACACCTAATTTAAATTGATCAGTTTTTGCAAGGTTTACAAAAGTTCATATTGAAGTGGCATTTTTGATATTGCATTGCATACTAACTGATGATTATAACTTACGATCAAAATTTGCCGATGTCGATTGTCCAAAGAAAGCAACTGAAAATGAGGTGCATGATCGTTTTAGATTGTTTTGCACGTCTGGAAGACTAAGGGAAAAATTATCATGCCTGCATTCGATGTTAATCCTACCGCATATAAGATGGCATTTCTTACTGCTTCAACGAACGAACATACCTTGACATTTTTCCAGCTTAAAAAAAAAATGTTTACCACAACTTCATAATACATCACCGAGTAGGTACGTTCATACGTGCACACCATCATGAATCATTTCGACATTCGGGACTGCAAAGATACCGACACCCGTACATTTCAGCACATACTTCAACAGGCACATAGATATGATGGAGGTCGGGTAACTAAATTATGTGCATGGATTTAAAGGCGATACCGTACTCAGAGATACAGTCCAATTGTGAAATAGGGTTGTTTAAGTTATCGATGAGGTCACCGATATAAAATATTCCTTTTCTGGCAAAACCTTTTAAATGGATATTTCCCCCCACCTATGTCTTTGTAACTGTTACCACAGAATATTAATTCCGCTGAAGGTTTCTCAGACCTTAGGTTCAAATTCATATCTAAATGTTGTTTCATATCTCGAATATCTCCTTCCGTGGCGAGGTCCAGTGAGGGTGCGGGGGTGACAAGGAGGAGGGACGGGGGGGGGGGGGGGGGGGGGGGAGAGGGGGCAGGGGGGGGGGGGGGGGGGGGGGGGAGGGGGGGGGGGGGAATCCAATTAACTTTGTGAACGGCATGTATTTAATGTTAGTGTTCAACTTTCTGCCCAGCCAAACAGTAAACGTTTGCCTTCCATTAAACTTCGATTCCAGTCTGTCTCCAAAATCTTTTAACATTTTCAGGACATAATCGTATGCGTTCTGACGTCCTTTGGGAATAATTCAGAGTCATCTTCCTTGTTCTGTTTTGTCCTATTTGCACTCAAATTCAGCATTTAATGCTGGCGTTTTCTCGTGTTATTATTGCTCAAATTCTGACACAAAATCGGAATAGATACGGTGATACTGGGTCTCCTTGTCTGTAACTTCTCTTTATTTATCATTTATTACGACTGTTAATGTAAAAATTTACAATGAAAAGTTTTATTCACCTTTTTATATCTCATGAAAGGCATGTACATGTGAAACTTTGAAGCTACGGACTGTAGGCGTGTTTGCAAACATTTCTTCATTTGACAGTCGATCGTGTCTTTTTATACAGCATTTTGAAAAAAAAAAAAGTTCATGGAGAATGTCCATTGTCTTTTCTAACAGGGTACCATCTTTTCGCACACTATTTGTTATTTGTTGACTTACATTTTTCTAATTTAATTTTATTTTATTTTTACCATCCTCAGAAAATACTGGTTACTTTTCGACAAACTCAGTTCAGATTGAGTCGTGATTTCAGTTATCACATAACTCCAGCGGCACATGTAACTGACTATCGTTAGACCAGTCACCTGGTAAACGCGCGCGTCACAATCACAATACTGTTAACATTCTGCGTCTTACAGCTGAAAGAAAGCACGCGTATATTCTCTCGAAACTCGAGACTTTATTTTGTACGTTTCTAGCCACTGTTTCTTTCAATCATTACTTTTTCAATGATTTTAAGTGGCCTTGATATGGTTGGAAAAAATACACATAATGCACCATTTCTGAAAAATGTCATATTATTTTTTGCCCTTCTTTGCACAAATAATGTCTTCTGAGACACTTGCCTTTTCTGATACCAGCATACCCAATGCGATGTGAATTTATATATGCATACCAAACATACACGCATGAAAAGAAACTAGAAGAAACTATGTATACATGTGTGGGCATGCTTGAACACTTGCACGAACTTTAGCAAAAACCACCTCTACACACAACACGTCAGTATATCCACAATTATGTATCACCCATACAGAAAGTTGTTAAAAACGCATACAAAGTATGTGGACATATCTATAAAAGCACGGTCATGTACATATGAATTCATTGAATTTCGAGCGTTGATACCCATATGGTCAATTATAGTTACCAGTACATGTATTGCTTTATAGTCCCGATGAGGCTTTCTAAACACAAACTGGTGAGAGGAGGTGGAGAGGGGATGTGGGTAATTAAAGTGCCGGAGGGGGAAGAGGAAATCACAACAACAACAACATTCACACACAGGCACGCGAGCGAGAGCGCGCGCGCGCACGCGCATTATATACTTAGAATGTTTATTGTGTAAATGCAATAAGAAATGTAATGACTGTGCTTCGCAGTAATCCGTTGCGCTTAGTTTTGATTAGCGAATAGGTCTTACGCTGTTTGAATTTACATAGCCTGAAAAATTCTCCTAGCGTACATTTTGCAGGTTCACAGAAACAAAGAGTGAATACACTCAGATCTGTTACAACCAGACAGACTGTTTATTGCGCACATTTCCTGTGGCAGCTGGAGACGGTTATTGACTAATGTACACTGTGAAAACGTGTATACCTGTTAACGCTCTCACGGAGTTCCTATGTTGGTTGTGGTGCTCTTATTGCTTCCTATGCAAATTCTGACGGATAGATCACGGGCTAATTAACAGTCTTGGAGGGCTACATCAGAGCCCCTTAGCACACTTTGAGCGGCATAACTATCATAGTGTAAATCAGCAATGTCGGAGGGGATTATTGTAGACTAATTAGCAGACTTAGAGGGATATTCATAGTCCCTACTAGCACACTGGGGAGGGTGGGAGTGTGATATCACAGGTATCACAGCTTTTTCAATGGAGAAGAGGGGGGACAGTATCACAGCTTTTTCAAAGGAGAAGAGGGGGACAGTATCACAGCTTTTCAAAGGAGAAGAGGGGGACAGTATCACAGCTTTTTCAATGGAGAAGAGGGGGACAGTATCACAGCTTTTCAATGGAGAAGAAGGGGGGACAGTATCACAGCTTTTTCAATGGAGAAGAGGGGGACAGTATCACAGCTTTTTCAAAGGAGAAGAGGGGGACAGTATCACAGCTTTTTCACATGGAGAAGAGGGGGGACAGTATCACAGCTTTTTCAAAGGAGGAAGAGGGGGGACAGAATATTAACAGAAAAAAAAGATAAACTGAAAGGCGGTTTTCCGATCTAAGCTACATTTTTCCGAGTTTTTAATGTAACTCTCTCTCTCTCCCCCCCTCCCCCCCCCCCCCCCCCCCCCCCCCCCCCCCCCCCCCCCCCCCCCCCCCAACCCCCCCTCAACGCTCCCAACGAGGTTTTTAAGTGCAAATCAGTTGCATTTGTTTCTTTTCTTTTTATTTCCTTCCAAGTACCAGTCTTGTGCTGGCGTCTTTCGAAAGGATTCCTCTGAAAGTGCGCGCGCGCGCGTGTGTGTATGTGTGTGTGTGTGTGTGTGTCGTCACGTAACAGTCTGTGTCCCCTTGAGGTGCGATCCGAAGTCGACGCGATCGGGTCACGTTGAAACATTTTGTTACAACCATCAATCATTGCTGGGTGCAGACATATAATTTCATGTAGGACAGCAGAGAGAGAGAGAGGAGAGAGAGAGAGAGAGAGAGAGAGAGAGAGAGCAGACATAATCTCATATTAGGGTAGACGAGTGACTGAAGAGAGAGACAGACAGACAGACAGCGACAGTGACAGGTGGGACGGGGGTGGAATGGAGGGAGAAGGTACGGGGAAGTGGGGGGAGGAGGACCAGAACAGAAAGGTGTGGGCAAGTAGGATCAAGACCACGTGTTAGGACATGCAAGGTTGAGTCAGACTATTCGTGCCTGGACGTACAGTGGGCATGTTGGTGCGCGAGCGTCCATACATGCATGCAAACACACATGAACGTGCGTGCATAAATACGTACACACATACACACACATGCCACGCGCGCGCGCGCGCGCGCGCGCACACACACACACACACACACACACACACACACACACATGTACTGCAGTTAAGTACCTTTCTGCCACAAGCGCTACTCTTCTTATATTTGATTATATTTGACATTCTAAATGTGTAACACACACACACACACACACACACACACACACACACACACACACACACACACACACACACACACACACACACGGGATGTGACGAAAAGGATTTTAAAAATACGCGCAGTGTTCGTGTGTGTGTGTGTGTGTGTGTGTGTGTGTGTGTGTGAAGAACAAACAAACAAAAACCTCCGGTGAAAAATTGTAAGCCCTTTACTGCGAAGGTTTGTGGTCGGGAAGGTTGTGGGAGAGTGGGGCGAGGGAGAGTGTGTGTGTGTGTGTGTGTGTGTGTGTGTGTGTGTGCGTGTGTGGGTGGAGAGGGGGGAGGGGGGGGGGAGCCCGGAGGGAGAGGAGCACGCCAACGGATTGTCATGGGATTAGACACGAAAGCGCAGCTTCCCAACACCACCAAAAATGACTAGAGCCTGACACAGAGACGTCTCAATGACGCAAAGAGGGCGATAACAACCCCGCTTCAGCGCCACAGCTTCCGTCTGCCTCAGTTGACCACGGGTAGCACGTGCCCGGCGCTTTCTCAGTCTGTGACCTTTGTCGTCTGTCGTTGTGCCTTCCGGCCCTCCAATCGCCGGAAGTTAGCGCTGCCCTTTTCCAAACTGAGACCCGTTCAGTGGACACAGCTTTATACAAGATACATTGTTCAGCAGTGACAGCGTTTCACCACTCCTATTGTCAGACATCTGCTGAGTCGTAGCCACGAGACCCTCTTCTTCAATGTTCACATCTTAACAATGGTAGGTAGGCGCTCATAGCGTATTGTTCAGCCAAACACAGTACCACAATCATCGGTTAGCCAGCACCACTGTTGATTACATCGATCGTGTAGCCGGCGCTACACTTCACTGCATGCACTGACCAGCTTAGCACTACACCGTAGATCGCCCAGGCTGCGCTGCGCTTTATATCATTCAACTATAAAGCTACATGCTAGCTTTTCATATCGCTCGTGTCGTTCTTTTACCCTTTACTCGTGTATTGATTGGATCCAGCAAAATGTTTATTACTACCGTATTGATCAACTAGCGTTTCATTCTTTGATATACAGCTATACTAGCCTCCACCCATTCACCCTGTCCTCCCTTCCCTTCCGCTTATCCCCCTCCTCTCCCCTTGCACCCACCTCCTCCCACTCATCCCTTCCCTTCCCTTGTTCCCCATCTCCCTCCTCCCCCCGACATTGCGCCTATACATAGCCAGCATTACTGTTTACCACATATGTCGTACAGTTAGCATTGTTGTTTACCAATATGTCGTTTAGCCACAGTGAGCATTACTTGTAAAACCGAATATGTGTTTAGTGTGCCGTTTTGCCAGCGTTACTTATTACCATATACGTCGTACCAGCATTACTTGTTACCACGTGTGCCGTTTTGTCAGCGTTACTTATTACCACATATGTCGTTTTGTCCCAGCATTACTTCGTTACCCCAGCATGCCGTTTAGCCAGCATTACTTATTACTATGTAATCGTTTTGCCACTACTTGTTACTATCGTTTTGCCAGCATTTACATACATGTCGTTTAGCCAACATTACTTATTACCATATGAATCGTTTGTCAACACACTACTTACCACGTGTGTCGTTTTGCCAGCCATACTTATAACCACATATGTCTTTTCCCAGCAGTACGTATTACCACACACGTCGTTTTGCCAGCATTACGTATTACCACATATGTCGTTCTGCCAGCATTATGTATTACCACATATGTCGTTTTTGTCAGCATTACTTATTACCACATATGTCGTTTTGTCAGCATTACTTATTACCACATATGTCGTTTCTGCCAGCATTACTTATTCCCACATATGTCGTTTTGCCCAGCATTACTTATTCCTACATATGTCGCATTTCTACCAGCATAACAGCATTACTTATTCCCACATACGTCGTTTTGTCTGCATTACTTATTACCACATATGTCGTTTTCTCAGCATTACTTATTACCACATGTGTTGTTTTCTCAGCATTACTTATTCCCACATGTGTTGTTTTGCCAGCATTACTTATTACCATATGTCGTTCTCTCAGCATTACTTATTACCACATACGTTTTGCCAGCATTACTTATTACCACATATGGCGTTCAGCGGGCACTACCTCTTACAGTGTATGTCAGTTAGCTAGCACACCTTGTAACAGCCTGTGTCATTTACCCAGCATCACGTAATACCACACGTGTCGTTCAGCCCGCACTAGTTTGTTGCCACATGCGCCGTTCAGGCAGCACTACTGTGTAGTCACGAAAAGTGTCACAATGATAGAAAAACAAAGTAACCGAAGGTGAAGAAAATGTAGCGGGCGGGGGGGGGGGGGGGAGTAGGAATGTGTAGACCTTACTGAACGCACTTCTGGCAGACGAGCTTAAAAAAAAAAAAAAAAAAAAACGCATAACGTAATTGGCACTTCCGTCCAAGGTGCTGCTAACGGTCTGCTTGACAGGTGTCCTTGGTCTGTCTCGTCCAGTGATGGATAGCACTCTGAAACACTAAAGATTTGACCTCACTGACGCACAGACATGGTCACCGAGTTGGCCAACTGATGACCTTGGCACTGTTTACCATGACCTTCGACTTCAGTAACAGATCGGTAGACAAGAGTGAAGTAACCTGCTGAAAAGATTGTAAGCGAAACAGAGTGAGAGTGATGGAACTTCCGATTGAGCTGAGGTGATTTAATTGTTCACTGCAGTATGTTAGGTAACATACTCCAGCGCGCAAGATGGACCACAGTATCTAGTACTTGAATAGGAATGACTCCCGCTTAGCTAATGTTGTACTCTGGTTCACAACAGTGTCCGTTGTGTTGACCATTATCTTATCCTTGTGGACAACATCTTACCCTTGTTGACCATAAATATCTTATCCTTGTTGACAATATCTTACCCTTGTTGACCACAAGTATCTTATTCTTGTTGACAACAGGAGGAGGGAGATGGAGAATTTAATCAGAGAGTGTTTGATAGTCTCTTAGTGTTACAGAGTGGAAGTGAAGAAACCAGCCAGCCAGTTCATGGTGTATTATTAAACTTTTTTTTTCATTCAGGTTTTCAAAACAGCTCGAACTAGAATCTGTAAAAAAAAAGCACCGCGCGTGGGCCCATCTGTGTTTTGGTCAAGAAACAAACGGCATCTCTTTTCAAGTAAACTTTCATAGGCTGCGATCATGCGCACAGCAGAATGTTAACAGATAGGTCGAGCCTAACTGGTGGTGTTCAAGTTTGAACGGTTTTTCCAGGGGACATAACCTATTTCAAAGAGGCAGGTACTTCGACGCTTTGTTCGCCCGGCGCCGGCTGCACACCAAAAATGAATGCGCCAAGGCCTTGCTGAAGAAGTCGAGTATTTATAGACTTGCGCTATTAGACTTTTTTGAGAATTAAATTTTTTTTCCTCCTGAAAGTTGATTCTCTTTTTTCTTTCATATATGGCCATCAAGGTACAAGCCAGGTGGTTCCAAACAGACAGATTAAAATCAAAGGAATGGGACTGTTTCGTGCTCTTGGAGCTGATGCGAAGATAGGGTCACGGGTGAGTGGAAAGGCCTGAAAAGGTGTATCAAACTTAAGGGGAAGGTCATGTATTTGAAGATTGTTTGCGATTTTCATCAGTGAAAATCCCCCAAAAGGGAAATAATTGGTGTGTGTGTGTGTGGGGGGGGGGGGGGGGGGTCGTTCTTTTGCTAAAAAAAAAGTTTAACATTAAATGCTGGCTGAAAGTAAATGTAGGCCTGAAGCACTGACGATTATGATATTTGTGTTTTAGTGCAAAATCCTGATTGTGACGTATGGCCTGTACCTATCCGGCGCCCCTGGCTGCTCAACTGGCGCACATCATCAGCTACATCCACCTGCTTGATTTTTGGGGTGCCTGTTTCTCTCAGACTTCAGTCCTGCTCCCCGTTGATTCAGTCGCAGTGGAAACTGATCGATCGAAAAGAAATTTCTATCAGGGTCATTAAGAATTGGAAAGGTTCTGCCCCGTTCTCATCTCCCATTGGTATGTCAAGCGAGGCGTAGGTACTGGCTGTCACGTATCTGCCAGTAGCTTTGTTCATTGGATTATGACACGAAATACAAGAAATGCTTTTCACTTGACTTACAACATGCAGTAAAGCAAGTTTATCTTTAAAAAAATAGCTTCGAACCTTCCCTCTCTCTCTCTCTCTCTCTCCTCTCTCTTCTCTTCTCTCTCGTTTTTTGTTTTTTTTTTGTTTTTGTTTTGTTTTTGTTTTTTTTTTTTTGTTTGTTTTTTTTTTTTTTTTTTTTTTTTTGTTTTTTTTTTTTTTTTGGGGGGGGGGGGTTTTTTTTGATACAAAAGTGAACCAGACAGGAAACGCAGTAAATCCCATGCTGAACGCTTATTTCAGCACGACATGCAGTTCCGTGATTCGTGTGACACTGGCCTTAGTCATCGAGTGTCGTCATGCGTCGGTGCCGTTCCAGTGCAAGCTGCAAAACAGAAAGTTTCAGGTGATGTCTGTATCATCTGCTACCTGCCTGACGAGCTAGGGGCAAGCTACACAGGAAATCCCTCGTCAGAGAGATAGCATTTGTTACACGTCTACCGTGTCATTTTTTAAGTGACGCAAATGCCATCATTCAGATTGTAGAATTGTCTGTAAATCATTCTGGGAGACCATGTCAAATGTGTGTCACTTCCTTGAGTTCTTGTTTGCTTCTGCCAGAATACGGGTCAGCTCTGCATGTCACCGAGTCTATCACCGTGTCTATATGTCAACGTGTCTATAGGTCACCCTGTCTCTATGTCACGTGTCTATATGTCACCGTGTCTATCACCGTGTCTATAGGTCACCGTGTCTCTCTATGTCACCGTGTCTCTACTTCACCGTGTCCCTATGTCACCGTGTCTCCATGTCACCGTGCCTCTATGTCACCGTGTCTCTTTGTCACCGTGTCTGTATGTCACCGTGTCTGTCACCGTGTCTATATGTCACCGTGTCTATATGTCACTATGTCTATATGTCACCGTGTCTGTATGTCACCGTGCTCTATGTCACTATGTCTATATGTCACCGTGTCTCTATGTCACGTGGTGTATAGGTCACCGTGTCTGTATGTATGTCACCGTGTCTGTATGTCACCGTGTCTCTATGTCACCGTGTCTATATGTCACCGTGTCTATATGTCACCGTGTCTATCACCGTGTCTATAGGTCACCGTGTCTATAGGTCACGCTGTCTGTATGTCACCGTGTCTATATGTCACTGTGTCTGTATGTCACGTGTGTATGTCACCGTGTATCTGTGTCACCGTGTCTGTATGTCACCGTGTCTATATGCCCGTGTCTGTATGTCACCGTGTCTGTATGTCACCGCGTCTCTATGTCACCGCGTCTCTATGTCACCGTGTCTATAGGTCACCGTGTCTATAGGTCACCGTGAATCTATGTCACCGTGTCTATAGGTCACCGTGTCTGTATGTCACCGTGTCTATAGGTCACCGTGAATCTATGTCACCGTGTCTATAGGTCACCGTGTCTCTATGTCACCGTGTCTATGTCACCGTGCCTCTATGTCACCGTGTCTATATCTCACCGTGTCTGTATGTCACTGTGTCTATATGTAATCGTGTCTATATGTGTCGTCGTTGTTGTGTCACCGTGCCTCTATGTCACCATGTCTATATGTTACCGTGTGTCTATATGTCACCGGTGGTTTTAGGTCACCGTGTCTATACCTTACCGTGTTATAAGTCACCGTACTTATATGTCACCGTGCCTCTACGTCACCATCTCTATATGTCACCCGTGTCTATATGTCACTGTGTCTATAGCTCACCGTGTCTTTGTATGTCACCGTGTCTCTATGTCACCGTGCCTCTATGTCACCGTGTCTATATGTCACCGTCTCTATAGGTCACCGTGTCTGTATGTCACCGTGTCTACATGTCACCGTGTCTGTATGTCACCGTGTCTCAATGTCACCTTGTCAGTATGTCACCGTGTCTATATGTCACCGTGTCTTTTTGTCACCGTGTCTACATGTCACGGTGTCTCTATGTCACCGTGCCTCTATGTCACCGTGTCTGTATGTCACCATATGTCACCATGTCTATAGGTCACCGTGTCTATATGTCACCATATCTATATGTCACCGTGTCTATAGGTCACCGTGTCTCTATGTCGCCGTCTCTGTATGTCACCGTGTCTATATGTCACCGTGTCTATACATCACCGTGTCTATATGTCACCGTGTCTATATGTCACCGTGTCACCGTATATGTCATGTCTGTATGTCATCGTGTCTATATGTCACCGTATCTGTATGTCACTGTGCTTCGATGTCACCGAGTCTGTATGTCACGTGTCTATATGTCACCGTGTCTATATGTCATCGTGTATGTCACCGTGTCTGTTTGTGTCACCGTGTCTATATGTCACCGTGTCTGTATGTCACCGTGTCTATAGGTCACCGTGTCTTTAGGTCACCGTGTCTACATGTCACCGTGTCTCTATGTCACCGTGTTTATATGTCACCGTGTCTGTATGTCACCGTGTCCGTATGTCACCGTGTCTATGTGTCGTCCTGTCCATGTGTAACTATGTCTATTAGTCACACCGTGTCTGTATATGTATCACCTTTTTTTCGTTTCAGTAAGAGTTCCAGATGTCACCGTGTCTATATGCCACCGTGTCCATTTCTCACCAAGTCTTAAGGTGAGGGTTAGGGTTTGGTTAAGGTTTAGCTACGGATATGATTAGACAAACAGACACGGTGGCATACAGACACGGTAACGTATATATCCAGAGGCACACAGAGCCGGTGACATAAATCAAGTACTTTCGAGCACATTTGTGAATTCTAGACAGAAAAATGGAACCGTCTTTTAAGTTTGGGGGAGTATGTCGCGGTAAAATTTCGTGCCTTCTGTGATCATCTATCAGGGGGACAAAAAGAATGATGTTGCAAAACAAACAAAAGATCCATGAGCAAAAAATTGAAACATTGTAGTAAAGTTAAAATGATCATGTGAGTTTTAATTAAGATCTCTCTGTCTGTCTGTCTGTCTGTTCTCTCTCTCTCTCTC
>JADBJO010002089.1:260000-262500 GCA_016801955.1 Conus betulinus
TGTGGTGTCTTCACTTCTTCAGAAAGAACAGCATTCCTGTCGATAACAGAGGAATATTTATCGAGGCCATCCCCTCTCCAAGAACAGCACCACTTGAATGATAACTTAGACGCTTTGGCTATGTACGTGTCTTATCCAATGATTGCAGTATTTCGGTGCATAATGCCATGCTTGCGGTGAACTGTCTCCTGTCTTAAAAAGCTAAAAAAAAAAAAATTTAAAAAAAGCAGCATTTTACTGAATTTGGGAAAGCCTGATGTGACGCATTCTCTTTCCAAGAACTGCAGAATTTTAGTGGATTACATGGATATCCTTGGCGAAGTCTGCCTCTCCTCAAAGAACAGCAGTATTATAGGGAGCAGTAGAGTAATTCTTGGCGTAACATATCACCTCTCTCCCTCTCTCTCTCTCTCTCTCTCTGTGTGTGTGTGTGTGTGTGTGTGTGTGTGTGTGTGTGTGTGTGTGTGTGTGTGTGTGTGTGTGTGTATGTGTGTGTGTGTGTGTGTAATAAAAAAAAATAAAAAGCAGCACTTAAGTGAATAATAGGGGAATCCTCGGCATAGCCTCTCTTCTCTCCCAAAACCGTAGCATTTCACGGTGTTTTTTTTTTTTTTTTAACCCGTACAGAGATATGTGGCAAGACTGATTTCCCTCAACAGTAATGTCGCAACACTCTGATATTTTGCCATTCCACAGTCCAACAAATCTTCGTATGGATTATACAGGATCTTCAACACACGTTCCTCTGCACTTATACTCATAAGCAAGACAACACCTAACATTGACCCCGCGGAAGGCACAACTTTCGGCTCCTTTCTCCACATATCGGGTGCAACAAAGATTCAAACCCCAGACCTTCAAAACTGACCCCAGCGCACCAACCTTCTCAGATCCTTCAGTTTCTTGCTTGTATTCAACTCAGGCACATCCTTCATCTAACGTCACTGACAGCTTTCTTTACTTCTGTCGGTTTAAAACTCGGTTTTCCGGAGAAAACTGAATGTTGAAAGCAACTTACTGTCCGGTGCACGCCGGACATTAGAAGTGAGATGCGATCGTTAAAGCCGTATGGTTTCTGATGATGATAGGTGCTATGGCAGGGAGATGAGCGACAGGGGTTTTAAGAGCACAATAAAAGCCAGGCAGTATGAACGGTACGACACCTGTGCCGGTATTAATGACATGGGGGTGTCAGTTACCGTAGAACGCAGTGTCATTTGTTTAGCACTATGGGGGATGTTTTCACCCCCTCTGACAGTTTAAATGTCAAAAGGTCTAACACAGGGGAAATAGGTTGAAGAGAGGAAACAGTGGTGAATAAGTGCGAGTGTGCGTGTGTGTGTGCTTCTGTATGCATGTGTGCGCACACACGCACGCTTCACACACACACACATACACACACACACACACACACGCGCGCGCGCGCGCGCGCGCGCGCACGTGCACACACACTCACACACACGCATCCGCTCATGTATAGATTAAATTCCTTCTCACACCCATAGTCATATTTCTGCATCGAACATTTTATCCTTTTCAAACTCTTCTACCTTACAATGTGTGCTTTTCTTAAATGTGAAAAGCGGGGGTGGAGAGGGGGGAGGGGGGGGTAAAGCCTAACATGCCTCAGACTTTGACAGTTAGACAGCACAGACATCTGCTTATCTCCTCCCGCATGTTAAACAGAATTCATTCAACACACATGCGAAAAAGAGTACTACTTTTTATTGGCTTTGATCCAGTTAGTTCCAAAATACAAACATGTGCTATATAAATACAAACACGTCATGTGCTATATAAATACAAACACGTCATGTGCTATATAAATAAATACAAACACGTCATGTGCTATATAAATACAAACACGTCATGTGCTATATAAATACAAACACGTCATGTGCTATATAAATACAAACACGTCATGTGCTATATAAATACAAACACGTCATGTGCTATATAAATAAATACAAACACGTCATGTGCTATATAAATACAAACACGTCATGTGCTGTATAAATAAATACAAACACGTCATGTGCTATATAAATACAAACACGTCATGTGCTATATAATAAATACAAACACGTCATGTGCTATATAAATACAAACACGTCATGTGCTATATAAATACAAAACACGTCACGTGCTATATAAATACAAACACGTCACGTGCTATATAAATACAAACACGTCATGTGCTATATAAATACAAACACGTCATGTGCTATATAAATACAAACACGTCATGTGCTGTAAGTCTGCGTTTCACCCCGTGGACGCCAGTATCCAGTATCTAGCCATAATTTGTATCCCACACAAAGTCTCCCACGTCGACATTTTTAATTCCAACATTTGATGTGAAAATGTCACCATACAACGCACACGAACGGTAATACTACAACATTTACTTACCTAGCTTACGCATACGCACGCGTCGGTCACGGTCTTTATCTTCAGACCACAACTAACAACTTCAGCATGCGTCTTGAAAATAGTGTAC
>JADBJO010002089.1:267500-287500 GCA_016801955.1 Conus betulinus
TCAAGGGGCGGATCTAGGATCCCTTCCACCTTGATGGAGGTTTGCACTCAGACAAGTTTCCTTTCTGGTTACTGCTGTATTTTACCAGCTTTGACCTACCTGTAGTTTTCCAAATCAAGCCACTTCACAACAAATCACATCCTCATCCCCTAAAACAAAAAAACAAAACAAAACAAAACAAAACGAAGACGCATTTTGTCGGTTTTAGACATGCCGAGAATTCTACAGCCCTAACAACTTGATAACATTCATCATTCAGACAACCCCCACAGAATTTTGTTGTGTTTTCTTTCCGTTTTGAACCTTCTAAGAGTTTTCCCAAGATAGCCAGTTCATGACATTCATCAGAAAAACAACTGCATAGAATTTGAAGATGCATTTTGTCAGTTTTGGATCCATCTAGAGTTCTCCAAATCTGACCATTTCATAACATACATCAAGTGAGCGACCAAATAAAAGTTGAAGACAAGTTTTCGTAGCTTTGGGTGCACCTGGAGTTCTCCCGATCTAACCACTTCACAACATTCATCGTACAGATAATCGATAGAATCTGAAGACATATGTCGTCAGTTTTGAAACCACCTACAGTTCTAATGTAGCCATTTAATAACATTTACCATACATACAACTCGGTAAATTCTGAAGAATTATTTTGTAATTTGTGGACCTGACCAGAGTCGTCCAAATCTAACCGGATTATAGCATTCGTCGTACAAACAAAGCAATAAAATTTGAAGATAATTCTTTCAGTTTGGATCTACCTAGAGAGTTCTCCCATTCTGACCACACTTCGTGTAATTTATCAGGCAAACAATACAGTAAAACTTTTGATCGCGTTATCAGACGAACAGTCAGATAGGATCAGAAGCGACAGCAATACGCCGTTCTACACCGGCCCATGATAGATACGGAGCATAAATCATTCCCACACAAAGCACAAACATGCTGTAGATACAGCGCCCATGATCTGCATACAATTTCGTTCCTTACCTGACGCGCTTTATTCAGCACAAAGTAAAATGTTGCTCTTGTGGGTGTTTTTTTTTTTTTTTTTCAAGACTACAGACAGCTTACCCCGGGCGTATAAATCCTGGCGGCCGGCGCCACCGACGATGTAAAACCAGGGAGGAAAAGGTGTTTCAACAACAGACCATAGTGTCTAAGATGGCTTCGACAACAACTATGCAAGCCACAGGTGACTGTCCTAGGTGTTGGCTTGATATATCGCTCTCATTCCAAATATCGTTGTGGTGTGGTTGTGCGTGTGTGTGTAGTAGTAGTAGTAGTAGTAGTAGTAGTAGTAGTAGTAGTACTGTGGGCTCTTGACACGTTTGCCTTACCACATATGCATTTTGTTCCTGCACTATATTTCGTTCTGAATGCGTCGAGTTTCAGTCTATAAAAATACTGAAACAAAGTTCCTGTACTGATACATATCACGAACCTGCAGGTGTTCAATGCCTTCAACCTCATCAAAACTAAGAACATGGCTATTTTGAGCATTAACCCGCAAAAATAGGGATGTTCTGGTTGTTTCTAAAAAAAAAAAATCCCAAGCCACATGTTTTAAAACTTGATGACACTCTTGTAAAGTCAAGGGCACAGAAAGTGACTGTGCACTCATTTCAGTTTTAGCTCCCTTTTTAGCAGATCTGTCAGCGAATTCATTCATTGCCCCAAATTCCACAGTGTGAAGGAACCCAGAAAAAAGTCAAATCGGTCCCTTTGCACATCAAAATATGAATTAAATAACATATTTCCTTTAAAATAAAGTTTTCAGAATTAGAACTGAAAAACTTGATAGATTGTAGTACTGACATTGAGTCGACACATAACACATACTTGCAAGATCGATTGCGGTAAATCGATTAAATATGTCAAAGCCATTAGTATAGCTATCATTTCGGCAACTAAAATAGATCGATTTTTGCCTATCGAATATGCTTTATCTACTTAAGTGATGGAATAACAAAAGCAGATCCAGCGTCTTTGTTCTTTGTCAATGATCCATCAGTATATACCTTAAGATGGTTAGGATACTTGCTTTGCATATGCATCTTTGCTGAATATGACAAGATATGCGGATGATCAGCTTTTTTAGCATCAGTGTGATTAAGGTCAAATTTTGCCCTGTTTCTTTCTTTCCCAGCTTGGGATTGGATCAGTGTGAGAAATCTTTGCCAAAGAGTCGGGGGTCAAATCAGTTTTCTGCAACAAATGGGCAGAGTACGAGCCAATAGTTGACAAGCAGGAAATGTTTTTTTGCTCGTTTGGGGTAATCAGTAGATGGATGTAAAGAGATTTCTGTTTCATTTACACCTTTCATAGCTGTACATTTCATAACATATTTTGCCAAAGTGAGTGTTCTGTATTCGTTTAAAGGCAAAACATCAATTTCTGAATATGTCCCTACTGTAGAAGCATGTACAGGGATTCCCAAGCATAATTTAAAAGCCTTGCTTGCTATCAACACTTTGCAGTTTTTGCAACAAATATTTAGGAGCACAAAAGAAAGCTTCTTGAGCATACGATAGCTTAGAACGAACGAGTGATATTGCCAGATGTTTCAATGTTTTTACATCCTGGCACCAGCTTTGCTTGCTTAAGATTTTCAAAAAATTTAAGCTTTTCCTTGCCTGGTTTAAGAGATAATCAATGTGAACTTTCCATGTCAATTTAGATGTGAAGTAAACGCCTAAGAATTTTACTGAGTGTACATACTGAAGTGTGTTATTCCATCAAGCCTAAAAGACGGCAGATCAACAGGATCATCACCATTATTAAATAACACTATATACGTTTTTTCATGGGAAAGTTTCAGTCCATTTTCAAACAAATACTTACTAAGATTATTTAGCTCTGCCTGATACATTTTTTTGTAATAGTTGATTGATCTTTTTGGCGTGTTTTTTTCTTAGACTAGCATTTATCCACATACACAGATCATCAGCATACTGCACAACGGTAGCGTTTTTAGTTACGTGCTTTGGGAGATCATGTAACAAAATATTAAATAACATTGGAGCAATTACGGAACCTTGGGGAATGCCCATTTCTAACGATTTAAAAATTTGAATATGTGTTTTCTACCCTGACTTGCAAACTTCTTTCTGATAAAAAATTCTCTAATGTAGTTATAAAAATTACCAGATATGCCAATTTTCTTCAGTTTATAAAGCAATCTAGCATGCCACACGCTATCAAAGGCTTTTTTAACATCAAAAAATGTTGCCAGAATACTCTTTCGCCTGGCAAATTGATGCTTAATTTGTGTTGTTAATTTTTACAATGTGGTCAGTTGTTGATCTTCCTTTTCTGAAGCCTGCTTGATTAATAGGTATTATTTCATTTTTATCACAAAAATAGATAAGCCGATTTAGTATAATTCTTTCCATAAGTTTTCCTACATGAGACGTCAGAGCTACAGGCCGGTAACTGTGAACACTTGTTAGGAGAGATTTTCCTTGCTTTACAATGGGGGATAATTACAGACTGTTTCCAAATTGATGGCATAACACCATTATTCCAAACCCGTTGGAATATTTTCAATAAAAAAAAAAAGATAATTATCTGGTAAATGTTTCAGCATTTCATTCGAAACAGCGTCCAATCCAACTGATGATGATTTATTACCTATCAGGGAGATGGAGTCGTTTAACTCGCATATAGTTATGGGGGCATTTATATAGTGGTCATTATTTGAAACTGGCTCTTCGTACATCTCTGTTTTTTTTTTCTTCCCTTTTCCTATGTTGTATGCAATCTTGTGGAAGACTTTCTAGACGCATCGTCTTTGAAAAACATGTTAGCGAATGCTTCTGCTTTTTCAGATGAGGTTGAAAATTTTTTATTATCCAAATTAACTGGATATCTTGGGAGATTTATATTTTTTTTTCATAGTTTGAAATTTTTGCCACACTTTTTTGAAGGTCTTTATGATGAGAAACTTCTTTGGCACAAAACGCTGTCCAGTAAAGCCGCTTTGCTTTTGCAATTACTCGATTAGAGTGTGACTTAGCTTTTTTTTTCATTTCTAGGTGGTTTTCTTCACTTTTGTTTTTAATATACTCTTTGTATTTTAGTTTCTTTAAGGCTACAGCTTCTTCGCAATCCTTAGTCCACCACACATTACCGGTATGAAGTGTTTTTTTGAGAAGTATTAGTATGACATTTTGGTATTGAATCATCAGCGGCCAAGAGAATCATTTTGTTGAATTTTGAATACATATCATTTACATTTTCTTCATCTTCACAAAAGGTCTCTATGTGTCTATAGGAAAGAAAAGCCTTGAACTTATCCCAGTTGGCAAACTTATAATTGTATTTAGGTATTTTGTCTTCAGGCAAATTTTTTATGTCGTATGTTTTATTAATTGTCATTATGATGGGCAGATGATCACTTCCAAGAGTGTCATCAAAAGTTTGCCACAAGCAATCAAAGGCTAATTGGGGGGAAATCATTGTCAGATCTATTGCGCTTGATCTATGGGTGGGAATGTCAGGAATCCTAGTTATACTGCCATCATTAAGCAAATACAATGAAGAAATCCACCACGTTTTCAAGAAAACGATTGCTTGTTATGGATGAACAACCTTTGTCCCAAAATGGAGCGTGAGCATTAAAATCTCGGCAATCAACCATCTTTCCTTAGAGCTGTCTATTGTATGTAACCATTCAGTATTTTTCTCGTCTGGACCTTTAGGCAGATATACAGACACAATTGAGAACAACGTTGTTACTGACTTTTACTGTGGCCGCGCACGAATACAAGTTTGCAAGATCAGACGGTGCTGGTGATGGTCGTATTAAGTATTCAGTGCCTTCTCTGATATATATATATATATAGCAGTGCTGACTTTTTCCTTTGTATCAAAAATTCGATTGTGCACTGGTGGATAATAAAAGTGTGGTAATTTTGGTAATTTAGTTTTGCACACATTTAGTGACTGCAAAATCAATATTTTGTAGCAGTTATTTACCAAATGTTGACGTAAAAATGCTTCGTTCGTGAACACAGATCTGGCATTCCATTGCAAAATCTTAAATGAGTTATCAGGCATGTCACTGATAAACTAACAACAGAATAGCAGGGGGTTGGGGTGCAAATAAAACAATAAGTAAAATAAATAAGCAGAGAGAGAGAGAGAGAGAGAGAGATTTCTAATTTTCAAGATAACGTGATATACCAACTTCCTTCTGCTGAGTATAAACCTGTCAGATAGGGTAATTTC
Organism: Conus betulinus; assembly: GCA_016801955.1. NCBI lineage: Eukaryota > Metazoa > Mollusca > Gastropoda > Neogastropoda > Conidae > Conus > Conus betulinus. The sequence continues at coordinate 272,733 of JADBJO010002089.1, forward strand.
TGTGCTGAAATTAAAACAAATCTACTTCCATAAAACCGACAAATGTTCTGAGTATGAAATATAAATCTAGCACCAGTCACTCAAAACGTCATAGTAGTTCCACCAAGCACGCCTCTCCAGTGGAATAGGCTGGTCATGACGCCTGGGGTGAGATGGAAAACTCCTGGGTGAATGTGGCATGGTGCGTCTCGTGGTCTTCCTAGGTGTCGTCCAGAACAGCTGCCGGACGTGTCTCCCAAGTTGCCGGCAAGCACACTGGCTCCTCTCCGGGGTCGGGGTGAAGGCCGTTTTGCAGCGTCCTGTTGTTCGGCTTCAGGTTGGCGTGACTGATGAAGCTCACTTTTGCCACGTCAAACAACTCGGAGCTTGTAAAAGCATTAAACAAATCAATTTTCATGCCCATCTCTAGATGATCGACAGGCACAATTTTGCTGATAATGATATTTGCTTGTGGATATTTGGCAGCAATGTCTTTAACAGCTTTAGTAAAGTTTTTACTGCAGACATCGGGATCCATATGTTTTAGATCGTTTATTCCACAGTGGATAACAATAGCATCCACTGGTCTTTCAACTGAGGATACGGCATTCTCCAATGTTGGTTTTAAGTCACTGATCTTATGAGCTTTCCTTGACAAGGTACTAAACCCGTAAGACCGTCCGAGTCTTCTCCCATGGACTCCAGTCAACACAGAATCGTGCAAAAGCAAAACAAGAGGCACGTCCTGCATTTCTTCCGTCTTGATTTCCTCGGTTTTACTCGAACGCCCTTTGACGTCATTTTTGCTTTTGACGTTATTGATGGGAGATTCTGAGTTTCTTTTTTCTGCTCGATTATTTTTTGTTTTCTTTCTTCTTGTTGGTCTTGTGCTCTGTCAGTCCCGAGCCAGTTGTTTTGACGGTTTGGGACTGAGAGTTGGTGGAATTGACCTTGCAGCTTCCGCTTAGGTGAGGCCTTGACTCGTGTTAGATTTTTTAGAACTGACGTTCTGTGCCTTACTGTTGCACTGTTCTTTTGGAGACCCTACTGGTGGCTTGCCAAAGTTAGAAATTAGATCGTTCTGCTTATTAACAGTTTTTTCTAATGAATCAATTCTTTCGCACAGTTTCTGAATCAGTTGTTTCAGCTGCTTGATTTCACTTACTGTGTCTGAAGCAGTTGCACAGTTTTCATCGCTGCTCGTTTCTTCGTCGTTAGGGCCTGTTCGAGCGTCCACAGCTGGCAGCGCAGCTCGCTCCAAAACTTCCTTTCGAAAACAGGCTGACTCCTCACACATTTTTGTCTCACTAGACTCTTTTTTCCGAAGTCAGGCTGTTTTGACGTTTTACGCAGACTTCTGGATCTTGTCATTCTGGTCATGGTTCTGGTAGATTTGCTTAATTTCAGCCAGATGTAAGTTTACTTACTGACAGTTTCCGCCATCTTGAATCATGTGTGTGTGTGTGTGTGCGTGCTTTCAGTTTTTAAGTATTCCAGTGCTGGGCACATTTGAACTAGTGAGAAACTGGCAACAAAAACTTACACACACACACACACACACACACACACACACGCTCAACTGTCATCGTTTTCCGAATCAGTAGTGGTCCCGCTCATAGCATGACAGTGGCCCCGTGACAGCGAAGTGCCCTGCGTTTGGTGCCACGACGGTGTCAGAGGTCCTTATACCCAGCCATAAGTCAGTCTCCCACAGAGCAGTTTCATTCACAACCTCAACGATGTGTGTGCTCTGCTCAAATGCACGAGCTGATCCATATTCTTTGAGTCATTTTACCAAAATATTATTTTCTGTCCGGGGGAATTAAAAGCAAGCACCTGTTCTTCGTCAAGGTAAGGAGGACACAAAACCATATAGCAAACGACCCCCCAAAAGTTCTTAGCAAAAATAATAAGGAGAGACAGACACACAGACACTCAGACACACAGACAGACACAAGAACACACAGATAGGGGAAAGGGGGATAAATAGTACCCCATAAGAAAAAAAATTAATAGAAAATCATCTGTAAGTTCATCGAAATTTTTTTTTTTTTGCATAACGTTTAAAACAACATGGGTAACAAATAAAGAAAACATGTGGATTGTGCCGTCAATGGGGAGTGAAAAATAATTATTTTACTATTTTGGTCAAGTGGTACTTTTTACCCACCCATGAGTCCAAATGGTACCAGTAAGAGGCTAATAAGTACCAAAGGATAAAAAAAAAAAAAAAAAAAATGTGTAGAAAAAATCATCACGAGCAAAGCTCGCAGGTGTAGCTACCATTAGGCTCACAGCCTGCACAAGCAACATGAACCCATGAGCTACAAATGGTGCATTGAATTATGTCTTCCATTAGATCTTCGTCGCAAATAAAGCAATACCAGCTTTGACCTTTGGAATCTTTATAGGTTGTGTTCTTAACCGACTTTGCCAATCCGTTTGTCTCAACAGCCTCTGAACACGCCTTGGATTTAGTGCCCCTACTCTTTGTTTTTCTCTGCCAATTTTGTTTTTTTAGTTTTGGCGACAAAATCTAGTTTTTTGGCTTTTGGTTTGGACTTCTTAATGCTTTCAGACTTAACGAGTCTTTGCTTATGAGGAGTTGATGTCAAAATTTCAGACTGCTCTGTTTTCTTCTTTCGTTTTTTGAGACCGATTTTTCTTTCACTTCACTGGGATTGGGGAGATGACGCTCACAGGCACATAATTTGATTTTGTCTTCTGTTTTGGAACAAGACAGTCATAATGACCAACATCTTCTCCAAGGGATCTAAATGCAATGACAACTGGGGAAGAAGATGGGAAATCATGGATACCATATTTCAGCACAGAATCATCTGTGGCGTTCATGATAACAATAGGTCTTTATAACTCTAGCTGTGGAGACAATTTCCAATTCACCAACCATCGTGTTGGGGTTAGACATATCATCTAATCTGTCAAAAATGGTAGAATAGTTTGAATGTGGCATATCAGCACACAATGTTGTTGCATCTAGATCAGTGTATGCAGTGGCATTCTGACACATCGAGTGCACAACTTGGGCCCTAAGGGAGTCTGCTGCAGTCTTTTCTTGTATCTTAACTGGTAGACTTTCAGGCACACCATCAGTGTTTCTTTCTGCATGTTGAAGTGCTTGGTCCATTGCTATTGCCACGCTTCGAAAAAAGCACCGTCCATCCGGTGCTGCCTGAATGGTCTTGTAGTCTGAAATAGATGTAGGGACTGTTAAGTGATCACAGACAGCCTCTGAATTTGACGTGGAAACTGGATCACAAACGGGAGATGCTGATTCTTCGTTCTGAGGTTGGGCATCTGCAGTTTTGGGGTCTGGAACAGGAACACTTTGGCATGGATGTTGAACCATCTGACGTTTTTTTGGTATGTAGGCTGTGCAAACACAGATTCAGATTGTGTAACATGTGAGGTTGGTGTTGAAGGGAGATCAGCAGAAGAACAAGGTGATTCTCCATGCTCGGACACAGCAGCTGTTGTTGCAGTTTGGGTTTCCTTTTGTATGGGAAACTCCCCATGCTGAGGTTTTGATGCATTTGGGACAGGGCCAGTCGACACAGGGATGTTGATGATTGCACGACTGGAGGCTACAAAGTCACTTTCATTGAAAACATGTCTATTGCACGGCCAGATGCCACATTTGTTGAAGCCACTTGCAATGGTCGCAACTGATGCAGCTCTCTTGGAAATGCCCTACCTAAAATGTCTGCAACTTGGAACACAGTTAGTCCTCTGCCAGGATGATTCAGAAGCTACTTGTCGGATTCTTGGACATAGTATGTCTGAAGAGGCCTGAAAAATGAAACATCCAATGGTTGAAGTTTATGGGTGGTGTGTGGAGGCAGGCTCAGCATGATCACACCAGCGTCTCTTGTCGCTAAGATTGCTTTCAAGTTTTTTGCTATGGGTCGTGTGTCCCATCTATGATCAGCAGGACGGGGCTCTCTTTCGTTGGTTTCACATTCTGAATGAAAAAGTCCAGCCACTTTGCAAAACTCTCAGGCGTCATCCAACCACTTTCATTGCATACTGCAATTGTTCCTGGAGGTGCACCATCAAGTAACTCATCCTTCATGCGTTTCCTCTTGTAGACGAGCATAGGGGGGATTTGGTTCCCTGCAGCACTGGCACAAAATATTGCTGTGGTGTTGATGCCTTTTTCAGCACTTGTTACTTTTCCCACTTGATGTCTTCCTGAAAGGCTCACGACTTTTGTTGTTTTTTTTTGCACTGTGGACAGACCTGTCTCATCGCAGTTGTAGATCCGAAGGGCATCAAGCTTCTTGTCTTTAATGATGCTCTCCAACTTGTCAAAGAAACGGCTGACTGAAGCTTTATTAAATCCAGAGCCACGGGCCATTGAAATGTGGCCTCTAGCTGTCTCAAGCTTAATTTGTGTGCCGTTTCATAAAGGCTGTAAACCAGTCTTTGCCCGCCATTCCCTCCTCCTTGTTGAATATGTGAGGAAGTCCATTGATTTCACAGATCTGGAATGCCAGGCGCCGAATATCGTTCGGTGTCATCCCAAAGAGCATGCTCTCCATCTGAAGAATGTGCTGCACGAGCTCTTCTTCAATCTCTTTGGACAGGACAGTCATTTCTCCCTCTCATCATCAAGTCTCCTTTAGCAAACTTATTGAGATCGTTCTGATGCCTCTTCAATATTGGTTTTGAAATACCATACAGTCTTGAGACTTCATTCAGGCCACGGTGTTTTCTTTAGTCTTCAAGCGCTCAGTGTAGATCATCTTGAGACCATGTTGCGGCCCTGCCCCTAGGGAAACCCTAAATCAATGTGAGAACTCAGTGTGTGCCCTCAGTTTGTGCAAGCACATATACAAATAAAATCAATACAGTGCTGACATTTTGAAATCCAAATGCATATAGCCTATGCTTAGAAATGTAGCTTAATGGAAATGAGTCCATGTTTTAAGAAAGGATTAAACATAAAGCCAGCATTAAAAAAAAAAAAAAAGTTTGCCGTTGTGAATTGTACTTGACTCTAACACTGTAAGTAAAGTCGAATCGTAAATTATTTAAGGATGCTACACAGTCTATCACACACACACACACACCCCTGCCACGCCACTTCCGTAAGTTGGTCTTCTATACGACCCTAGCTGTCGATGGAGTCGTAAACTCAAACTCAGCCCTTCCTTGAGTCTCCCTTAAGGCGGGCTAGTTTATTAAGAGGATCTGGTTACAACGGGTCATTAAAGTGAAAGTGATAGACAGACAATTAGACGGTGGTTTTACCCGTCCCAGTACCTGATTTCACAGATCTGGAATGCCAGATTACCCGTCCCAGTACCTGCAAACTGTGTTCGGGTAAAAAGTACCAGCAGTCGGGCAATTAGTACCACTGGTACTAATTGCACTCTGGTCACCGGTACTATTTGCCCGACCATGCCCAAGCTAGCGAACAAGAGCCTAGCATGCAAACCAACATCGATGGCCCCAACTAAAGTTATTGTTTCAGAGAGCATTGGTCGTACATGTTGTGATAGCGAGTTGATCTTGATTGATTGTGTTGTTAGTGAACAAGATTGCATACAACATGGACAGAAATAACATCAAACATTGTCAAAATAAAACAAATACTCACTGCTTCGGTTTGTCCCGCGCTGCCGCCATGATAACAACTGGGGTGAAGAAGGCAACGTGGTTGTGCCCCTTTGTCAGGATGCATTGTCGTGGGCGGTGTTTCGATATATGAAATCTGGGTGCGGTACGATTTAGCCGCAGGTACTATTTATTTCCCCTACACAGACAGACCTCCTTTCCCCTACACAGACAGAGACACAGACAGAGCCAGGGAGACAGAGACAGAAAGAAACAAAGAAAAAAAGAAAATGAAAAAAAAAAAGAAAAAAGACAAAAATTGAAGAAAAAAAAGCACGCAAAAAGAATAAGAGAAGTGGTGAAGGGTTGTGTATGCAGTTGCATTTCATTATGGCGGAAAATTACTCATGGTCGAAATGTGAGAAAGCTACATTGCTCATGTTCGTGGAACAATTCAGCGCAGACGATTTTTGAGCCCATCCAGATAACCAAATTTTTTGTGCGCACCCACGCCAGTCGAAATGTTCGTGCATCTAAGACCAACGAATTTTGCCCGCTGCCAGACAAAAGGATTTTTGTCCGTATCAAAATCAGAAGAATCTTACGCACATTCAGGCCATGCGAATTTGCTCTCACCCGTGACAGACAATTTGGAACACATCCACAGCGCGCGAATGTTACATCCAGACTAGAGGAATTTTGCATTCATCTAGATCGGACGAATTTTAAGCGCATTAAGAGCAGAACTGAAATTTACGCACAATACGATCAGACGAGTATTACGCGCATTAAGATCAGAAGAGTTTTACGTGCATGCAGACCATTACGAGTTTTTACTCTTGTCCTGGGCAGATGAATTTTAGACCACATTCAAAGCGCACGAATGTTGAAAAATCTAGACCGGATGAATTTTGCTCTCACCCAAGGCAGACGAATGTTACGCCCATCCAGTCCAGTCGAATGTTAAGTGTGTCCGGACCAGACGAATTTCATCTGCATCCAGAGTAAGTGATTTTGCACGCATTCAGCGTATGTGAGAACTGGTGCGTGAGATTCCACCAAACACTGGTTTTTGAGCGTGAACATGCGAAATGCTTTTGGAACTCCCTGAAAAAAACACTATCAAACAAAAATGTGGAAGTGCACACACCGTTAAGATCTTGCGTGTTTTTTATTACGTTTAGTGTGGATAAACATTTTATAACTTGTTCCATTTTTCATTTCATTATAATATCTGTACATATATTTCTTTTCATTATAACATCTGTATATGTAAAGATTTGAAAAAGAAAATGTTTACCAAACATATTTCTGTTTTAGAGGCTATTGAACAAAACAAATAGAAATGAACAGTATAAATTAGTACTAATAATCTGTCCAACTTTAACACAGAATGGAGTTACTACAAACACCAGTGTTTTCAGCACTCAACAGACTGTAGAACAGACAAAAAAAACACACACACACAAACTGTCTGTTATACTTTTTTCGTTTTAAAGTGTCCTTTTCATGCCCGTATATGCATTCAAGCTGTTTGATTACTTTCTTTTTCATTGACAGTTTCTGTCATTTCAAAACTATATATGAACGCCATCATATTATTTTTTCGAAAATGTATTAGTATGTGTATTTAAATAATCAGATAAGCTCTACGTGCATCCAGGCCTTGTGATTTTTGCTTTCATCCTGGGCAGACAAATTTTGCACAACCGCCCTTAGCACAAGAATGTTACACTCGCCCAGACCAGACAAAAACTGCACCCATTCAGATCAACAAATGTCACGCCCATCCACACCAGACGACCTTGAAGTGTGTCCAGACCAGACGAATTTAGCCTTCATCCAAACTAAACGAATTTTGCGCTCCATCCGACTGGACGAACTTTGCGTACGTCCAGAGTAAACGAGCTCTGCACTGTTTAAAGCCAGACGAATTTTGTATTCATCCAGACTAAACATATCTGACGAGCTTGTACAGTCATCCAGAGCAGACTAATTTTGCAGTTATGCAGGCAAGAGGAACTCTGCTGTCATCAAGGCCAGGCGGATTTTGCGTCCTCAAGGCAAGACGAATTTTGCACTCTTTCAGACCTAACAACTTTTGCATCATCCAGACGACACTGATTTTGCATTCATTCAGACTAGACGAATTTGCAACATCCAGAACGAACGACCAGCCGAATTTTGCACGGTTGCACTCATTCAAACCACATTATGTATTGTGCACTCAACAAGTCGGATTTTACACGCATCCAGGCTAAACGGAATTATGTGAGTAATCTGAACTGGACGATTTTTTTTCGCACACTGGGACGTAAACCAACCAGCAATTCCAACTTGACTTATATAGAGCAACACTCGCAAAAAAGACACCAAATTCTATTGCCTTTCAGCTTTCAGCTAAGATCAAAAGATGCCTCTGCCAGGAATACAGATAATGGTAACGCAGCTCCTTTTGATGTGTGTTGTACAAACCAACATATCTTTCCATAATAGAAAGCGTCAACGCTGTGATGTCGAAGAAAGTGGTTCATCAAATATCAAGTCATTACTTTGAAACCAAACCGAAATTTGAGTTTCAGTTTCATCAAGGAAATGTCACTGTGTGCGCACCAGTCCGTAGACACCATATAATTTCTGTTGTGCCATGAGATTTCAGTGTGGAGGGGAGACACCATATAATTTCTGTTGTGCCATGAGATCTCAGTGTGGAGGGATTACTGCAAGATGAATATATAAGTGGTTAAAGAGATGAGAAAAAGATTTTCTGGCTGAAAATTAGAAGATGCCTGGCCTACACTTTAACCCAAAGCGCTGGTCAGGCACTGGAAACGTAACGTCTGCGCCACTACTCTGTGTGTGTGTGTGTGTGTGTGTGTGTGTGTGTGTGTGTGTGCGTGCGTGCGTGCGTGCGTGCGTGTGTGTGTGTGTGTGTGTGTGTGTGTGTGTGTGTGTGTGTGTGTGTGTGTGTGTGACACACAAGTGGGGGGCGCGAGAGGGTGGAAGAAATGGGTGTCTGATATGCAAAGAACAAAGTTCATATAAAAACGCCGTTTGTAGTTTCTACGTATTCTCAAACTAAGAGTAACCTAGGTGGCACTGACGTAAACTGACGTTCGTTTATTTATGCAAATTTGATCATATTATTGTACACTTCCCTCATATCATAAGATGGTCTGTACCGCTGAAGAGTAGATGAAAACAAGTGACGGTAATCAATCCTTCACTGTGAAAAACAAACAATTCACACAGAGAAAACAGTATTGCGGATAGTCTCCTGGGAAGATCACGTTTCTTCCTACAGAGCTGGATGTTTCCTGCAGCACTCTGGCATCCAGTTCCCATGGTGAGGAAACAGGGGCACGGGCACAGGACTGCTTCTAACCTGAAGGACATCAGTATTTTCGCCGAGTCTCAACATATACTTCGGAACTTTAGTTTCCCCTCGGCAGGGTTTCCGAAAGGCGCGTTTGAGCTGGGAATCACTGGGAGTCAACGCATGCAGTCATCAAGAAGATCGCTCCAACCAGCCGCCGTGGCGAAGTGGTTAGCGTCGCGGACTCCCGGCTGGGAGGTCGTGGGTTTCGAATCCCATCAGAAGTCATGGACTCAGTTGGGAAGACTGGGACCACACAGTCGAGTTTCATCCACTTAATGGATGCGTTTCTGAGAGTGTTGCTCAAATTTCCTGACCAACACTGCAGGTGCCTGTATCTCTCGGGCCTGGTTGACGCCGGGATATATTATGAAAGAAGCGTAGAGTACAGCCCTGTCATGTAGTCTCAGACCCGAAATGGAAATCCGTAGCATCATCATAATCATCCTCATTCTCATCGATCAGCATAAAAAAAAAAGTCTCAATTCTGTGGCCCTTCATGCCCTGCTCTCATGGTGACCTCATTTCGATGTCCTCTCCACGTCTGTGGCCTTGGTTTGGTTCCGTCGGGTCACCGGTATCGCGAGTCCATGGGGGCTGTCGTTGGACGGACGTGGTGGCGCCCTCCGGAGGGAGAGCTCACTCACGCCGGCTCCGCGACTAAGCAATTATTGTCGTCAGTAGGGGCTTAGTAGGTGGGTGTCCTGCGTATGTTAGATCAGAACAGGCGCCACTGAACACCACTGAAGTGACTCGGCGGCAGTGCAATGTCTCCTCCGGTGGGTTTGCCTCTTGACGACTTGACATTGACTGCTCCTGTGGATTGCCGGTGCCGGGGGGCTGCGGCGGGGCCGACCGGGCTGTGGCTGTGGACAGGGGGTCGGAATGAGCGGCGTCGTTCATTGAAATTCCAAAGCAAATTTCTCAAACAACAAAAATTAAAACCCCACATTTCGATCTATCAAAGGAAATGAAATCATCATGTATCAATCAGTAGATACACAGAATTGATTACTTGTAAAAACATATAATGTTGTAATGTGTGCTTTGACATTTTTCTTTGTGTTGTCGGGAAATTTGGAGAGGAACCTTTTTTTTTTTCCGTTTCATCCAGTTGCATCACTCCCAGGCCGCTCTCCCGGCTCTCCTGGACACACCCACACCTAGGTTTTGTGCTACTGAAGCCCCAGCACCCGAAGACCACACGGAACAATCAAACTCGAGTCGTCGCGAGGCAACGCACCAAAGGAAACACTGCACAGCTGCCCAGTCGCGTTGTTGATTGTCAGTGATGTCTATTCTGACACAGCATAACGCAGGACGCCGCCTTCTGGCCTACGACAGTACCTGCGTTGTGCTTGAGTAAACAACTCTTTCCGAAGGGCTACACCGCGCCCTTCGCGCGAACTTGCCGATACTGACGAGTTTGACGAATTCCCTACAGGCATAGAAGAGCAGAGGATATAAAACTTAGGTCACCACGAGAGCAGGGCATGAAGGGCCGCAAAATTTGAAACTTTTGCAATGATCATTTACGAGGATAAGGATGATGAAGATGGTGCTATGGCGTTTCATTCTGGCCAGAGTCTGCGTGACAAAGCTGTATTACGCGGCTCTTGTCACGACATATTCTGGCGTGAAACAAACCCGAGTGATACACTCATCTGCAGTGTTAGTCAGGATATTTGAGCAACACTCTGAAGAAACGTATTCGTTAAGTGGGTGAAACAGGACAGCGTGGTTCCAGTCTTCCCATTTGATCCCACAGCATTACTCAGTCTCAGTATTAAAATGATCTGGTGGGAATCGAACCCACGACCCCCTAACACGCAAGTCCGCAACGCTTAAACCGCTGCATTATGGTGGCTGGGTCAAAAATTAAAGGGGGGGGGGGGGGGGGGGGGGATTGCTTATTTGCTGTGTAAGAAACACGTATAAGTTCGTTTTATGAATAACTCGACCGTACCGTACGTTGGCGGGAAAGGTACGGCCTTTACTTTCTTTTTTTTCTTTTTTTCTTTCTTTTTTTCTTTCCCTCTTTCTTTCTTCTTTTTTTCTTCTTTCTTCCTCCTTCTCCTTTCTTCCTTTTTCTTTCTTTCTTTTCTTCTTTCTCTCTTTTTCTTTCTCTTTTCTTTCTTTTTTTTTTTTTTTCCAATTCAGGACCCTCACGCGCGACTTAACTCCGAACAGCAATAAAATCTGAAAGCCCCCGTGTCTCAATGACTGACGGCCGTTTGCCACCCGGTCCGTCTTTTGATGTAGCACACTGCTATTTGTTGAGTCTGGCCATAAACGATCATCGTGTACATAAGAAGAAAAAATGAAATGATGGGTTTTTAAATGCTTTGCGCATGATTACCACTGCTGTTTGCGGGGATTTTGAAGGGAGCACTGGCGAGCGCGCGGGGGGGGGGGGGGGGGGGGGGGGGGGGGGGGCCAAGTGGGGGGGGGGGGGGGGGGGGGGGGGGGGGAGGGGGGTGGGGGGGGGGGGGGGGGGGGGGGAGGAGGAGGCCGTGGGAAAGAGGAGGGGCGGGGTGTTGGGGTGGATGGGTGGGTATCATTCAGCGTTTAAGGCTTTCGCTCCTAGCCAGCTATTTTCGACTCGCAATATCCCCCCAAGTTCTGTCGAGGGGGTTCACAAAGAGAAAAACATTTTTCAACTGATCTGTGATTTTACAGAAGAAAGATTTTAAACAAAATTCCGGTGTGTTTTTAGATTGTGTATTTTTAAGGGTTGTGTGAATAAGTTTTTTTTTTGTTTGTTTGTTTGTTTGTGTTTTGTTTAAAGACTTGCGTGTTGACTTCAACGCGGTGACAGCCTTGATATGACCCTTTGTGATCGGCTGGCCTACAAGAAACATTACCTTACGGGGTTCACAAAGTGGCATGAATGTCTCCGATGGAGCTTCCGGACCTCAGAACATCATTCTCAATTCTTCAGTCTGAACCGCCCGAACTTTGCGATTGATACTGCGATGCCCATTGTCTCAGTTTCGTTTGAGTTTCAATGGAAGGAAGCATCGATGCATGCGCACTATCCCACCATGTATGCGACTCCACGTTTGTAAAACACTGAGACTACAGTGCGCAGGATTTAGAGCTAGATTTAAAGAAAAGAAAAAACAACAACAAAGATTGAGTAAGGAAAAATTTGGGATCATGGTGTCCACAGCCCACTGGACATCGCACAGAACCCCTAAAAAGCAAAATATGTAGATTTTCATAATACACTTCGGATTGCCTCTCTCTCTCTCTCTCTCTCTCTCTCTCTCTCTCTCTCTCTCTCTCTCTCTCAGTCAGTTACATTTTAACCTGTTGTCTTAAGAATGTAAATTTGTGCTATAAATATAAATCATGTTTATGTTCATCTCGTTTATTTCGTTGTATTATGCGACTTATCTTGAATAAAGGTGCTTTCTTTGAGGAAAAGAGAGATATTAGGAAGAGTTTCTCACTGGCCAGATTAGGCAGTCACCTGACCGACATAGCGACCCAACCCAATGGCTAGACCACGGAGTGCCCATCTTACGTCGTCTGCAATACTCTGATATAGTTGTGGTGTGTGTGTGTGTGTGTGTGTGTGTGTGTGTGTGTGTGTGTGTGTGTGTGTGTGTGTCTGTTTGCGTGCGTGCGTGCGTGCGTGTGTGTGTGTGTGTGTGTGTGTGTGTGTGTGTGTGTGTGTGTGTGTGTGTGTGTGTGCGTGCGTGTGTGTGTGTGTGTGTGTGTGTGTGTGTGTGTGTGTGTGTGTGTGTGTGTGTCTTTGCGTGCGTGTGTGTGTGTGTGTGTGTGTGTGTGTGTGTGTGTGTGTGTTGCGTTGTGTGTGTGTGTTGTTGTGTTGTGTGTGTGCGCGTGTGTGTGTGTGGGTGGGGTGGGATGCGTGCGTGCGTGCGTGTGAGTGTGTGTTTTGTGTGTGTGTGTGTGTGTGAGTGTGTGTGTCTGTCTGTGTGTGTGTGCTTGCGTGCGTATGTGTGTGTGTGTGTGTGTGTGTGTATGCCTGAGTGCGTGCGTGCGTGCGTGTGCATGCGTGCGTAATAACGCCCGCACGTGCAGAAGTCAGGGAAGTAAATGTATAGACGTATCTGCTTGAAATGGCAGTTCAATGAATGGTAATTGGTTTTAAGACATATACATCAAAATAGTAATAAATCGATAATTAACACTGAAATGAAATGTGAAACCGGAACCCACGTATATATGAAAATATATGGACAATTACATGAAAAATATATAGACGAAATGCACGAAAAAAAAAAACTGCAGGCACACGCATACACACCCCACTTTTGTACACGACCAGAATACGCTCCGTCAAAAGTATACCATTCAGCCATCAGTCATAGACACACCCGTTGTACACAAGCAGCCGGGAATGCAGGGCCCCACAAGCACGATCTAATTTCTGAAGCTGTTCAGCCCTCGTCACAATCCTTCTGTCTGTCATGGCTGAGGTTCAATAGGTGCAGGGGACAGAGAGAGGGAGCGACATCCCACATGAGCACAAACAAAACACCAAAAGGATAACTTAGCGGCCACCGCCTTCTGACTTATCCTTCCAATCCATCTTCCCATCTCCCACTCCGCTACTAACGGGGTGGTACCTCCAGTGATGTTTACATAATGTATGTAAAAATCATTGGTACACCACCCCTAGTCCCAGTCCATCAACACACACACACACACACACACACACACACACACACACACACACACACACACACACACACACACATTTATGGATAGATAGATAGAGAGATAGATAAGTCAGGTAAGGTAATGTTGCTTGTAGCCCAAGATAGATAGATGTGTGTGTGTGTGTGTGTGTGTGTGTGTGTGTGTGTGTGTGTGTGTGTGTGTTTGTGTACGTGTGTGTAAATGCTAGCTGAAAGGAAGCAGAGGTCCGGAGAGTCTGGATAATAAACAATTTGAATGGATGAATGAATGAAAAGGATCCATGCGTATTTGTTTAAATGAATCAGTGAAACAGTTTTTGTCAAACATCTTTAAAACTTCCTTAAATCTGGTTCTGTTGTTCACTCAAAAAATATAAATCTGGTATAAAAACTCTTTTTTTTTTAATCAGGTCCTGTGGAAAATACCTGAACAAGGTCTTCATGGAGTCGGCTGTAAGGTATGTCTGTGATGTTAGCTTACAGATGTCATTTGCATCTGCTACTGGGAATGCCCAGTATGAACCTGACCCATTTTCCAGACGTCTTTGCAGTGTGCTGCTGTTGAAACGTGCCAATATTTGCATGGCTGGTAATGCTTCTTGTCCTCTTCATTTACCTTAGATACGCCCCCAGTCCTCTCTTGATAGACAGATCTGCAGGGTATTTATGGTCTGGTGGCTTAGAACGTGTGGGTTGTTGTTGTTGTTGTTGTTGTGTTGTTTGTTTGGTTTGGTTTGGTTTGGTTTTTAGATTTCGTTTTAAAAACTTGTTACGTTTAGTCAGCTTTAAGGTATTCCAGAGTTTTTGTTTGTTTGTTTTTTTGTATGTGGTAGGTTTCTTGTCCTGAGACGAAAGCTACCTTCCATCAAATGTGCAGCAGCCTCCAGCGCAAGCTTCGAGAGATCCAGAACGAAGGGTGGATCAACCTCGCCCAGAAGACTCAGCTGTGTCAGCCACCAATGACCTGAGGTGGAGCTCTATGAAGCCTTAAAGGCGACGCATGGTCCCACGCATCAGGTCCGGAGTCCCCTGCGTAGCTCACAAGCCAAGCGCTTCTCACGGACAAGGCGTCAATCCTAAGGCGTTGGGCGGAGCACTTCCTGGCTTTCTACAGTGCTAACCGCTCTGCTCATGAATCAGCGATTCTCCGTGCTCTCTAACAG
>JADBJO010002089.1:300636-318136 GCA_016801955.1 Conus betulinus
TCCAAGGGTGGTGCAAGATTGCTCCCTGCTTGTTTTCTAGTAGATGAAGACAGTACTGCTCTGGGCCCCACACCACTGTTAGGTGTATTTCTTTTTTCTTTTCTTTTTTCGTCCCTGACAAACAAACAAAAACGTTAACATAAATTTAAGTTTGACTGTCAGGTAGGAACTGCTACTGATTTTTTTCTCCCCGTCCTCGCGGCGAGGAAGGGGAGGAGGAGAGCGCAGGGTGGTGTTGGATGGGGGTCAGGGGATAGGAGGAAAGGGGAAGGACTGAGGTTCAAGGTGTGTAGTTTTACGTGGAGAGAGAGAGAGAGAGAGAGAGAGAGAGAGAGAGAGAGAGAGAGAGAGAGAGAGAGAGAGAGAGAGAGAGAGAGAGAGAGAGAAAGAGAGAGAAGGGTCAGTGAGTGCATACTCTCCACAGTGACGGGAGAAAGGCAGGGGGGAGAGAGGTAGGACACATATTCTTTCAGTGATGTTTTATCCAGTTTAAAACAAACAAACAAACAAACGAACAAACACCTTTGCATCAGATTGTGAACGGAACCTGATTCTGTCAATCGAGCTGCTTTCTGGCTACACTCACTGTATTCATACTGCGTTTTTGTACACATGTGATCCAAAACTTTCCCATCGACATATATCTATAGCAACAATGTTTCCAGGGGTGGTCAGTCTGGATTTCCTTTTCGATCAGCTGCTGATCGTCATCCAGTCGGAAGCTCCGCCGCACCTTGCCATTGTCTTCGATGTTTCTTGCGAATACTTCAATATTTCTCTAAAACGGTCGCATAGTAGTCCGGGATGCTTGTTGGTTAAAAGTATCAGCTGGGACGGTTGACACAGTCACCATTTTCATGACCTGCACTGGGGTTGACACAGTGTCGGTTTGTGCTGTAGACTGGACAGAGGGTTGGTCAAGACACCCCCATGACATGAACGCGACTGTCGCCCTCGTGTTACAGTAACAGATCAGTCTGAGGCACCGTCACTCTCTCTGGATCAGTGATACACAACGCGTTCTGCTGAAGCAGGTGGGCAGGTCGTGTCGCCTGTATATATTCATCACTATACATTCAGGACTGTCCGCGGCGTCATTGTCAAGGAATATGTCAGACGCAGTCCTCTTTCCCCGTGTTGTAAATTAAATTGGGAAGTGTTGGAAGAAAAAGGCCAGAGGGAGATGTAGATACACTTGTCTTTTGCTGTTCTACCCAAACTCTGTATGCTTCAGCTCTCTTCCTATTCCGGTTAACTTGCGACGGGCGCTTTCTCTGATACTCAAATGTGTCACTGTGTGTCACAGAGGATTGGCGGGCTGTCTACAGTCGAAGAACAACAACGAGTTGGTGTTCTCCTCCTTCGATTTTAAAGAATGATTAACACATTTCTCATAATAACGTGTTCAGAACATTCTCCAAACGCGAGGGAAGCTCAACAGCTGGCATATTAAAGAAGCTGTTTCGTAAAACACTCTGTAAAGTTGCTCTCTCTTTCGAATACCTTTTTGCTGGTTACCAAGCAAGGGAAGCTACTCGAGAGAGAGAGAGAGAGAGAGAGAGAGAGAGAGAGAGAGAGAGATAGATAGATAGATAGATAGATAGATAGATAGATAGATAGATAGATAGATAGATAGGACAGACAATAAACAGAGAGACAAAGAGACAGGTAGACAGACAGAGACAGAGACATTTTAAGCATATGTCCCAAAGTTGTTCTGCAGGCACTTCGTGCACTAACAAAAAATCCACAGAAATGACAGAGATCCTTTTACAGCTGGTGTTCTTGACGCATCTTTCAGCCTCATGAAGATCCCTCTGGGGAGAGAATCCATTTATGAATTCTGATCAGTCCCAATCGGAAGCAACCCGTAGCATTAGCGTAGACCAGGCACGCCAGTTAGAATTTGTTTCAACTTCACTGCATTTCGCTGGGAGAAAAAGTTAGGGACTGTTAAGATGTGCTAAATACAAGCACACAGGGGGAAAAAAAAAAGGACTCCATAACGTTCCTGAAATTTAGAACACCCCCACCCCTCCCCCCCAAAAACAAAAATAATAAAATAAAATAAACATGAACAAAGGCTTGATGCAGATGCATGCACATACACACATGGACAAAACAAATAATGACATGTTCTATTGTAACCTGTGCATATGCGCGCGCGCACGCGCGCGCGCGCGCGCGTGTATGTGTGTGTGTGTGTGTGTGAGAGAGAGAGAGAGAGAGAGAGAGAGAGAGAGAGAGAGAGAGAGAGAGAGAGAGGGAGAGAGAGAGAGAGAGACGTTAATGAGTATAAGCCATGGCCCCTTCTGTTGGGAGTACAGTATTCGGATTTCCAGTCATGCAGCAGGGTAATGTGAAATTTCACAGCAAGCAGCTGACACATAAGCATATCACATTCACACGGTGACTATAACAGGTAAGTTCCTTTCAGATAAGCGAAATGGTACACCTCTTTAAGCGTTGTGTAGGTCTGTACATATGCTATCTAAAAACTACTTTACCATTTTATTAAGCCAAACAAAAATGACGACACTGGACATTTTATTTTCAGATTCTTATTCCAACATGCCTATCAAGGTCGAACGGATTCCTGGACTCTTTTGAGCATCTCCGTTATCTAAATTATCATCTACACAATGATATAAAGACGATTCCAGGATATGACGTATGCTGACACGGGTCGTGCTCATTTGTTTCAAACTAATAAGCTGGATTTTACAAGGGAAAGAGAGAAATTAATAACTTCATAAAGATGTGAAAGCAAGAGAAAAAAAAGAAAAATTTGTAAGAGACAATGACAACGACAATGACATTTTATTTCAGTAGGGCCAAGCCCCCTTAGAAAGGGTGTGTGTTCACAGAAAAGCAACAAGAACTTCAAGATTTCGGCAGAAAGAAAACAAAACATAAAGACCAGCTATATATTTCATTTCATTATCTACACTCTTACAAATCAATTTAGAACATTGCAGTCTCTCTGGCTTTATAGCCTTTGTACAAGTAAATGCAGAGGTTTTTTTCACAGTTTTTGCATGAACAGAGGATAACAATAGATTAAGATGGAAACGCATTGGTTTTTCTGTAATATTTTGGAGCGATCAATTGTTTTCTTAATTTATCGTAAAATGGACCACATAACACAAAATGAACTTTGTTTTCTTCGGTATTCTTACAGAATGGGATATAACGGATTATTAGGTGTAGGATTCCTGTATCTATAGTAATGAACAAGCAACGTCTGATACACCAAAATGAAACAACGACATTACATGTTTAAAGCGTCTCTCCATATCTAATTGTATTTTGGAGTACAGTGCATATAATCACAAAATCTTCTATCCATTGAATACCGCTCACTGTTGTCCACGTGTGTGTGTGTGTGTGTGTGTGTGTGTGTGTTCAGATGTTTCGTCCGCGCCAGTTCCTGATCGTTTACAGTCAGACGTGCACGTGATTTCTTCCGTATCTGCGCCTTTTGATCAGTCTTTTTTTATCATTGAATGTCTGTGGTTTAAGAAGTCGGACACAGGATCAAGACTTCGTTAGTTACATAATGCAATTTGATGTTGTGACATTCACTGAAACCAAAACAGACGTTCAAGACACAGAGTTTATATCGGCTATATTTTCTGATTTGGGTTATTCCGTCGCTTTACTAAGTAGAAAATATCTTTCACATCAACGATCTGGTGGTATAGCAGTAGCTTATAGATCCAATTATTCAAAAGATATCCAGTTTTTAGAAACAAAATGTGAAAGAGACTGTGTCATGCAGATTAAAATTAAGAAAAATCTCACAGGTTATGATAAAGATGTTCTGGTTGGAGCCGTATTTATTCCTCCCGAAGGTAGTGTATATGGTGGTGTTGATTGCTTTGATGATCTCCAGACTAGTCTTATGCGGCATAATTCTGAAGATTATTATGTGTTATTGATGGGTGATTTCAATGCATATAACAAATTTACCTGATTTTCTTGATTTAGATCGACACAATGACGATGAAGATAATATATTTTTTAATGAATTACCCTTCTGCATGGAACAACATGACATTCCTTATGAAAGACATTCCCAAGATTTTCGGAGACCAAACAACTATGGTTATAGATTACTGGATTTATGCAAATGTCATAAGCTGCTAATATTCAATGGCAGAGTTGGCAGAGATGCAGAATTAGGAAAATGTACAAGTAGTGGATGCACTGTTATTGATTATATCATAGGTTCACTTCATTTGTCACAGATTTTGATGTTGATCCTTTTGATGCCATGTTATCAGATGTTCACTGTCCTCTAGTTATGTGTTTAAAAGGTATTCAAGTCAGACATGATGACTCACAGAAAACTGTAAGATGCAGTCTTCAACAATCAGTTGAATATTCAAATGTTAAGTCTGATGCTGGTCAAATCAAAATTAAAAGATGGGATGCTACTAAAGCAGAGTATTTCCGAGAAAGTTTGTGTGTTAAAGATGTTGAAGATTTAAACAGTATACTTGACAATGATAATGAATCAGTAGCCAATATAAATGAGTTGTTAACACACGTTCTTATGAAAGCCACCAAGGATACCCTTGGTGAAGTTCAGAAAGGAAATAGAAGACAGTCGTCAAAACATAATAAAAAATAAACCTTGGTTTAATATTGTGTGCAAGAATAGGAGGGCCACTTATTTTAGAGCTAGAAATAAAATTAAACAGAGTGACTCCATTGGTAATCGTGTAAATTTGTTGATTAAAAGTAAAGATTATAAGAAGGTATTAAGAAAATCAGAAAGAATTCACAACAAAGAATGGCACAAAGAGATTAGGTGTTTAAGGACAAAGCGACCAAAAGAGTACTGGGCAAAAATAAAAAGGAAACCAAATGTGTCGTGTCCTATTGGTTTGAATGAACTTTATGACCACTTTAAAAATATGAATCTTCACGTTGATGATGATGGGGTGGAAGATGATGTTGAATATGATATAAAATTTTGATCTCGAGTTTTTGAATAGACCAATCCAGGATGTAGATGTAGAATCAGCAGTGCAGAAATTGAAAAATGGGAAAGCTCCAGGTGATGACAGGATTATAAACGAATATATTAAGAACAGCGTGCCCTTAATGACAACAATTTATCGTAAACTTTTCAATAAAGTTCTTAACTCAGGTGTGATTCCTGAAGAATGGGTAGTGGGACTTGTTCTAGCAATCTACAAAGGGAAAGGCAATAAAGACGATTGTGACAATTATCGTGGAATAACACTGCTTAGCTGCGTAGGTAAATTGTTTACAACGATTTTGAATAATCGATTAACTGATTTTCTTGAAAGTAATAAGCTGCTTTCTGAAAGTCAGGCTGGTTTTCGTCGTGGTCATTCCACATTGGATCATTTATTTGTTTTGAAAAGCCTTGTAGATATTTGCGCTGCTAAAAAAAAAAGCAATTTTTGTGCTTTTGTTGACTTTAGGAAGGCTTTTGATTCTGTGTGGAGATTAGGACTATGGCAAAAACTTGTAAAGCAAGGAGTGAATGGTAATATTCTCCAGGTGATTGTAAACATGTGTCATCAAATTAAATCGTGTGTTTTCATAAGCGGTAACAAATCTGATTATTTTAGTAGTTATAGAGGTGTGCGGCAATTAGAAAATTTGTCTCCGGTTCTTTTTTCTTTGTTTTTGAATGACCTCGAACAATATTTTTTCTGATCACAATTGTACCTCGTTAAATATTGATTTAGATCTTCCTGATGCAGACTTAAGCAGTTATCTTTGTTTATTTTTGCTTTTGTATGCTGATGACACTGTTTTGCTTGCTACCTCATGTGATGCTTTGCAAAAAGCTCTTACTGCGTTTAAAGAGTATTGTACTGGATGGAAACTAACTGTTAATGTACAGAAAACTAAAGTTATGATATTCAATGGACGTAAGAATAATAAACACGTGTTTAAATTTGGTAACGAAGTCATTGAAATAGTAGTAGATAGTTTCAAATATTTGGAATCTGTTTTAGTAGATCTGGTAAATTTCATAAATGTAAAAAAACCATAGGCATGATCAAGCACAAAGTTCAATGTTTTCATTACTCAAGCCGCTCGAAATAAAAAATTATCCGTGAATATTGTTTTAGATCTATTTGAAAAGATGGTTGTACCTGTGCTATTATATGGCTGTGAAATATGGGGTTATGAAGATATCAAAATCATAGAAAGCTTGCAACTTAAGTTCTTAAAGCATTTACTCCAACTTAATCGCAGTACCATGACAGAGTTAATATATGGGGAACTTGGGAATTTATCCGTTGTCTGTGCAAATTAAAACCCAAATGATCTGATTCTGGATCTCACTAGCAACTCAAATGGATAAATATTCGAGTAAAATATATTGTGTTTTATATGACTTGTATAAAATGGTATTTATATGTCTGAGTGGATAAAGTGTATACAAAGCATTTTTGTAGAAACAGGCTATGATTGTATTTGGGAAACACAGCAGTTTTCTAACGAAAGATCGTTATGTAGAAACATTTCCTTATCTTTGAAAGGTAACTATGTACGTTCGTGGAATAGGGTGTTACATTCAAGTAATAAATGCCTATTCTATAGAAATTATAAAACAGATTTCAAACGTGAAAATTACATCGAACAATTACCTGATCTATATATATTTCCCTTAATTAAATTCCGATGTAGTATCACACAAACTCATGATTGAAGTAGGAAGAAGACTTGGTCTTGCCCGCGAGGAACGCTTTTGTAAAGATTGTAAACAAGATGTTGGAGACGAATTTCATTTCATTATGGAATGCCCAAAGTATGAAGAGTTACGAGTACGTTTTATTCCCAGAAAGTATACGAGTGTGAAATCTGTTTACAACCTGTGCAGCCTATTCTCAGCTGGCAAGAATGCTCTGTTAAAGTTGAGTAAATATTCAAAATTCAGCAAAATGGTGTAAGTTTATGATGACCAGCCTGCTCTATGTTTTAGTGATTATGCCATTACGCCTTTAATACACACATAAAACGCTTCCTGCATTTTGCTTAGTCATTTTGTGTCATGTTGAAGTGGATTACATTTTTTTTTTTTTTTGTTTTATGTCCTCCATACCCACAAAGGGGTGACAGGATAATTAAATCTTGATCTTGAAATGTGTGTGTGTGTGTGTGTGTGTGCGTGCGTGCGTGCGTGCGTGCGTGCGTGCGTGCGTGCACGCGCGCGCGCGCGCGTGTGTGTGTGTGTGTGTGTGTGTGTGTGTGTGTGTGTGTGTGTGTGTCACAGACAAGGCAAATAGGACTAGAGGAAGGCATATTTCACATAGTACATGTTGTAATATATTACCCACCACTTCATCCATAATTGCCATATCTTAAAGATTTGTAATCTAATGATCGCAGTCAGCGGAGAATAGTGAGTGTTTACTGCGACAGTATTCGCATGATTCAAACTTTGTGAGGAACTCGCTGTGCAGTGAAACAAAGCAATCAAAATCTAATATATATATTTCTAATACAGTTATAGCCGTTGGGTTTGAATTGACAATTATGCATGTGCATTCATTAAGTTTCATTGATAGTATAAGTCAATACGTGAGCTTAAGTTCGAAGGATGATATCCCTTAGGAAGAAAAAAAATAACCATGGTGTATTCTTCTTGATGGGAAAAAGAACAACAAACAGTCAAATACAGTTTTTTTTATGATGCTGTGGAATTGGGTAGGATATCTCTTCCACAAATTTTACGAACATTGGAAAAAAGAAAGAAAGAAAGAAAAGAAACATTAGACAGAGCACCAGCAATCTGCTGCAACGTTTTGGTCCGTTTCCTTTATATATCATAGACATGAAAATGAGGGCACTGATGCTTGTTTGAATTTCGCTCTCTCTCTCTCTCTCTCTCTCTCTCTCTCTCTCTCTCTCTCTCTCTCTCTCTCTCTCTCTCTCTCTGTCCGATCCAGCTTGATCTCCTTCATTCTTTCTGGAACGCCTGGAATCCACTTCTCTGGACAAGCGGAATGTGGAAGTCAACGGGTCACCTACAGAGATCCTGGGGTCAGCAGCCGGGAAACACTGATCTGTGAGAACTGTGATGACATCGAGCAGCTACTGAATAAGAAACATCTGCATAACCTTACCTCAGTGACAGCAAGTCTACCTCCAATAAGATGCGTTCAGCAACTATGCAAAAAAGTTCAAGAGAAACCATGAAGATGCTAGACACATGACTGAGTAATAAAGCTGACGAGATCCAAGGATATGCGGACAAACAGGATTTGAAGAATTGTAATGATGTCCTTTAAGACCTTTATGTACCTGCATTATTATGATCATCGCCTCTGCTCAGCGTTGATAGAATCAACCATCACTGACAAGGAAAGGATCTTTGAACAGCGTGCAAAATTGCCCTTCATCCATCAATGACAAAGCTGTTGACTGGCTTACTCCAAGCGCCACCAACGAAGAAAAGGATAAACTGCTGGCCCTCTTGGACACCCACAACGTGATGCGTGTGCTGACCAGTAGAAAGCTCCTGGCTCACACTCCACACCAGCAGAGGTCTACAACGAAGGTGACACAACTTTGAGTGAGTGAAAAGTTTCATCATGTTTTCTTTTCCGATGTAGCAGCAGGAGACAATACCCCCAGGAGTTCAAAGATGCAGCTGCTATCCACTTGTCTAAATGTAGAGGGAAACATCCAGGCAAGTGACAATCACTGAAGCATACATCTTCTTTCATAGAGGCAAGATATTTGCCAGGAATCTGATGAAACGTCTGTAACACATTTTGAGCACGAACTTTTGCCAGACAGCCAGGTGGCTTCAGGAAAGGTAGAGAAATCATTGCAATATTTGCAGCAAACTAACTCGAAGAAAAATGTCAGGATCAAAATGCCGTCCTGTTCTACATTTATGTTGACCTGACCAAGGCCTTTTATATCTTTAGTGAAAATGTCGATGCCCACTGAAACTCATCTCTGTGGTGCAGCATTTACATGACAGCATACAGGCTCAAATTCAGGACAGTGGAGAAACGTCTAACTCATTCCCTGTCACAGTTGGCGTAATGTAAGGCTGTGGCTTGGCGCCCACTCTGTGCAGTATGAGAACAGACTGCTGTGGATCGAGCTAGATGGTGTTACTGTATCCTCTGAGACACCAATTAGTGTGAAGAAAGAGTGACAACGGCAGCGCAACAAAACAGACAGGCAAGGAAAGCCCATGCCAGCAATCAAGATTATGTCTCCCACATTCCCTGTCCAAGCTGTCACTGCACATTCCGTACAGGATTCGCTTTGATATGCCACCTCTGCATCCACAAATTGTCTCACCTTCCCCAGCCACAGGATGACTGAAACGGTCCTCGTCGACTTGGCAGAGGTACAATAGCTGTCCGACAGTGTCGTGACCCCCCCCCCTCCCCCCCTCTCTGTCTGTCTGTCTGTCTGTCTGTCTGTCTGTCTCTCTCTCTCTCTCTCTCTCTCTCTCTCTCTCTCTCTCTCTCTCTCTCTCTCTCTCTCTCTCTGGGGCGCATGGACTGACTTCATAGGAGTCAGACGTGTTGATGCCGAGCTCCGCGCAAACTGCTTTATTACACCGTAATTAGTTCATGTTCGAACCCTAATTGCGCAGTCATTTCTATGAAGGATCATGCCTTCATCACAGCTGGGTTTTCGGGTGAAACGTGGTGGATGTGGATGTGGATGTGGCCGACACTCATCACTTTATGAGCAAAAGGGCCAATACATACTCCGCCATGTTCGAAAGGACACTGAAGGTGAAGTCGCTGACAGGTGGTGTCATAGTGGGTTGCTTCCTCATGTACTTGTTCTGGGAGAGTTTTCAACAACAGTGTGGTGATGTCGAACAGAACCCCGAGCCTCGGAAGGACAGTTTTCCTCAAACCTGCATCTCCAGTGGAGCTCGGAAATCCAGCACTGAGAAGTCAGGAGCCGCTACTACCAGCTCTACCTCTTTTTGTGAGCCCGTTGCTGAACCGACCATGCAGAATTTGATGTCCATGCTCCAGTCTCTGAGTGACAAATTTGACAACATAAACGACGATATCAAAAACATGAAAGACATCATTGGCAACATCAAAGATGACGTGAAGGACATTCGAGATGGTCATGCGGTTCTGCAGGAGGTGGTGACGTCCCTGAAGGATGAAGTGACCGATCTTCGATGGGAAAACGACGTGTTTGAAGAAGCGGATGCAGGACAACGAACGCTCCATACCCAGTTCCCCAAAGAGTACTGGACTCATGTTTACCACCGACGGCTCTGCAGCAGATGCCATTCGAAATGGAGGGGCAGGAGTCTAAGTCCAATATCCAGGAGGCACAGAAGAAAAGATCTGCCTCACTACTGGTCTGTACTCCACAAGTTACACCGCAAGAGCTGAAGCAGAATCCCTGAAAACAGCAGCAGCTCACATCGAGGTCAACCCCTACGCCAGCCATAACGTTGTCTTCCTGACTGACGCCCTGTCTATCTTGCAGGCCCTTCAGTCCTACAGACATCCAGAGCTCTATGACCTGTCCTCATCTCTCGCCTCCCTCTGCACAAGTCACACAGTCACCCTGCAGTGGATTCCCTCCGACTGCAACGTGCTCGGCATTGAGACTGCTGACTCCCTGGCAAAGGAGGGCACTACAAAGGAGCAGATGGACAGATCTACCAGCTACCCCGAATCCAGGACCATCATCAAGGCCAAGCTGCAGAACAAGTGGAATCAGCAGCATCCACACCACAACAGAGCAGACCAGTACTACCTGCTGACTCGACGAGAGCATGTAGTCATCTTCAGGCTCAGGACAGGCCACAACCGCCTGAAAAAACACCTATACTTTAAACCCTGCATCGGCAACACAGAGCAGTGCCCCCAAAGAACAGGCAGCCAGACAACAGAATATCTGCTGCAGTCCTGCCAGCTCCAGCAAGCGCTTCGAGAGAAAACCTGGCGCGACTCAATACCAGTGGCCGGAAGCTCTACGGAGGACTGGAGGACCTGCGACGTACTGCCACCTTTGTTGAGGAGACTGGGGAATCCATATTAAGAAATGACGAACAACAACAACAACAATGATAAACAACCAAAGAGAGTTTTGGGAAACTGTTTAAAAAAAAATATCCTTTAAACGTAAACACAATTCATAATAATTTAAGTGTGGATGACTGGTATAAGCATTAATTTTTAAAGACCTACTTGAATTAGATGAATTTAGAGACATAGCTATTATACATAATAATAAAGAACATGTGTATGAGAACGAAGAAGAAATAAGAGCTATGGATCAGCCCATATCAAGAGAAGAAGAAGTAATGCTTGCAATAAGAAAATTGAAAAATTATAAAGCTGCAGGACCAGATGGGGTTTATAGGGGAAATGCCAAAATATGCAGGGGCTCGATTAGTTGATTTTTTTGTAAACTTTTTTAATGTTTCATTTGACAAGGTGTTTTCCCAGACAACTGGACAGACTCTGTTGTACTTCCTTTATTTAAAAAGGGTGATGTGAATAACCCTAGCAATTATAGAGGCATACCTTTTTGTGACAGTTGCAGTGAAATGTATAGTGCATTTATAATAACAGACTTCAAGGATGGAAGAATATAACTTGACGGGCGCGAACACCAAGCGGGATTTAAAAGACAGTTGACCGTATGTTTACTTTATTGGCATTAATACAAAAACAGTTTTGTTTTTAACCGCAAACTATACGTTGCCTTCGTTGATTTTGAAAGACATTTGATTCTATAGAAAGGAACTTGTTATGACCGATACTTCTGAAGAATGGAGATAAAGGCAAACTGTATAAATCTATCTATAGTATGTACATGAAAGTAAAAGCTAGGGTCAGATGTGACGTTAAACTGACGAAATACATCAAATGTACTCGTGGGGTAAACCAAGGTGATGTTTGCAGCCCTATAGTTTTTTATTTATCAATGAATTACCACTAGCAGTGATAGGATGTTGCAGACATGTTGCAAACTTTACACACGACTACTTTGAGATGTTTATATTATCAGTGGCTGAAGATGTGGCATTAGTGGTTGAAACAGTTATTGGCCTGCAAACACAGATCGATAGTCTGTGTTGTGGAGCGTCAGCGTTACACTTGAAGGTGAATATAAACAAAAGTAACATTGTTGTATTTAGGAAAGAGGGCCATTTATCTGCTAGTGAGAAATTGACTTATAATGGAATAACCATGCCTGTTGTAAATGTGTACAAATATCTGGGGATTTTCTTTTCTACAAGAGTTAGTTTTGTAGCAGCGTGCAATATTTTTTCTAGTCGAGCCAAGAATGCTTTGTTATGTATATTGCAAAAATGAATAAGTTGAAAAAATAACTCTCTAAACACATTTCTAAAACTGTTTGACTCTCAGATACAGCCAATGGTTCAGTACGGTGCGGAATTATGGGGACAAGACAATGCAGCATTACACAGTGAAAAGGTGTATTTGGACTCAAACGATTCTTAGGAGTCGACATACGAACACCAAGCGATCTGATATAGGGATGAGCATAGATTACCATATAAGGCATATCGTATGTAACTGGGCCTCAAATGTTCATTGTGAATTATACATGCATGGGTTTGGTTATGTCTGGCTGAACCAAGGTGTTGATGCAATTGATGATTTTCATCGGATTTTTAGAAATAGATTGTTTGCATGCAGGTGGCAAGAATTGAATTAGTATGTGAGTAATTGCGAAAGATTTATCGTGTATAGATCTTTTTTGCACTGCGCCTAATGTTGAAACCTGTCTATTGTTGAATCTAGACAGGCATTTAAAATACGTAACTTCTAGATTCAGACTCGGTATTTTCTGAAATTGCCGTGCACTATTATCGTCACCAACTCCATAACAATGCACATTTATCATGCCAACTCTGCAGAGAGGAGATAGAAAGTGAAGTTCATTTTGTATTATGTTTTCCTGTCCTGCAAAAGGTAAGAGCTCAGTATATACCTTTGAAGTATTATAAAGTCCCAAATCACTTCAGATTAGCACTTCCTTTGGCGTGTACTTGTGAACAAACAGTCAGAAATTTGTCGATTTATCTTTTTAAAGCGTTCAAACTGCGGTCTTCAATGTTGCCTTAGAATAGTTTATGAACTTATATTGGTTATGTCTGTGTGTATCCCAAGGTGCTTTTGTGATTGTACTTGCTAGCACCCCTTCATGAGGTGCTATGGCCTAATCATGAATAAATTATCTTGACTCTCTCTCTCTCTCTCTCTCTCTCTCTCTCTCTCTCTCTCTCTGTGTGTGTGTGTGTGTGTGTGTGTGTGTGTGTGTGTGTGTGTGTGTGTGTGTGTGTAAATCTAGAGACCTCTGAAAAAGTTTTGTGACCACAACTAGATCAAGCAACAAACGGATTCCATGCGTGTCATATTATCAACATTTCATTAGCAGTTCACTGGAGCTTGGGCACTGAAAATTAAAGAAGAGTCAGGTAGAATGTAAGTACTTGAATAAATTTAGCTTGAAAAGGATAGACAAATCCAGAACGAGAGCAATGCAGTTTCAGTTTCAGTTTCCCAAAGAGGCGTCACTGAGTGCGGACTAGCCCATATATGCTACACCACATCCTCTAAGTTTTGAGACCACACTACTCATGATTTTGAAGCTGATGGATAAATAAATTAACAACTAAGATGAGAGAATTGAAAAAGGGGGCCTCCTGGCTACGACTCAGGGGATGTTTGACCTGTGCATTAGACTAACGAGCTGGTCAGACCTTGAGTACCTACGTACCATTTTTTTTTCAGTGTTGGCTGGAATCCTGATATACAAAATACAATTCCTTTAAAAACATGTGTATGTGTAGTCAGTTATTAGTGTGTCGAGGATGGAACAACCTGTTTTGTTCGTTGGTAGTTTGTGTTCACAGAAAGTATCATGCAAAACAATAGCAAGGAAAGCTGTGTTTATCTACTGAGTTTAATCAGTGCTTTGCAAATGCCTTTCAAACACCCAGGCATGTTATCAGTTACATCGTGTGCATTTACTATTTACAGCATGAAAACAACTCTATAAGAGATTTACGAAATCCAGAACTGAGCACGAGATACGCGAAAAAGTTAACCGCAGAATTCAGACAGGAAGCAACCCAAACAAACTGGTGTACAACAATGAGTGTGTTGTGATACTTTTCATATACAAAATACTCCGGGAATGCAGCTATACAAATGCCAGAGCATATCTCTGGGAAAACAAGAACAATGTAAATAATGCTGAGGAACAGTAGCATCTTGGTAATTCTGTTGTCGCCAGTGCCATGTTTTTCATTCTCTGTCCCAGTCATGTGAAAGCGTTTCAGAGTGGCTTGGCGCAGTTTCACTATGGTAATGGGTGCAGCATGAAACCATGATGGTCAGAAAGACAGGCTTGGCGACCATGGCGAACGAAGCAATTTTATATCCACCACAAGTCTACCGTCTCCGTGGAACCAGCTCGAGGTGTCCATATATGCGATGCTACGATTGGTTGAAGGATCTGTTTTCCATCTCACGGTAAAAACAAGAAAACACGGCAGGTATATCATCAGAGGCACCAGATACGAGACAATATGGCTGTCGCAGTTGCTCTGAATCCAACACACAGACATTGTTATTGTTTTGTTACTAGTATTCTTCCTCTCCTCTCTCTCTCTCTCTCTCTCTCTCTCTCTCTCTCTCTCTCTCTCTCTCTCTCTCTCTCTGTGTGTGTGTGTGGCTGTATGTGCGTGCATGCGTGCGTGCGTGAGTACGCGGGTACGTGCGCGTGAGCGCGTATATGTGTTCGTGCGTGTTTTCTTCTTCTTCATTCGCTAAGACGGTAACCCAGAGGCACTGACGAAGGCTGCTGTACGGCGGAGGCCCTCCAGTGATCCATAAAGCTTTTCCCTCATCGGTGTGTTGGCAGGCCAGGTCTCTCCCCTCAGCTTTTCATGTGTAGGACAGTCCTGCAGGACGTGTTCTACTGTCACTGGGGCTGTGCCGCATGGGCAACCTGAAGACTCTCGCCAATGCGGGATTTTGTGAATGTGTGATGTCTCGGTCTGGAGTGTCCTGTCCTCAGTCTCACAATGCTCATTTGGTCTGATCTGGGCAGCTGGTATTATTATGCATCCTTCTTGTTGAAGTTTGGGGGTGCTGGTCAAGGCGTCTTCTGTTTTGCTTCTCCTTGATAACGCTTTTGATTTCTTCAAAGGACACTTCCTGCTCCAGTTGAGGCTTCTGTCCCCCTTCCTTTGCCAGTTGGTCAGCTTCCTAATTGCCATATATACTTCAGTGTGAGGGTATCCACTGGATGATAGTATTCTCAGGGGACTGCTGTACAATTACCAGGGTAGAGACAATGGAGCTCACTTCCTTGTTTCGAGGATTTTTAACAGTCTGCAGTACTGATAAAGCATCAGAGACGATGGTGACATTGGTATGTATTGCCCCTCTATTCCCATACAGCGTTCTGGCTGCTGACTGTGGTGCGTCTGCCTCAGTCTTGAAATGTGTGTAGGACTTCCCAGTCCGGATGACTTGTCAGACAGGAGTTCCATCCATCAGCTTCAGGAAATTCCTCCACCTCCGTTTCTGGTAGTCTCTTCTGCTGAGTCACCTGTATATGCATGTGTCAGAACTCTTTGGGATATGTTTACTCAATGTAGTCAAGGGTTACTGCATTCCTCTCCAGTTCTGACCGAATGCCAGGAATGGTGACTCTGATTTCTGGGAACTGATTTCTTTCCATGATGGAAATTAACTGTGTGATGGAATAGTCCTGTTCCCTTGTTGGAAAAGATCAGGATTCTGTCTCTCAAGTCTGCGTGCCTTGTGTACAAAACTGCTGCGCTTCAGTCTGCACTTGGTGGTCTCTAACATTCTTTTGTACATGGGGTGATTCTCTGTCCTCTTAATTTTGTCAGACTGTATGAGGCCTTTAGTATCCCGTCCTGTCAGAATACTCATGGCTTGGATCGGAGTTGACTTGAGTGCTCCTGTAATGATCCAGGACGCCTGATTCCGGATTCTTGAGGCCTGGTTAAAGTTGGTTTTGGATGCTGTTTCCTATATAGCTCCTCCATATTCATGAACAGGTCTCGCTCGTCCAAAGTACAGCTTCTTCTGAATGGTGTGGTATTCATCCCAATATGTTCCGGATATTTTTGTTTTCATCAACGCCAGGCGCAGTCTGGCCCATGCCGTGCAGTTGTCGATCGGTCGTTTCCAGGTCACTCTTGAGTCAAAGGTGAAACCTAGGTAGGTTGACGACTTGTCTTGTGGAAGGACGTGACCATTCACCTGGAGGCATGCACTTTGTTTTTTGTAGCCAGGCTGAAGATGGTGTAAGCTGTTTTCCCAGCATTGATGGTCACAAGCCATTTCTTTGTCCATGTCTCGATCTTGTTCATGGCCACCTGGATCCTTACTGTGACCATTGTAACATGTTGTTCAGAGCACCAGATGACAAGATCCTTTGCATAAATTGCGCCATGGATCCATGGAGGGCTGTCATTCAGGCAATTATTCATGAAGATGATAAACAACGTGGTGGGATAACCCCACCTTGTGGGACGCTTTCTTACTTTTTTTTTTTTTTTTTTGCTTGCTCTGGTACATTCTACTTTGTCTTTTCTAGGTCGATCCAGACTGCCATGGTGTGCTTCTTGTTTTGGAGCGCATGTTCTATTTCTTGGGCGATATAGGTGCCCTGATCCTCTGCTGATCTGTGTTGTCTGAATCCAGCCTGATTACCAGAGATAATCTCGTTCTTCTCCGGGTACCAGGTCAGCCTGTTGGTGATAAGCCTCTCCATAAGTTTTCCAACACAACTTGTAAGACTGAGGGGTCTGTAACTGTCTGCTTTGGTTTGGTCTTTTTTCCCTTTTTGTGGATAGGAATCATAGTGGCATCTTTCCATAATTGAGGTACAGTTGCATTTTTTTTTTCCGGCAGGCGTTGCAAAGGTAACTAGCGTTTTCCGTGCAGACAAACCAAGGGTTTGCAAAATGTCATTTGTAATGCCATGGATTTTTTTCCTTTCTAGCTGCTTTATCCCTTCATTGAGTTTTGTTACTGTGAAGGGTTTCTTCATTATTTCGTCCGAGTGTCAATATACATACATACATACATATATATATATATATATATATATATATATATATATATATATATATATATATGTACGTATGTATGTATATATAAGGGGTTGAGCTCTTTTAAAACACTATCAGGCGTTTTAGTAGCTCTATATATATATATATATATATATATATATATATATATATATATATATATATATATATAGATAGATAGAGAGAGAGAGAGAGAGAGAGAGAGAGAGAGAGAGCTGTGTGTGTGTCTGTGTGTCTGTTTGTGTGTCTGTGTGTGCGTGCATGCGTGCGTGGGTGCATGCGTGCGTGCGTGCGTGCGCTCGCGCGCGCTCGCGCGCGCGCGCGCATGTGTGTGTGTGTGTGTGTGTGTGTGTGTGTGTGTGTGTGTGTGTGTGTGTTTAGCCT
>JADBJO010002089.1:323136-343653 GCA_016801955.1 Conus betulinus
TGTCTTATTTGTTGCGCTGCAGTTGTCCTCCTTTCTTCACATAAATTGACACCTTTGCGGATAGTGTGGGCCATCTAGCTCGATCCAAGCAGTTTGTTCCCATGTGTCAAGGTTGATGTTAAACGCTTTAAGTTTTGAGAGCATCTTTGAAGCGTTTCTTCTGATTTGCATGGGAATGTTCTTTCTTGTTCCAGATAAAGACACCTCCAACATCTGAAAGATCGTCCTCTATAAACGCCAGTATATTGCCTGTCACTGCAGGTGGTGTGGAATAAGTGCCACATTCCACACCACACTTCACTGCTCCACCAAAGGCTGTAAGACAGATCACAGTCAGTGATATACACAGAGAAGGGAACGTTCATCTGTCCTACTCCAAGGTCCTGTGTCAAGTTTCACTGATCAGTCTAGAAGACCTGCAAGCTGCAACTTTAGTTTCTGAGTCTTGATATTATGCATTGCGTATATTTTTCCATGAATTTCGGCAGCATGGCTCTATGCTAATTTTTGCTTTATTTTATTTTTTGTTTTTACTTTTTTTTCTGGGGGGGGGGGGGGGGGGGGGGGGGGGCGGGGTTCTGTCAGGATGATGAATGAGACATCAGTTGTACGTTTAACCTTTTTTTTCGCTTCTGCCACTACGTGGTAAAAACCGTTAGATTGTTAATGAACGTTATATTTTTTAATAGTTTAACATTTTGCCCCAGTTCTTAGTACTCTCTGTGGAGATGATTTTTTAAATACTAGATTCGGATCGGACAACTTTATGCCAGAACTGCTTTCTTTAAGAGTAAAAACCGCTTCTTTGCATGTTACATTTACTTCACTGTATACATAACTCAAATGTTTTTATACACCCCCCCCCCCCCCCTCCCCGGTCCCCGCTCCTCCATGCGTATTTACTGGCTGGCAACCGACATGACAATTTCCAAATCAGTTCACAGGAAAGTGATAAAAACATATCAGTCTGTGAGACTTCTAGTTGTTCGCATAAAGAAAAACAGCACAACTATAATCCACTTCCATTTAATGGGACAGTCCGTGAAAAATAACATGTTGCGCTGATTTATAACAATGATGGACACATCGTACGCCCGACTACGGTGGACTACGAGCGGTGATTGTGAGTTAATGGACTCCTTCCACTGGCCCCGCACAAGGTCGCGAATCAAAGTTTCAAAGTGGCCAAGCAGCGATTGATCAACCTTCCCTCTGGGACCAGTGAACCAGACACCAGCAGCCGGAGAGAGATCTACACACCTCTCTAGCTATAAACCTAAGAAAAGCAGGAACTCTCTGGACATCAACTCTCTCAAAACATCCACTCTCTTTATAACGAGATAAAGTGGGGAAAAGTCAGCCAAAGCTAAGACTGATATGACTGAAGTTCTATTGAGTTTACATTTTACTCTTGCACACAGAAGCAGAGTTGATGTGTGAATTTGCATTTAACTTGTGCCAGTTATTTGCTGTTCACACATCATTCATGTTTGAACTTATTTCTAATTCTGTCTGTCACTCGGAGCAAATACACTTGTCAGCGCGTAAGCCTAAGTGGAATCACTCCTGAGATATTCTCGGGTGTTTTTTACAAGTCTCCAGAAATCTTGAAAATTCCTTTCGATGACTAGCTCCAGAAATTTTCTCCTTCCATCACTAGTAAGAGAGAGGGTGGAGGTGAAGTTTCGATCAACATGCTGCTGTATAATTCTGATTTCAAAAAAGCATTTTGAGTCCTTATTCTACAGGAGCACACCTGCCACTCCGACTCTGATAGTGATGCTTGCGAATCTAAGATAAAGGTTCAGATAATGCATTCAGTGAGAGTGTGTGTATGCCTCTGTGTGTGTGTGTGTGTGTGTGTGTGTGTGTGTGTGTGTGTGTGTGTGTGTGTGTGTGTCCACGCTAGCACATGCTTCCATGCATGCCGCGTGCGTGTATCAGTGCGTGTGCGTCCGTGAGCGTGCGTGTGTGCATGCATGTGTTGGTGAGTTCAAGACCTGTAGAACATACTGAGAAAGCAATGCATTTCCCAACATAGAAGAAGAAGAAGAAGAAGAAGAAGAAGGAGCATTGTCAATGTATATTCTCTATCATACGTTTCTTGCCAGCGAGTAATTAGATGTACAATACAAAGTGTGATCATCATGTTCATGCTGACTGCTGTGTTAGAGGTACTGGTCTGTTGTGCTTTTACTTCTGTTGTTTCTAATGTCTGAAGAAAGACGTACTTGTTTGTTTCGTAATCCATAATAAAACACGCGTGAAATTGTACCTTGTTTATGTGTTCATGTGCTTTTTGCATCGATATTTTGCCATTTGTGATCGTATCATCTGTTTCCGCCAAATATCCAGTGAAGATAGCTGTTTCCTTTATGATACACTCCAAGTCAAGCGAATGTAGATCTCACTGCGGATCCCTGTATAGAATCAATTTTGCTGGTCCAGCGACATCGCTGAATTCAGGTAATCGGCAGGAGATTAGGTGACATTTGCTGCCCATTACGCAAAGCAGGCACGTTTTCAAGCCCTAACACACATTCGGCCAATCGTTGTCTATGCACGGAACAGGCAGACATTGCCTATTACGTGAAATTTACAAAGGCACAGGCACACACACACCTATTACACACACAACATTTACAAAGCAAGCACGCACGCAAAGCACGCACACACACACACCACACACACACACACACACACACACACACACACACACACACAGAGATCAACATATGATAAGTGAAGGTGCGACACCTCTCTGTCTGTGTGTCTGTTACCTGTCTGTGAGGGTGTGTATGTGTGTGTGTGGGGGGGGGGGGGGGGGAGGGACTTGTAGTTATCTGTCACATGCTCACAGAGAGAGAGAGAGAGAGAGAGAGAGAGAGAGAGAGAGAGAGGAGAATCAATCAAATGCAATCACATGAAAACCAGTGTTCAGCCTAACACACTTTAGCATTAACAGCTTCTTAAAGAGAAGATGCCAATCACGTGATGTCCAACGTTCGGTGACCAACATTTGGAACAGGTCTGAACTGCAAATGGTCATGGAAGGCAGTGACAGTATCGTGAAAGCGCCCTACTCGACGGACTCAGAAGCATTCAGGATACTTTCAGTGAGTGCTCACATCGTAAAACATTCACTGGCGGAACACTTGCCTCAGTGACCGAAGAAAACATGCTATTGACCGGTATGTGTGCAAACCCTTCTCGTTCCTCCCCGCCTAAACTTTCACCACGAGTTCCCACTTTAACCCTATGTTCTTTAGAAAAAAAAATGCAAACAAACAAAGCAGAACAAAACAAACAAAAACAAACAAGCAAAGCAAATAGACATCGACCATATTAGTCAGTGTGTGTTCTTAAAAAGAGTGTCAATACCATGTTCTAGCCGCATTTACCTTCATAGTTCCCTACGGAGAGATGGTGCTGTTATTTTCAATACAGGTAGTATGTTGTTTATAAGTACTGTAAGTGATTACACGCAGAGACATTAGGGTACACACACACGCGCGCGCGCGCGCGCGTACACACACACACACACACACACACACACACACACACACACACACACACACACACACACACACACAACACACACACACACCACTCTGTGTGCATTGTACAAAGGGGGATAGCCAGCCTCCTTCTCGGGTCAGAAGCTGGTAGAGACAAGAAGCTGCCGATAGTGGGTTCCCTGGGCTCCCTCTATGTTCTGTAACCAGATTCTTCCGGCCCACTGATTCAGTCATCACTCGTCAGCAACTGGTCTTCAGTTCGTGAGGTATGTGACCTGAGGTGGAACTATCTTTGATGATGTGGCAATGTATTCATACTTCCATGTCGGCTACGGATCCATCCTCTTGTTCATTAGCTGAAATGTGTCAGTTCACAACGGCAGCTTTGGATAACGGCAGTGCCCTGACCAGAACAGATATTATAAGTGTAGTGTCGTGCCCAAAGTCGCTGCAGAGCACATGCTACTTACAGTGCTATCTCGAAAGCACTGAAACTATTTCTGAACCACAACCCGACTCACAATCGGCCACCTCACACGGGAGGCAGTTCAGTAAACCAGGTTCTGTACAGCATATGTAGGCCAGCAGAATATCAGACTGCATTTCCTCTCCATTCTCACCTGGATCAGGACTGTATATGCATGATAGATTAATCGAACACAGTAATGCAGCCACTAATTTCACCTTGGGAGTGAAAATCCTCAGAGGATAGACAATGGACTGCAGCGACTGCAACCACGGTAGAAAGGCCGGGTATTCCAATGGTGATGCAGCGCACGCACACACACACACACACACACACACACACACACACACACACACACACACACACACACACACACATTGACTTAAACATTTAGTTGTGTGTTTGTGCGTATGCGTACGCGCGTTCGCGTACGCGTGTGCGCGTGCGTGCGAGTGTGTGTGTATGTGTGTGTGTGTGTGTGCGTGTGTATGTGTGTGTGTGTGTGTGTGTGTGTGTGTGTGTGTGTGTGTGTGTGTGTGTGTGTGTGTGCGTGTGTGTGGCAAACGATGTAAGTAAATAAATGGATACAGAAATAAGTAAGTAAATAAATAAGTGCATGCATACATTTATAAATAAACAAACAAATAAATAGCTAAACAAATGGATAAAAAAAAAAAAACATCTACAACAACATTGGGAACAAACAATCAGACAAACAACCAACAAACATCGCACAAACACTAAGCCGTGTCACCCATAGTGGTCAGCACCCCTCGCCCAAACTGATCGACTGTGAGTTCAACTCGCATCGATGGCCTCTGTGTCAGAACTGATGTAACACATCCTGACATCAGAACGGGGATCATGAGTGTCGAGCGTGTGAAACAGACATGGAACCACATAGCTTAGTGTTGTTCATTTCATGGGACTGCATTTGAAATGTGCTGACCAAATTCCCTTGCACTATTGAAGATCCCTGTCTTTCGTTGTCTCTTATCTTTACCTCTCTCTGTCTTTGTCTGTCTGTGTATCTCTGTCTCTGTCCGACTGTCTGTCTGTCTGTTTGTCTGTCTGTCTCTGTCTCTGTCCCTCTCTCTCTGTCTGCCTCTCTGTCTGTCTTTCTGTCTGTCTGTCTGTCTGTCTCTGTCTCTGTCTCTGTCTCTCTGTCTCTCTCTCTCTCTCTCTCTCTCTCTCTCTCTCTCTCTCTCTCTCTCTCTCTCTCTCTCTCTCTCTCTCTCTCTCTGTATGAGCTAGAGTCCGTACGCACCACCACTACTAAGGGGTCAATGGCTACTTACCACTGTAAAAAAGATTTAAACATATTGGCAGTATTTTCCCTCAGTGATATATTTGATAGAGAAAATGCAACCTTTGCTACAACAGCCACATGTTCTCGCAAGCGCACGCGTGCACACACACACACACACACACACACACACACACACACACACACACACACACACACACTGTATTCACTAACAGTTAGCTATGTGGTTCCAGCTTCAAATCAGGTGCGAACAGGTTCGCACAAAATGCAAAAGGAACTTATGGAGAAAGTAAAAAAGGGTCTGTGCTTAGAACAAAAAGACCATCAATCATGGTGATCTGAGCAAAGTCGATCGATGTCTAGAAATTTCACTGATGGTCCTGAGAACGTAGGGAAGGGTTGCTCTTGAAAGTATTTTATTTCAAAACTGTATATGACATAATTATCATATATATTTCCGTCTAGAATGAAATCGTAATTTACATTTGATAATGGCATGTGTTAAAACAATGTCACAGACTTATTTCTTTATACATCTATAAATGGTTTTGTCGCAAAATGGAGAAATTGAGTGCCAATAATTGTCAAGATGGTATAGTAATGCCAAGCACATGAAGAAGAAACAGAAACAGAAAACCCGAAGGTGATAGGGAGGACCCAGAGAAGCACCATCTTCACCTCCCTTTAGAGCAGTCCTGTACCACCCTTGGAGGCCTGCGCTGTGTTGACGATGGGTACAGGCACACGCAGCACACACCATTAAGATATCAAGGGACATAACTGCTCCTGAACAGAGGTAAATCGGGCTAGAGGATGCAACTCTTAACAGCCTTAAAGTAGCATTTCCATGGGTGTACCAGCCCGTATTTCATGACTGCAGAGCCCACCGGCGAAAAACACCACCCTCCAGCTGTCGAACACATCCCACAGACCCAACCACCCATGCCCACGGACAAATGAAGACAGTGCCACTCCAGACACAGCCAAGCTTTCGCTATACGGTCTTATGTGCCCTCAAGAGAGAAATCCAAAGTTGTAGTCTTTCCCACTGTCAACAGGACTTTTCCCTGTGGTCAGTGAATCTTTCCTCACCGTCACTGGACCTTTCTCCAGGGTCAGCCTAGTTAAAGCAAAGAAGGAAAAGAACGCCCGAAGGTGCCAGGGAGGACCCAGAGAAGCACTGTCTTCACCCGCCTTTAGAGCAGTCATGTACCACCCTTGGAGGCCTGCGCTGTGTTGATGGTGGGTACAGGCACGTGCAGGAGACTCCATGAAGAAACTGAATGCCAATAATTGTCAAGATGGTATCGTAATCCAAAGCACATGTATAATAGTGTCGGTGTTAGTTATCTCTGGCTCAGCACAACTTTAAATTTCAATACTGAAAAGAAATCATGAGAACTTCGTTCATACCTTTAGCAGACAATTCCATCCTATGAGCGTTTTTTTTCGAAATCGTGAACTCAGCACCAAATAAGCAAAAAAAATTAACTGTCGAGTTCAAGCAAGAAGCAATCCAAACAAACTGGTATACAACAATGAACGTATTGTGGTATTTTCTGTACGTGAAATACTCTGAATCAGCGACTGTGGCCATGGCAGAACACAAATCAGGAATCACCAGAATGATGTAAACGAAACACAAGAAGAGTAACATCCGAGTGATTCTGGTGTCTGCAGTGTCGTCTCGAGTGTTTAGTTGTCCAGTCATCTGTCCTCTCTGAAGGGAAGCTCGGCGTAGACGGACTATCGTGATGACACAACAACAATCATCGTGAACACAGAAACTGGTTTCACCAGGTTAGACATATGGAACATGATGTTTCTGGCAAGTGTGACGTCACCATGGAACAAAGGCGTACTATCTCTGTAAGCGATGCTTCGATTCGTTGAAGGGTCTGTTCTCCATTTCACAGTGAAAGAAGGTAAAGTGGGAAGCAAGAATATAAATGGCACAAGAAATGACAGGGATATAACTGCAATCATCCATACGCAAAAAGAAATAAAAAAAAAAACGCATCTCTCTCTCTCTCTCTCTCTCTCTCTCTCTCTCTCTCTCTCTCTCTCTCTCTCTCTCGTGTGTGTGTGTGTGTGTGTGTGTGTGTGTGTGTGTGTGTGTGTGTGTGTGTGTGTGTGTGTGTGCACCCGCGCGCGCGCGCGGGCGCGCTCGTGATTACATAGATCTCTAAGAGAGGTTAGAGTAGGAACATATCCGAAATAGATTTTTCTTTCTTGTTTCCCCCATCATATGGCCTATTCCCCCATTTCCTTTTCAGAACGAATATATTAGAGATTTGTCGTTGACACTGACAATACTTATGCTATGTCTAGAGAGTCTCCAACTGCCATCTACGACACAGTAAAGAGCTGCATAACCGGGTCGTTTCTTTAGGCAACTGTTTGTCATTTTTTTCTTAATGCAGGGGGGAAAAAACCCCACTACTATTGCAAAATTGAGGCTGAAAGTGTCAGAACAGCCGGCGGGGTATTAACACACAGCAGTTCATTTTGAAATACTAACCCGCAAAAAGTACAAGGGAGGGAAAAGAAAGATTCTGCGACTGCCAAAGCTGCAGGCAGCTGCAAATACCCACGCGTTTCACCCACGAGAAATATGGCGGCTTTAGACGTGCTGGAACGAGGTGCTTTACATGCTACATAACCCAACAGTTTCAATATAATGTCAGTGAAGGATGTAAGATTTTTTTTTTATTATTATATTATGTTTTTTTTCTTCTTCCTACCACAGCCACCCCATCCTCTTCATTACTTATTCATTTCCACAGTAACCGTGGACTCCTTTACAATTTTTCCCTGTGTGTTTACTTATTGCTCTTCTTTTCTTCTTTTTTTTTTTTTTTATTCTTGTCCTGTGCCCGAAAGTAAAAAAAGAACGAACAAAACAAACAAGATCAAGACCGATGTTTTTGTTTTCTTTTTGTAGGGGACTCAAAAATTTGTAAATGTATTGATACGTTGAATGATTTAGCATACTTTTTTTTTTTCCTAAGAAATCTAAGCTAGTGAAACAGCACATCGTACAGAATTTCAATATTTCCAAAGGCAGTTACTGTTAGACTGAATAAATACAGCGCCGAAAAGGAAAAGCTGTACCAAAAACAAGGCAAGAGAGTATGACAATGCGCTCTCTCTCTCTCTCTCTCTCTCTCTCTCTCTCTCTCTCTCTCTCATACACATAATTTTTGCATAAGCTCTTTATGGAACTCTGTATCCTCCAGTATGCATGTTTTTTGTGTTTGTTTGTTTGTTGTTTTGTTTGTTTGTTTGTTTGTTTTTTAAGATGGGCTAACAAATTTGTAAAGCCATGTTTGTATCAAGGTCGATAAATCTGACAAACACCCTGCCGTTAATTGGTTTAAACAAATCTTTCATCACAGGTACGTACAGTTACACAATACAAAGTGAGCAGCAACAAGCTGAATGCTTATAGTGTGCTCTACAAAATGACAATACACAACTAATTTACCTGGCGGCTACAGTAATACAAATATTACATTATTTTTATGAAAACAATTGACAGTTTAAAGTTTATAAATCGCATGAAGAATACAAAGAGAACACCCCCGCCCCCTCCCCTTTCCCGAAAAAGAAAAAATAATTAAAAAAAGAAAAAAATAAAAAAAAAAAAAAATAAAGAAAAGAAACGGACATTAACGAAGAGAGACTATGAGAAACACACCACAGTCACACTAATTTGTTATCATCACAATTTGAAATAACGGCAACATTTTTAATACAATCTTCTTTTGTCATACCTGAAACCTCCAATAGACAATGTATCTAAAACCGGTTGCTTCCAGAGATAAACTTATGAACAGCTTCAAATATCAATATATTGGTATCTATATGCAGATTACGGTCACCTTTTAAACAGAGTTTGAACATTTCTGTAGTGTGATGGGAGATCGAAAAATAGTTTGTGTGCGGGTTTCATTAAAACGAGGACACAACAGAAAATAGTGTTCAGCTGTTTCCTCCCCATTACCACACTCACACAGTGGGTCGTTAATTAGATGGCGGTTGGACATATCGTATCTCAGATCACTGATTCCAAGACGAAGACGGCAATGAATGATTTGGTTTTTTTCTCTCGCCATGGTAAAAGTACGGCGGTATGACAGGATCATCAGCCGATAAATGATGCTTGACTACGCTTAAAGATGGACTGGTTTTAATATGATCTGGGAGACTATTCCATAAAGATGTAGTTGAAGGAATGAAGGATTTCCGATATATCAGTGTTGCATTTTGGAGTTGTACGCTCTAACGGCCTTCTCCTGTGATAAGGATTC
Organism: Conus betulinus; assembly: GCA_016801955.1. Taxonomy (NCBI): domain Eukaryota; kingdom Metazoa; phylum Mollusca; class Gastropoda; order Neogastropoda; family Conidae; genus Conus; species Conus betulinus. Next base: position 332,701 of record JADBJO010002089.1, read on the forward strand.
CTGTCAGATTCTTTTTTTTATGTAGTGGACTTACATGGGCTGTTTTTTCAGACGTTTGGAAACTTTGCTTCAATCATACTTCTGTTAAATATGGTAGTCAAGGGATCCATATAACTGGAAGAGATGCAATCACAACTGTTGTGAACCAAATCAGGCCCTACTGCTTTATTCTTGTTCAGATTCAAGTTAACATCCTTAACATTAGTAGCTGTCAAGAAATGTCTGTAATTTCTGGAACTATGAATAGTACGTCTGGCACTTCATCACCATCATTTTGACTGAGCAATGAATATTTATTGAAAGCGTTCGCTTTGTCTGTATTGTTATAGTTTACAATGCCATTACAAACATTGGAGGTATTTCGTTCGAGTCAATACCTTTCTTTTTTTTAAAAAAGATTTTACCAGGTGCCACCATTCTTTTTTACCAAATTTGTGGAGTTAGAAACCTTATTGTCTAATTCAGCAACATAGTCAAGTTGTCTTTGTCTTTCTCTTGATGTCACATATTCCGAAATCGACGAAACCTGTACCAATCTTCGGATCATTGGTATGTTTAGCTATACTGTGTATTGTTTTACGTTCCTCTATTAACAGTCTTATTTCATCAGTCATCCAGGGGACGTCGTCAGGACGTACAATAATAATTTTAGACGGCATGCATAGTTTTTCGCTTTTTTCCATTATATTTTTGAAAACATTTCAGCACTTTGATCTACTGATCTGTTGCGAGTAATGTCGTCCCAGTTTACAGTGCCTAACAGGTCACAAAAGCGATCTGCATTTAGCTTTCTATAATTAAGTATGGTCCCTTTGAATGGCTGGTTCTTGACCACAGTATGTCTAATCATGGCGCAAGGACCACTATGATCACTGCAAATAGCTGGCAAAACGTCAGTGGATGTTACAATGTTGGGGCATTGTGTGAGAACCAGATCCAAACACGTTGCACTCGAATCTGTAATCCTTGTGGGTTCATTAATAAACTGAGTGAGCCTGTATCGATTCATGATTCCAAGTAAGTACGGTGAGGGTGTCGTAAGGAAATCACTATTGAAGTCACCAAGAATAATACATTTTGATGAAGTATTATTTACCTTACGAATGCTTTCTTCTATCTGATCCCAGTAACTTACAGGGGAACTTGGAGGTCGATAAAATGACCCAACCAGTAGACTACTTTGGCCAAGCTTTGTCTCGACCCATACAGCTTCAAGGTCATTAATATAGAGATTTGGTCGAGGTTTACAAACTGGTTTTCCGTGCATCTTATAAACCATTCGCAAACAAAGAGAACCAGAGAAATACCGGTTCAAAAAAATGGAAGCACTGGCACGCACTCATCACACAACGATTCACACCTGCCAGTCTCTGAATGATTTCGATTCAGACCTCTCCAAAACCAGCCCCTGATTGCGTCGAGTGTTTCCTTCCACTGGGAGCCGACAAGGTGCAAGCCACTTAATAAGTCGAAGCCTTCCCGAAGATGTTCAATACTCAGGCCAACCAAAGCTGGATGGTCATCGTGACCTACCTGCAGGCCGCCGATGGTTATATTATTATTAAACAGAAAAGGATGGCGTGATTCTTGTTGTTCAGCAGCGGGCTTTCGAAAAGGTCATTGTACACAGACCACTTAGTAACTGACCAGTTATATTAAAAACCAATTCTCCCACAGAAAAAAAAAAGTACATTGGCTACATTTTTTTTTATAGATCTGGTTCCAAAGTGAGACGACTGCAGGCGGAAATCTAAGCAAATCTTAAATAAATGTTAGCGAACCGCCGAGAGAAACGTGGACAAACGAGTCACAAGTCAAATCACAACGCGTTTCGACCTCTTGTAGACTGTTTTGAAATATGAGATTTCCAGTTGGTTTAAAAGTGGTAAGCATTTTCGGTTAATTTATGCTGTATATTATGTCCTAAAGGATTTTGGTATGCTAAATTCATTTATCAAATTTGCCAAGTGATATCTCGATTCTTTTCCAAGATGTAATTAGTTATTCAAAATGGCCACCTTGCAGGAAAGGAAACTCCTTCAGGCATTAGTGGACACAAACTTAAGTGTTTATTTCAGAACATTCTGAATAAAACCTTGAAAGAAAACATAATAAATATTTCAAACTTGTATTGCTCTTCATAATTGTAATGATTGGATCATCTTTCTATCAAAGTGTACCCCCGACCCGTCCCTGCACAAAGAAATGAAAAAATGGTAATTAACATCTATACCTTTTAGTTTTGACTTGAAATTCTCTGTACAAGGGAATGCAAAACAGTCAAATCTGACTTAGAAGAATCTGAATGATAATTACATAGGTAAGCCTTTGAATGACCAAATTAAACAGCAGAGGAATCAAACAAAAAGAAAGTGTTAAATACAAAGAATGTGCCCAATTCCTTTGAAAACAGATTTAAATTGCTGCTAGACTTTTTTAATTTGTCATTTACCTTGCAAAGATGTACTGTCTCCTGTGTCAATTTGCTAAATCCAATAAAATCTCTTGATAAAGCAAACACAGCCAGCAACGTTAAATTCATGGAACAGAAGCCTAACTATTCACGATTCTCTGGTTCAATTCACGTAGTTTCGCTTTAGTGTACATGTAAATGAAAACGGAACAATGCCTGCTGATAACAAGAGACCATGTTCTTTCAGTTCATGCTTTCAATTATTGCTGTTTTCTGCAGAGTCACCAGTGCTGCACTTGCATGTACTAGTACATTACAGTTTATGCTTTCTGCACTGACAGTTTTGCAACTGCAGCTAATGAGATAAATGCAGGCTTCAGGCACTGCTGGAAGAGACGTCATAATAGGTGCAAATGCGCCATCATTGACGGTCCATTCCATGGTGTCTGGTTTGGGCAGCAGTGGACGTTGTTTTTCAGCTTGGTTCCAGACAAGTGCCTGGTAATGTGCTCGCTTGATATGGAACGACAGGGCATCATGTGTTGGTGGCGAGGTTTCCACGGGCTTGGCTTGAGCAAACAGACCTGACCTTGTATCGTCTACAGAAGCATTGTCCATGTTGCACACTTTAAAGATGAAGGCCTCTGCATCAGTACACGGCTTGGTGAGACAGTTCACCTCTTCCAAGTGTTGCAAGGAGGTCATAATGCTCCTTAAAGACTTTCAAGCAAGATTTCTTGGTATGACCAGCCAGGCATGTCGCATCACTTCCAGTAAGTGAATGAAATGCCGCTAAGGCACTCAGGAAACTTGTCAGAGGGAAGCTGATCTACAATGGTGTGGATTCAAAATGTACTTTCTGTTCTTTGACTTTCCCGCTTTCACCCACACTTTTGAGCATGGCATTTTGTTGAAATGGGCAAGAAGAAGGACCAGCACATCCGTATCTTGTGCAGCAACAACAACTCGTGAAGTTTGGCTCTTTACACAGTGAAGAATAATCCGAGTGTCCGCCTCCTCATGTTTGGCTTCTAATTCTTCAGTGTTTACATCAGGAGCTGAGGACTCAACCTGCTCTTCATCACAGAAGCCACCTGAAATGACAATGATCTTGTTTTCAGGTGCAGGATCAGTTGGCAAGACAAGAAACTGGCCAGGTCAGCTTTGTTCTCTTGCAAGGGCAATGAAGTTTTCCCACTTTAGTGGTAAAGGGACTTCTCTGCTTTGGATCTCTCTCCTCACGGGCACTGCATGTCTGCCTCGTTTGTGTCTGGTGCCAACCTTGATGGACATTTCATAGTACCTGTCAAACACAACACCAATTCGAGTGAAGACAGCACCACTCTGAAGAACAGATTCAACAACTGTGGCAGCTAGGTCACCAAGGGCTTGGCGTTTGGTGACTTTCCAATTACAATCGCAAGTGCTTGGCCATCAATGATGAGTGTTGGTTTTTCTCCAAGGTCAGCAGGTTGAAGGTTTGGGGGGCAAGGTGTGCCACCAATCAAAGCATCTTCTAAAAGGGATTTCTGACCAGAACGGAGATTGCCAGTCATTTCTGCTATAGCAGCCGGGGCAGGAAGAAGCTTATACTGTAGTATGTCTTGCAGATTGACGTCTCTTCCAGCTCTGTATGCTGTGATAAGTCGCTGCAGAAACTTTCTGTCGGCCTAGATGACTTTCTGTGCACTCGTATTGGATTGCTTTTGCTCCAATTCGAACAAGGTTGCAAATGTCAGGCATTTGTTCCTGTGCAAAGTGTCTCTGAACTGCTCTTGTCGGTCGTTGCAGACAACAAGCCTTTCTTCAACGAATTTGATCAGCTGGACTTGACCTTTTTCCTTGACTGTCAACTAATGTTCAGTGATGTTGCTGGGGATAACATCCTTTGTTGCACTGTTCTGCAAGTCTGTGGGTGCCTCGTCTGTGAAGAGCTTGAAGGTTTGCAAAGTGTTCGGCAGCTTATTTTCATCCCTCATATCAAGCCTTTGTCTTGCCAGGTTGCTTTCATTGTGTGTGAAGTTGTCATCTTGCCTCAGTCCAAAGGTACATTTCGTTCAACTGCTGATGTGAGATCTGAGGTTGTAGGAGGGGGCCCACCTGTTCAGCGCTGTAGTTGTTTTGGTGATGCCTATTATTCCACCACCCTTCTTCCCTGTGTCGTTGAGCCATTCCTGACTTTGGTCAGGGTCAACTTGGTACTGTTGAGGTGACCTCTTGACTATGAAGGTGCCCTTTTCAAACTCTGCCTTGACGTTTTCTGGCAACTGATTCATCTCACATAAGTAGATGGATCCCAATTTGGCGTAGTTGTGGTGGTTATACCACATGAAATAGGGCAACATTTCGCCAAAAGCATGCAGATATAGTTGCCAAAGGCCTTCTCTGTGTGCTCTGGTGAAAAGTAGGAGAATCTACACCATCTGATTGTATGTCCACGAGAACTTGAGTTGGGATTGTCATTGCTCGAGACAAATGCATCCATAGCCTTGCTGACGTCTGGAGAAGCCAACAACTTCATCATTCCAGCTGGGCCATCAGTGGACAGTTTCATCCTGTATCTCTCTTTCTAGATCTTGGTCTGTGTCTCTTGATGAACATCAAGAGCTTGGGAGCAAGCAATCGCCAAAGTGCTTGAAGTGTCAACTTGTGTCCTCTCATCCCCTGGGCGTAGGACTTTCCAGACATCACCCGCTCTGCTGTTCCTGGACCAAAGATGCTACTTTCAACCCAAGCGTCCAGAAGACCTGATCCCTGTGCTGTCCAATAATCTGAAGAAAGTTCATAGCGGTATGAAGTCTTTCTAATCTCACAATCAAAAAGTCTTGGTACTCTGGTTTGGCCCACTTGAGCTCCATCAGTCTCCATAGTATGAAAATAGATATGACAATCCGATGTCTTAAACGATATGAATGCGGTGTTTGCTGGTGGTTTGTGGATAACATATTTATCAACAGTTAATACCAAGCAGACATTTCAGTGTTAAAATCTGTTTTAATTGGTATAGCTATTTGGGGAGGTTTAAAGGAGTATTGTTTACTTCTGGTTGACTCAGTTGTTGATTTATTTTAATAAAATGTACATGTTCATTTGGCATGGCGGCCAAATTGTTTTAGCCATTACCATGAGTGACTGGGGCAAGGTGGCGCTTGGCAAATTGTAGAAATGGATTCTGCATACCTTGAACCTTCAGAAAAAAAACATGGTTGCCACAAATTACAAAAATGCCTACGGGTATTGGCTTTTCTGAAAAAAGAAACTGTCTATTAGATCTTCTTCAGGTAAGACAAAAACGAATAAAATAACGAAAAATCACTTAGCTTTTAATTGCTTCAGAGTTCAGTGCAAGGAAGAAGGCGTTGAATGAGAATGAGGCTGTTGGAAGGGTGGGCGTGCGTGTGTGTGTGTGTGTGTGTGTGTGTGTGTGTGTGTGTGTGTGTGTGTGTGCGCGCGCGCGCGCGCGCGTGGGTGCACGTGTGTGTGTGTGTGTGTGTGTGTGTGTGTGTGTAAGATAGGAACTTTGCATCATCTCCACTTGCCTTCGGATAAAGATAAAAGAGAAGTGCAGAAAATGCGCATGCAGGGAAGCATGCAGGCTTTTTTTTTTCAGCGACAAAAACAAAAATCTAATGCATTGAACATTCCAACGTTGTGGCACAATTTGCGTAAGCTTTGGATTTTGTGCAATGTGTGGGAGCACAGGGATGGTGCGGACAGTAAGTGGGGGGCGAGTTGTGTGGGTGGATGGGGACGGACGTGCCAGCAAGTGCGTGGGTGTCCGTAAGCAGCCTACTCTCCGCAATGACAGGGGTGTAAAGGGCACGTGCTTCTCCTGTGATGTTGTCATGCAAACTCTTCACGTCTGACAGTGAACGGAGCCTGGGAACACTGGTTCTGCCAAATTAAGCAGCCACCAGCTACGCTTACCGCCTTTAGAATACGGGTTCAATAATACTTGCTCCAAATGTTCGTAACCGACCTTCTCTGACGTCATCTAGATGCTGCTGTTTTATGTCTTCAGTGCTGCATGTGTCTGGCGTTTGACCTCAGCTGGTACCTATATACCTTGTGTCAAGTTTGAGGACAGCTTCATGCAAAGATTTAAGAGATCATCGTGCATGTGCAGTTTTCTTTTGTACCATCCTTTAACCAGTGTTAGAATTTTGGCACAAACTCGGAACTATGATATTTCAAAAAGGCAAGATGGAACCTGTCGCTGATTTTTTTTTTTTACATCCGTCTATCTATCGATTAATCGATCTATCTGTTTATATAAATAATGAAGATAATAATAATAATAATAATAATAATAATAATAATAACACAAACAATTAAATTTATTTAAGAAACGTTACGCCTGAACCTTGTGAGGCACCAGGCGGGCACACACGCACACACACACACACACACACACACACACACACACTGCATGAAGTTTGTGCCTTCAACATTGCGAGTTGCTCTTCGAGCAGCTTGGTCAGCTCTCTCATTGGATGAAAATGCCGCAGTGAGAAGGCACCCAGCAAAAAGTAATATTGATTCTCTTCATTGATAGAAGATGCGTTAGGTAATTCATTTCCGTTGTTATCTCATTACGAATCTTTGAATTCGGTGATTGTAAAACAGAAAGCGCTGATCTAGAATCACTACAAAGTAGAAGAAGTTGACAATTTTTAGTGGAAGAATTTTAGAATATACTTTAGAGACGTTAGAATTGCTACTGGTTCTGCAGTAAAAACACGTTTTTTCCCCAAATGATACAATTTCTCCACTTTTAAGGTTGGTATGATAAAAGCTGCGCCAGTGTTACGATCATCTAGTACTGAACCATCCGTAAAAAACTTTCAAGTGATCTTTATACACATTTTCCAAATGGCAATTTACATCGCTTTTAAGAAAGTTTGGAAGATCGTTTTTTACTTACTACAGTGTAATTTTTTGTCAAATCGAGCTTTGATTTGTTCCCATTTGGGAATGGGTGCATAGAAGGGGCTCGAGGCGATTTTAATTTTGATTTACATTTGATTCTTTCAATAGAGTAGAAGTTTATGTCTGAATGGATACAGTTGATTTTATGCTTCTAGCTCTTTTTGCAAAATCAGAATTCAGAATGTTATGCACTGATAAATAAGATTCAAACGACAGGTTTAAACATTTATTGAAAAACGCAGATTCTCTATATTATAAATGTGTTAAACCAAGCCCTGATATTAACCCTAAAACAAATTAGAAAAATCTAAGCTCCAATTTTCAGAGACGCAGAAAGCTTAATGCATCGCATGTGATTAAATTCACCTCGAACTAAATGCTGCAAAAATGTCTCATGTATGTGTGGGGAACCTCTCAGTGTAAGTCATCTGTTATTGGACTGTGCAAGAACAAAAATAGTAGTGCAAAGGGAAGGTGTTGAAAATTTTACCTGATAGATCGACTTCACTGAACTTGCCTTACATGTTGAATAACTATCTTTTCATGTGTTCAATTTGTAAACATTTATTACAAAGCTCAGTTGGAATATTCCTTGGAATTATAACTTAACTTTTATCACAGAACTTTTTTCTTTCAACACATTTGAACAAAACACATGCTCATCTTTATCAAATTCAATCATTAGTATGATGCCGGGGCTTACAAATAACATACAGCATAAGATTGTATTACATACACTCTGTAACTCCTCAACTATACGCTTAATTGAAGTGTCCAAAACTGGAAAAATATGACCACGTTAAGACTGGAAAATGTGCTGAAATGAAGACACCATTCAAAGGACTGCTTCCACCTTCATCAGATGCACCTCTAGTGCAGAAACACTATGGAAGAACAGAAAACTAGTTCCATTGGACATGGTGAACTTACTGTATTTCTTTGAAAACTGTGGCATTCTGAAAATCACATCATAAACTTACCTATTCACACACACACACACACACACACACACACACACACATTCTTCTCTCTCTCTCTCTCTCTCTCTCTCTCTCTCTCTCTCTCTCTCTCTCTCTCTCTCTCTCTCTCTCTCTCTCTCTCTCTCTCTCTTTCTCTCTCACACACACACACACACACACACACACACACACACACACACACACACACACACACACACACACACACACACACACACACACACACACACACATACGCATACACACCACCACATACACACACACACACGCGCGCGCGCGCGCACGCGCACACTCAAAAATGATTGCACGCACTCATACTACTTTCATCATATACTCTATCACTACAAACCGCCTGAAATCACTTTATGTGGGAAGACCTTAAACGGAAGAACAACTACTAATATGAACAACTAGTATGAACCCATCAAATCAAATATAAGGCTTGGTTGTATACAACCGATTAAAATATCGAAGACAATCCCCATAAAACCGGACACGCTGAAGCTTTTGACATCACGGTGTTTGAATGAACAGAATCAATAGAACTAAGGTCAAAGTAAAAGCGAAGTATAAAGTGCCCATTTTGGCTTTACTTTCCCTGTTCTCTCATGTCTATAGATAGTCATTTTGTGCAATCGCACAATATTTTTTAGCGCGCGCGCGCATGTGTGTGGGTGTGGGTGTGTGCGTGTGCAGGGGATGTGTAGGTGAAACTTTAGACTGACGATTTTCTGCAATCAGAGCACTAGCCTAAGCAAACGTGGCAAACATTTAAATTTTCCAGCCATCCTGTGTGCAAAGAAAATTTGCACCTGTAAATAGCGTTTTCCAAAACATTGTAAATTTTATGTAACCGAAATGTTGGTGGAAACTGTGCCAGTCACGATCGCTGCTTCATACGCTGTTAGAAATTAGGTAAATGATACGATGTACAAACACTGCAACCCGTGTTATTTTACATCATTCATGATCAGACTATGTAACACATATTTAGCATACACGGGTGTGGGTACGAGTACAATTATGATTAGATTCAAGAAACAGGTGCCTCTTGTAAATATATCTTGCCAAATGTAGCTTAGCAGGGTGATTTTGAAGTTGTAATCAAAGTCAATCAAGTGAGTGAATAATTATTCACGTCACAAAAATAGCACTGTTCTTCGTGCACATACATTTACAAATGAAGGCCTGACGCATCATCATGTGTTAAGATTATTGTCAAAATTACACATATAATATTGAAATCTCCACGCTGGATGCGTAAAACGAAACACCATATAATAGACGTTTATATTTGATCGGTGACACACGTCTTAACACAAAGGCAATAAGTCAAAGGCGGCAGCAAACATTTTCAGAACATATATTGGGCTACGCCAGGGTCACTGTCTGGTCCCTCCTTTCTCCACTCACACCTCTCTTTGCTCACCATGGCCACTGCAGGGTTTTTGACTCTTTCACAAGGGCCGAGTTTTTGCATTCATTTGAATTCGTTACTTTTTTTGTTTTGCATGCAGTAAGATCGGCAGGCACATCCCCATTCCTAATTGGGTGAAGCAACCCAGGCTTCCAAGGGTGGTGCATGATTGTTCCCAGGCTGGTTTGTTCGGCGACTGAGTACAGTACATTTTCTGGTCTCGCCCGGCCATCGGGTCGGGTGTCTTCTTCTTTTTGTCTTAATGTGGAGAATGCGGTGTTAGTCAAAATAAGCAAACTGACTCTTTTGTCTTGATGGTGCAAAAGCAAGGATGATGACAATATTATGAGTTTCATTCTGCCTTGAAACACAACGACCGGGCTGTATCACGTTTCTTTGACAACAGGGAGTGTAAGTTTCCATCAGCTACGCTTTCGGTAATACACTGGCGTATACATGTTTAACCAGATCGTACAAATATGCATCCATTTAAGATAATACAATTGACTGAAATTCCCATGTAACAAACTACATTTATCGAATCACAATGGAACCCACAGCCTCCCAGTGACAGACTAGTATGACTGATAACTATTTTGTGTTCGTTCCTGCTTCACTATTTAGGTGTATTTCTTTTTTTTATTTTTTTTTCATTTCGTCCCTGACAAACAAACAAAAAAGTTAACATAAATTAATTAAAGTTTGACCGTCAGGCAGGAACTGCTACACATTCCCCCCCCCCCCCCCCCCCCCCCACCCCCACCCTCTCGGCGAGGAAGGGGAGGAGGAGAGTGAAGGGTGGTGTTGGATGGAGGGTCAGGGGATAGGAGGAAAGGGGGATGATAGAGGTTTCAAGGCGTGTAGTTTTACGTGGAGAGAGAGAGAGAGAGAGAGAGAGAGAGAGAGAAGAGTCAGTGAGTGCATACTCTCCACAGTGACCGGGAGAAAGGCAGGGGGAAGGGGGGTAGGACTTGTGTTCTCTCAGTGATGTTTTATCTGCAGTAAAACAACAACAAAACAAAACAAAAGAACATTTGCATCAGATTGTTAACGGAACCTGATTCTGTCAATCGAGCGGCTTTCGGCTACGCTCGCCGTATTCATACTGCGTTTTTGTGCACATGTGATCCAAATGTTTCTCATCGACATATGTTTACACCAACGCGAGAGAATGCTTGTGTACATACTCCTATGCGTGCACGAGGGTGATTTGTTGA
>JADBJO010002090.1:0-2500 GCA_016801955.1 Conus betulinus
GTGTGTGATATGATTCTATGATGATTATAATGGTAACGAGAAGAGAGAAGAAGAAAGAAGAAAAAGAAGAAGAACAGAAAGAAGAAGAAGAAGAAGAAGAAGATTGATGGTGCTGATGAGGAGTGTGCTGATGCTATGATGATGATGACGACCCGACGACGACGACGACGACGCCATGATGACAATCACCACGGACGATCCGACTGCATGATAACGATACCACCGTATGTAGATGACCGTTAGTGGACCAATGGTTGGTAAGGCAGCGGACGCTCACATGAACGAGTTAACCGCCACCAATTCCTGACCTCCACACCCCTCATCCTGGTGCAGAAGGGGACCCGTGTGGACAGGCGACAATCAACCTGTGCAAACCTGTCCACGCCTCCAAATTCCACGCCCAAGTTCACCTTACAAGGCGCTGCGGAGGACAGCACGGAAAACCTCTTTCCTCAAATTTCGGCTGCAAGTGGGGAAGTGGAGCGCAAGGAGACGAAAGCGGCGTGGGCGAGTAAATGCCGTGGTAAGCCCTCACATGAGGGCAACTTCTGTTTGACAAGCCCAAGAAGAAAGTGCAGAAAAAGGCCTGCCCTCACGATCGACGAAAATGATGACGTCGTGGTTACCAGTAGTCTGGAACTTTTGAGGGTTTTTTTTTTTTTTTTTTTTTTTCCCCCTGCCCGCTGTATGACAGGGACATCGTGAATTGTAATCAGGTGAGTTCGCTACGTCCTGTAAGGTGTATGGATGCAAAGATGCTGTGTGTTAGATTCTGTTGAATGACTTGCGAGAGGTTTTTGTGTGTGTGTTGTGTGGTGGGTGTGGTTGTGGTGGTTGTCTGGATAGAGAATGCTGCGCGAAGAATGCCACGTGTAAAATTATTTGTTCGTTGTCTGTATGCGTACAAAATGTTTGGTGGTAGGAATGTGTTTGATGTTGTTGCGTTAAAGAAGTGATGTTGGCAAAGAATCCAAGATGCTGACTGAACACTGCATCATCCTGCTTGATGTGTATGTCAGGGAGCGTATCGAAACTTTCCCCGCTACCATACTTCCAAACTCAATTCCCCACCACCCTCTCCCCAGCTCGAAATTCCCCTTCTGGTTCAAGAGAGGCGGAGTTACAAAAGGAAATACTTAATAACAGCTAAAGACTAACTATCCCGCGCGCGGATACACCACACACACACACACACACACAAAACATACATCATTTTGGCAAGCAGGGGGGGGGGGGGGGGGGGGGGGGCGGGGGGGGGTATATCGGGGGGGGAGTATCGAACAAGGGGATATCGAGCAGGAGGAGTTCCAAGCGAGGGATCTATCCATATGGGAAGGGGCGGGGGGTGGGGGGGGGGGGGGGGGGTGGGTGGGGGGGGGGCGGGGAGATATCGAAATGACCCCGATGGCTGAGGTTGGCTGTAAGGATGCAAGACACCGTATGGCTAGAATAGGGACATTGTGCTTACAGGAAGTTGTTGTCTCTACGATTAGAAGATTCTTATGTGTCTACAACAGGGTGACGTTGTGCTAAGGTTGTTTAATTCTTGTACGATGGATTGTGGCTAAAAAACATGTTGAGTTTACACGAATTTCTTTGCGGGCAATAGGAATGCAGGGTGTTGTGTCACTAAAATACAGAGGCCCCTTAGCCTGTAGCAAGTTGTAGGGCACCACTGACCATTTTTCTGACAGCTCCCTATATCAGGTCCGGTCTTCAGCTTTCCAGGCAGTGTGCTGGAAAGAGAGATGTGCGTGTCCATTCTTCATCCATCTTCTCCTCTGTCTGCCACGTTTCGTTCCGTCTGGTACAGGCCTAGCATGATGGTCTTCGCAACGGACAGTAACCTTGTTGGTCACATAGCCGGGACACTTCATCTTTCTGTTTTGACAATGGAGAGGAGGTCGCCGCGTGGTCCAGTGGCTGCTCTTATATGGTTCCAAGCATCTTCGTTCATGACGCGGTCTTTGAAGACGCTCCTGATTTTCCGCTAGCGTCTCATTTCGAAGGCCTGAATAATCTCCTTTGCGGGTCAGGTTTTAGAGTCCATTACTGACATGTGTAAAGGAGATTAGATAATAGAGAACACATCAGTTTAATCTTACTGAACAATTTAGTAGTGGGGTAAAAGAAGCGCAAGTTAACATTTCCTCCGTCATTACATTAATGGCTCAGCAGAGAATTTTTAAAAGTAATAGAAAGGGGGGCGGAGAGAAGACAGGGGAGTACGGGGGAAGAAAGAAAATTTGAATTAAGAATCAGGGGGAAAAAAAAAATATATATATATATTTTAAAATACTGCTAAAAACGCCCTAATAAAAATCTTAAGGTGCTCAACCCCTTGGGGAGCAACATCTGTTAAAAAAATAGTATGATAAAAGGAAGTTTTAAAAATCAACAGATCTGTTTCGAGCCAGCGCTCTCGTCAGGATGGTTTTGGGGCGCCTACTGCCGGTGTTATATGGCCTGATGTCACTGTTTGCACGTGCGGATTGGCTGC
>JADBJO010002090.1:7500-32431 GCA_016801955.1 Conus betulinus
ACTTATTATTGATTATCCTTTAAACCACAGTCCTTTACATGCAACGTAAGTTCCGTTTCTCATTCTTTTGATGTATCATTTGTTTTCAAATGCCGTTTTACAGCTTACTGTTAACTTTTACTATGTTTTAAAATGAAGTTAAGAAAATATTCCCTAACACCATTAACGATCACACACACACACACACACACACACACACACACACACACACACACACACACACACACACACAACCTCTTTCACCCATGCAGTCATACAGTCAATTTATCCATCCCACGTCTAATGTCACTCTTAGTGAAAAGACGTGTCAAACTGAAGAAGAAGAAGAAGAAGAAGAAGAGAAGAAGAAGAACAACACACACACACACACACACACACACACACACACACACACACACACACACACACACACACACACATGCGCGCGCGCGCGCGCACCTACGCACGCACGCACGCATGCATGCATGCGTGCGCGCATGTTGACGACGCCGGGAAAACAGTCATTATCGACCGCGAAACTGAAGAGGTTCAACACTGACATTGCCGTCTGCAAGAGGCAAGACTCCCCTCCTATGGCAGCCTCATGGAGTAGAAATACACGTTCTTTTGGCAAGGACTGGAGCCAGAGGAGCACCGACTGCATGGTGTCGGATTCTCAGTGCGAAACTCCTCCTGTCCTCAGTTGAAGCACCCTCCAAACGGTCAGTACGAATCGTCTCCACAGCTCGCAACCTATATTGGACCAACAAAAAATTCTTAGCGTCTACGCCCCCATACTCTGCTCTACAGCTGAGGCTAAGGATGAGGTCTGTGAAGAACTGGAAGCCAAGGTCAGAGAGACACCAGCAAAGGAACACCTGTTCTTGCTCGGGGACCTCAACACCCGAACTGGTGCAGACCACAGCTCTTGGCCCCACCGCATCGGCCGCTTTCGGCAAGCTCAAGGAGAACGGACAGGGCTACTTGAGCTTTGCTCCTACCACCGACCTCTGTATCGCGAACACATTCTTCCCCACCAATCCATACCACAGAGTGTCCTGGAGGCACCGGAGATCCCGTCACTGGCGTCAGCTGGACTTCGTGATCGCCCGAAGACCCTTGCTCAACCATGTGCTCGTCACCCACAGCTACCATAGTGCTGACTGCGACACTGACCACTCCATGGTCAGCAAAAAACGTGCGTCTGTGACTCAAGCGAATCCACCTCTCCAAGCAGCAGGGACGTCCTCGAATCAGCACAGCCATGACGTCAGTGCCCGAACTGCGCGAGTGCTTTGCCAGAGCCATTGACAAGGCCCTTGAGGACTGCCCGAAAGACAGCGCTTCATTACAGTGGAACCACATCCGCGATGCCAGCTACCAATCCCGCCGCGGACACTTCTGGGAAGAGAGTGAGGAAGAATGAAGACTGGTTTAAAGCAGTAATCGTGGAGATGGAGCCTGCCATTGCTGCTAAGCAAGACTTATTTATTCTTCAATCACAAGAGAGAGCCCTCTGCAAAGACACTGGATGCACTCCGAAAAGCTGTCAACAACACACAGCAGACCGTCGGTAAATGCGCCAATGCGCATTTGGCCCAAGCGCCATTGATAATGCTCTTCTAAATCTACGTCGGGGGATGTCATCACCGACCACAGCAAAACAGATGGAGAGATGGGCGGGGCACTACAGAAGCTGTACTCCAGGGATAACTCGGTCACCCACACAGCCATCGAGACCCCCCCTCCCTCCCCCCCCCCCCCCCCCCCCCCCCCCCCCCCCCCCCCCCCCCCAAACGCCCGCCATGGAGGAGCTCGACGCCCCACCCACCATTGAGGAACTCAGCAAGGCTATCGACTCGCTAGCCTGAGGTAAGGCTCCAGGGAGCGACGGCATTTCGCCAGAAGTCATTAAAAGCCAGCAAGGAAAGTTCTCTCCTCAGTCACCCTCCATGAGCTTCCACTGCAGTGTTGGGAGGAACGGACCATACCCCAGGAAATGCGTGATGCAAACATCATCACGCTATACAAGAACAAAGGGAACCGCAGCGATTGCAACAACTATCGCGAAATATCACTCCTCAGCATTGTTGGCAAAGCCTTCGCCCGTGTCGTATTCAACAGGCTGCAGCTACTCGCCGAATGAGTGTACTCAGAGGCACAGTGCGGCTTCAGAGCTGCGAGGTTGACATGATAATTTCCATGAGCTACAAGAGAAGCGCCGCTTGCAGGGACGACCCTTGTTCACCGCCTTCATCGACCTGACCAAAGCGTTCGACCTGGATTGGATGTCCCCCCAAGCTTCTGAAGATGACCATGTCCTTCCATGACAACATGAATGGCGCTGTCCTGTATGGCGGTTCATCTTTGGACCTCTTCCCAATTAAGGGCGATGTCAAACAAGGGGGGTGTGTGCTCACTCCGACGCTCTTCGGCGCCTTCCTCTCTCTGCTGCTGCGTCGCGCTTCCGACAGTCTGACGACGGCATATTCCTCCACACTAGGAGTAACAGAAGCCTCTTCAATCTGACACGCTTCCGAGTAAAGACGAAGGTGCGGAAAGGTCTCATCAAGGAAATGCTGGTTGCAGATGACGCCGCCCTCACTGCCCACGCTGAGGAGGTGCTATGTACAACGGCTCACCACCTGCTTCGCTGATGCCTGCACCGAGTTCGGCCTAACAATCAGCCTAAAAAAAAGACAAACATCTTGGGCCAAGACGTCAGCAACACTCCCCACATTTCCATCGGTGATCATACCCTCGAAGTAGTCGACGACTTTATTTACCGGGCTCCACCATCGCCAGCAACCTCTCTTTGGACGCCGAGCTCAACGTGCGGATCGGTAAGGCTGCAACAGCGATGGCCCGGCGAAGAGAGAGAGTCGGGACAACACCATGCCAACGTCAAACACCAAGATGAAAGTACACCGAGCATGCGTGCTGAGCAGTCGTCTGTAAGA
The DNA here is from genome assembly GCA_016801955.1 of Conus betulinus. NCBI lineage: Eukaryota > Metazoa > Mollusca > Gastropoda > Neogastropoda > Conidae > Conus > Conus betulinus. Next base: position 10,440 of record JADBJO010002090.1, read on the forward strand.
AAGCGAAGCATGGACCTCAGAAGACCCCTGGTCATCACTTGGCAGGACCGCATCACATAACAAGGACGTGCTGACCTAGGCAGGTATGCCTAGCATGCTCGCCATGCTGACATAGAAACGCCTGCGCTGGCTCGGCCATGTCTGCAGCATGGACAACCATCGCATCCCAAAGGACATGCTGTGTGCGTGCGTGCGTGTGTGTGTGTGTGTGTGTGTGTGGTCAGCACAGTCATGGTCAATGACTCTGGCTGACTTGTCTGTGTCTTCCACAGTGAAAACAAGCCAGGCGTCCTCTGCTTACATTCAAACCTCCCATCAACACACTCTCCTCTCTCAGAGTCAGCAAAGTATAGAAACTGCTTGCACTTGTCCATGACGTCACGAACACATTAGCTGACCATTGATGGTGGTGTTATGGCATGCCATTAACTGCAGTGGTCTTAGTTGCAAGGTGAGGCGACTGCAGGCGGAAATCTAAACAAATCTCTTAAAATCGAAAATGAAATGAGGCAGGGAAAAGTAAACAATAAACAAGTAGGGTAACTTTTGGATCCACCAAGTCATTACTATGAAGACAGTTGAGTCGTTGGCCTGCGCTTGTTTTTCCCCCACTATTAGATTGTTCGTCTTTGTGTTTGTCTGACTTTATTCAAGTTTAAAAGGCTGTGCAAGTCTTGAATAAAAGTTACTCTGTGTTAGGTTTTCTTATGGGAGCAAAAGTTGCCCAACTTGTTTACTGTTTACATCTTAAAGAATTTAAAGTAATACATCCGCCAAACCCTGAACAAACGAATCACAAACAAAAACACGACACGTTTCGACTTAAATTAAGTCTTCTTCAGCCAAGATAAACAACACTCAGACAAAGAAAATAAAGAATGAGCAATCATGTATGTCGACCGTTCAATGCTCATCCCGCGCCGAATTTGACGTGATAAGCGATTGCTCATTCTTCATTTTCGTTGTCCTGAGTGTTGTTTAAACCTTGCCTGAAGAAGACCTAGGAGGTCGAAACCGGTCGTATTTGTCTTTGTGATTTGTTTGTTCATGTTGGGGAGCATTTGTGGATGCATTACTTAAACTTTTTAAAAGATTTGTTCAGTGATCTTTTTGGCCCCGATTTCCACGACATAGTTTATGCACGCGCGCACACACACACACACACACAACATCAGGGGTAATTTAAACTCCGCCTGCCTCACGATTAATATCATACTGACTTGAGCCCCCTCTCTACCCACCCTCACTCCTAAACAGCAAACAAACACGCACACGCGCGCACAGGCAGCAGGTGTTGATTTGGGAAAAAAAAAAAAAAACAAAACATGGTGTCAGTCACATTAATTAGGTTTGCTAATGACAACAGGGATTGAATAAATGTTGTGCGAGTGTTGACATCAAGATACCATGGAACCATATGGGAAATACAATGAGCATAATGGCCTGTCGCGACATCTCTAAGAATCGGCATAAAGACAGATAACGACAATGCCGACAGCCAACCTTCACCTTGGTGAAAGTGAACGGCCTCGATGACCTGTCCCCTTTAACCCTTATTTCTCCGGCAAAAACAGGCAGCATGGCTGACGGACAGGAGACAGAGCCACCATGCAAAAAAGCGAACGTCTTCACTGACGCCTGTGCACCACAACAACACGACAAATGGCTAGAGGAAAACAAAAAATCTTTCAGCCACCCGTGTGCAACAAAATGATGTACGTTATCTTGATTTCTTTCACTTTATTTGGGTTTTGTCGACCTGGGTTTCTTCCCCGTGACCCACTTGTTTTGTCCCACTTTTCGAGCATGAGTAAAAGATTTCGCTGGTGCTGTTGCGATTAAATATTTAAAAAATTAAAATTATTATTTATGATACTTGGAGGAAACGGTTTAGGTATGATCTAAATGTGGCAATTGTCTGTAGAAAAAAAAAATATGTCGAAATGTCTCGTTTAACCCGAATTTGGTATTTGAATGAAACGCCGTCGAAGAAAATTCTTGTGAAAACTTTTTGTCTTGGCTGTGGGCATGGTTAAGTGTGCATGTCCATGACCCCCTTACGGATTTGTCTGAACAACTTGTCGAAAGGTATCTTTTTGTACTTCCTCACTCCTGAACATGAACCTCATTTTGTTTACATTTAAATCGGATTTGCTTTGGTGAACTTTAATCTTTATCCATAAAACTGCCAAGTCCGTGTTTACAGCCCCTCTCCCCTCCCCCACTTTCAATCCACATAATAAATTGACACTCACGAACACAACACCATCAGAGTATCACTCTGCAACTTTATACTAACAGATTTTGTATGTACAGGAAAGAAAAAGATCAAAAAGTTTGATAGAATTAAAATGTTGTCCCTCTCTACGTTGGTTTTATCAGCAACCTGCCATTTTCACTTTTCGTCCAGTAGGACTAGCAGATCTCAGCACTCCCAATCACACAATCTAGCTTGTAATTTTTTTTTTTCTTTTTAACAGGAAACTTTCAAGGATGGCGGAGATGCGGATGGACAACCTACCTGCATACTAACTATATTTTACAGTCTTGTTTGTCAACTATATACGGCACCCATGAATTGAAAAAAGTAGAATGTTTCTAGTGCCACAGTTGTTTCAGGCCATAAATTTCTGTTTTCTGATGGTTGCAGCATGTTTCTGCATATTTAATGCAGGCCAGAGCCATGATATTTGACAGACAGCATTTATAAATGAAGAGTAAGTCATGTAAAGCTATATAAACAATAAGTCCGGATAGTTGTGTCATCAATTTATAAATGTGTTGGCGTTAATGTCACATTCCCAAGATAGTTGGAGAAAGGAGAAGGCCCAGACAGGGGGGGGGGGGGGGGGGGGGGGGGGGGGGGGGAGTAAAGAGCAGCTTTCACTCTTGGCTGTAATGGAGCCCTGTTTCCCCTTGACAAATTATCTATGTTTAAAACAGGCAGGTGAAACTTTCAACAATCTTTTGTTTACAAGTTCACAAGTGTTTTATTTTATCCAAGAAGGAAAATCATTTTGTGGTGACACATTGCAATATCAAGTCATAAAATACAGTGGAATAAATCATAATAAAATGAAGTACATTACAATGATTTGAATAAAAGAAAGATTTTCCTTTGCAACTTCTTCCCCAACCCCTTACACTCACACTCGTCGCAAGATGGCCCTGTTAACATCCCACCCATCCTCTCAATATAGTTCAAAGTTTGATATTTGAATGAGTAGAACACAATAAAATAAAATCATATTAATAAGCTTAAAATTAGACATAAACACTCAAAACTTATTTACTTATCTACACATCACAATCCATCTTCAATCCACACACACACACACACACACACACACACACACACACACACACACACACACACACACACACACACACGCATGCATGCATGCATGCACACAGATGGACAAACACATGCATACACACCTCCACAGACACACATGCACACACACACACACACACACACACACACACACACACACACACAATCACAGACAGAGAAAGTTATCAACTAAAAATTGTCAACATATGGTTATATACATTATATAAACATAAGATCAAAGGACTAGATCTTAATGATATACCCAACAACATGACCACATTGAATATGTATGTAATTTTTTGTTAGTACTAATTGTGCCTGTATGTGGGCATGTGCACTCATGTCTGATTGTGTGAGTGTGCGCGTGTGTATGAGCATGTGTATGCATGTGAGCGTGCAAGTGTGCCTGAGTGTGCGTACACATGCATGTGTGTGCATATGGGTGTGCATGTGTCTGCATAAGCATGCGTGTGTGTGTGTGCGTGTGCGTGCGCGCATATGCAAGAATGCATGAATCGGTATATAAATGTGGGTGCCTATGCTTGCCAGTATATCTGCATGTGCTTGAATGTCTATCAAGAGTCTGTGTAACTGTGCGTGGGTTCCAGAATTAATTATCGTTATCATTATCACTGCAATCATCATCATTACGCCACCTGAGATAATCCTGAGATTGTCCACTTAAGATGTCACAAACAGCAAGACATAAAACATGCAAAGAGTACTACTTCCCACAGGACATCACTCTGTTTTGTGTGCTTCTTTGTATTTTGGCTGGTTTTCAGTAGTACCGTAGTCTGTTTCATCCACCATGCTTCCTCTTGGTCTTTTTAAGGTGTAGTGCGTTCCTGTCCAAGCAAAACAATGCAGTACATGCTTTCAGTGATCCAGCACTATGTCGTGTTTGTCACATGCTTGTGTTTATATTGCATAACCCATCTCCTGTCACTTACGAGAATCAAGTCCTGCACCACGGTGTGACCTCCTGTTTTACAAAACTGTATTCTGGTGTTGGGTTTAAACAGCTATGTACTTTAGTACTTGCTTAGCTATGCTAGCGCTAAACAGAGTAAGAAGCATAATTCCATCAACTGTTAAGGCTCTACCCACTTCATATTTTTCAGTTGACTACTTTTTTTTTTGTGAATGATGTGAATTGGATGCCAAAGATACTGATTTTTGAAACTTGCCAGTGTAAATGAGCAAGAAATGAATGATTAAACATATAACACCAAGAACCATTCAGGTTTGCTCTAGTCAGTTGTTGGAGGTAATTTGCATAAGAAACACTCCCAAATTTGTCATAGGATGAAACCCCTGAAATTAGTCTATTAAAGATAGGAAGGTACCTTTATTATGACCCCAATTGGCAGAGAGAATCAAGTTGTAGAGGATTGGCAGCTCAGCACTGCTACTCGGATCCATTCAAATGGGTCAGTATACGGTTACAAGTACAGATAAGACCAAACGTGCATTCCCACCGTTGTAGAGAACAGGAGGATTTGTGTACTATTATGTATATGTGTAGGACTGTCAACCATTTTGAACAGTATCTTAGTTCAGCATTTGCACACTCTTTGCATTTTAAAAAGAAGTCTTAAAATGAATGCATTATTGATCAGTCATTTTACTGGTTTATCGTTCAGTTTGTTGGTTATCAGCTGACCAATCGGTTGATTGGTGGTTGTCACTGAAATTTTTATAACTGTTTGTCTTTGACATTTATTTGGTGTTTGTTAATACCAAAGACTGTGATACAGACTCGCACACAGACATTGACACGTATAGGAAATCGAAAGTGAGGTGACCTTGAGAACAATACAAGAAGGGCTACTGAACTAGAAACTGTTTTTATTCATTTTCAATAATGATCAATGAGTAAGAGGCCGATGAAGATGATGCTGTGGAGTTAGACAAAGTGGCAAGGCTGCACTCTGATCTTCCTGGCGTAATATGTTCTAGTATCAAACAGGCCCAAGAGATACATGCATCTGGAGTGTTAGTCAAGGAATTTGAGCAATGCTTACACACACTCATCCATGAAGCTGATGAAACTCACGTTGCAACCTTCATATTCGTGCCACCTGCTGTGAACTAAACTTGATTATGACTTGTGTAACGTTTTTCCTTTGATCTAAGATTTTATGGAAGAAGAGATCTTAACGAAGTTTCTGGTGCATTTTTTAGAAGGTGTATTCTAAGAGAGATGTGTGAATGCTATTTGATTTTTTTTTTATATGACTTGTGAGTTGACATCAACGTGGTGACAGCCCTTTGCGGTCAGCTGGGCTATAAGCAACATTACCATACCATACCTATGACTCTTGTTTTGTTGCCTGGTGAATGCTGGACCTGATTTATGCAGTTCTGATGTGCAGGCACAATGATGGGCAGATGAAGGTGTTCTATGTCAGTGGTCCAAATGTGCGGAAAGACTTCCACATTGAGGAGGGAGAGGAGGTGCAGACTTTGTGATGTTTGTGGTATTTGATTAACTCCTCCAGGTCTCGTTAGATTTGGATTTTTCTGGCACAGAGAGTATCAGGTCTGCCGTAATTCTAATGAGAAACTATTCATGTGGTAGTTGGTTGTTTTTTTTTTTTTTTTTTTTTAATTGTAATTTATAGGCTATTAGTTTCCAGAAGAAAAAAACTGCTAGAAATTCTCTGTTGACCCTATTTGCTCACTTACTTCCTGTGTCTGTATGTCTGTCTCTGTCTGTGTGACCACCCCATTCCCGTCACTCTCTTTCTCCTTCCCCGCTTCTCTCCGACTTTCTCAGTCTTTACTTTCAGTCTCTGTCTATGTTTCTCTCTGTCTTTCTCTCTCTCTCTCTGTGTCTCTCTTTCTTGCTTACTCACTCTCTCACTGTCTCTGCTAGTCCTATCCTCTGTCCCAGCCTCCCTGTCTCTGTGAATGTGTGTTTAGGTGTAAGTAAGGTGTAAATAAGTGTTAGGGAAGGTACGTGTAGTTGTTGCATGTTTTTGCATGTATCATTTCTTTGTGATTTTATATTATGTATATATATAGATATGTAATTATAAGTATCTGATAGTAATTTGCAGGTACTTATTTTTTGAAAAGTAAGTGTGTGTGTTTACATCATAGAATGTATTACTATTAGCGTAAGTGAATATGGACAAGCATGTTTTTACTGTTTATGTTTTCAGATTTGTGTCTGATTTTGTGTACATGCATTTGTATTTTCATGTCTGTATGTTAATTGTGTGTGTGCATTTGTGATGTGCGTGTGTGCGTGTGTGTGTGTGTGTGTGTGTGTGTGTGTGTGTGTGTGGGTTGTGTGTTGGCAGCTGTTCTATATGGTGAAGGAGAGACATGTGCTGAAGGTAATAGAGCAAGGCAAGCACAAAGACGTCCCTATCAAGGAAGGAGAGGTCAGTCTACTCACTTTACTTACAGATTTAAAAAAAAATTTCTTTATTGTCTGATAAGTATGTTTGAAAAAATGTTGTATGCTCTTGTTCATGTCGTATGAGCAGGTCATTGAATAACTGGCGTTCAGTGTTGAAGATTAAAGCAGAATAGTGGATTATGTCTAGAAGATCATATCACATTATATTCCTTCATCATCACAAATTTCCCTGCATAGAAATAGGATGCTGTCCCCTGTGTATTGCATTGTATTTTTACCATCACAACAGATTTATTCGTGTGAAAATCAGGATTCTGTGCCAGGGGAATATGTCACCTTAGACCAGTGCCACTTTTTCTTCTTTTTTTTTTTCCATGTCGGCTTGTGTTGACCAGGGATTTTCCATCAGAACTTGGCCTTGGAAGGCTCTCTTGTTGTCGCGGGTTCCTTCATGTGCGTGAAACACATAAAATCTCGGTCATCCTCTCATCTAAGAAACATGCAGACCACTGTTTAAGGCTGTTCTTAATACTGAACTTTTAGATCACGAACCTAGTTTGTCTAATTTGTGATCTCGACAGTCTTGTCTCTTGCTCTTAGTTGCCTGATCTTCTGGTTGATGACCCAGGATTAGTGAGGTTTGAGGTGAAAGAAGGATCGCTGAACATGCTCTGCAAAATGTTTTGGTTTACGCATAGGGGAAATAACTGTATGAACGCTCTCCTATGATGGAAATCAATTTATGCAACTTTCTGTTGACTGAAATCAGTTTGTGATTGGTTAGCCTTAATTCTATTTTTAGATTCAGAAGTCCATTTTACATTTGACACAACTGAAATATTTTTGTTAACGAGATGTTATGAAAATGTCCGATTTCAGACAAAGAGATAGCTGAAATTTAACTTTACAGCCAATTCCAAACAGTTTAGAGTGAAGCAGACCTTGTAATATATCTCAGTTAAGCACCTGTTCGCAGGTTGTGCTTTCTCCCTTGAGTAGAAAATTGTTCAAAGTTCAGTTAAGAATCAGTTCTTAGTTTTCTGTAACTGCGAATTAGCTTGTGGATGGTGGGCTTCTTTATGAGAGAACCAAGGGTTCGCTGGTAGTTTGCGATCTAGATTCATGCGCCCATGGATCATTCAGTTCAGGACGGCCTTAAGGGTCCAGTTGACAAGGAAGACTGAAAAATCTGTTTGGTATGAGACTTGAAAACACAGGCACCAACTTACTCTGATGTATAAATTAGTGTATTTATGTACAGACACGCACGACGCCATGTGTATAACCAGTAATCTTCAAGCAGCGTTTCCGGTCATGCGCAGTTCGTTTCACCATCTTTACCATTCAGCGAAGTTGGCGTCCTTTTGAAGTTGTAGCTACGAAAATGTCGAAACGTGGAGCAGAAAGTTCTGGACAAGATGCGAAAAAGAAAAAAACTTGGTCAAAAGTCCCAAAAAGAATACTCGGAAAAGTTCCCCTGCATACAACCTTCAGCTAAAGGTGTAAATTGTGCACAGTGTACCACTTGCGAATTGGACTTCACAATTTCCGGGGGGGGCAAATTCTTACCTGGGGGGGGGGGGGGGGGTGGGTGCGATACCTAGAAAATGACACAATCGCCACTGAGTTGATAGCCAACCAAGTCAACAAATGTGATTCAGTAATAGGGTATTCTGCTGATACATGGCTAAGGCTTCGGAGAAATGGATGTAAAGCAATGTTGGTGGTTTTTTTACCAGGGTGCCTTTGCCATCATCTTTCAGCATGTGTAGGAAAAGAAAACAAAATGGGATTGTCATGTTATCGTTCTTCCACATTCTTTTACTGAACTACAATTATAGAATCTCTATCATGCACTTTGTCTCTGTCGCTCCCTCTTCATCGCACACACACACACACACACACACACACACACACACACACACACACGCTGTGTAGAATAAATCCACATCCTTTTTTCATATATTTCAAACAAAAATAAAGGGGGTAGATCTATCATTTCTATTTGACCAAGCACAAGTCCTGTGTGCTGCTGACAGGTTTTATGTATAGATCACGCGGAGGGGTGGGAGGTGTGGAGGAGTGGTAGTGGTGAAGGTGTGAAAATGAAACGGGGGAAAAAACTGACAATTTTTCTTTCATTAAAACAGTGACTAGGCAAAGGTTTCTATGAGAAAGAGAGGCTGTGAAAGAAAATAGAGTGATGAAAAGGTCGGTAAAATATACATATAATATCCTTCATTAGCAGCAGATTAGGACAATATATATATATATATATATATATATGAACAGGTAAGTATATCATAAAACTGGTTTTAGTGGTAGAATTCCTGTGTACACACACAGGACCAGAAATTCCCAGGTGGTTTTCAGTTGTACTGGGAACAAGTTTAAAAAAAATCTACTGGTCTTCCGAAATTTCAGCTTGCCCTTTGTAGGTTAAAAGATAATTAATAAAAGTAACCATTGGTTGTACAGTGACAAGTCAACAAATGTGATTCAGTAATAGGGTATTCTGCTGATATATATGGCTAAGGCTTCGGAGAAATGGATGTAAAGCAATGTTGTTCCAATCTGCTGCTAAGGAAGGATTTTACATGTATAGTTTAACAAACCTTTTCATCACTCCTATTTTCTTTCACAGCCTCGCTCTCTATATGTACATGTACATATGTGTGTATTGCATGTGCATATATGTGTGTGTAGATGTCTCTCTCTCGGTGTATGTATGTGTGTATATACAATTGTGTGTGTGTGTGAGATAGAGAGCGAGAGAGAGCGCTAGCATGTATGAGAATACTTGAATGTGCCTACGTGTATGACATATTTCTTCATGTGCACATGGGTATGCTTATCCTGGATGGTGTCCATGTTAGGTTTTGGATCTCGGCATAATAAATGTACAATTACAAATGCTGCTTTGGCGTACATTTACAGTTACAAGCGCTGCTTTCCATAATTGGCAGTTGCGTGCGGTGTGCCTGGCAGGTACCATGTGGAGAAGGATGGGAAACTGACGACAGAGTCCCTGTATGAAGAGTGGTTTCATTGCACGGACCCTGGGCTCCCAGCTGGCCCCCGTCATCAAGAGGTAACCGCAGCATGGCTGCTTGCACCACCCTGCACCTGAACAGTGAATTTCATGATTACATGAAGAAACTGGGCAACAGTTCCAGCTGAAGAATCAAGTTACTGGTTTACATGGGCTGTATGCTACCTCTGTTAATTGCCATTTGTGCTGAAAACAAATCAGTCAAAAATTATGGAACTTAGTGACATGCACTCATGTAAACACACACACAAAGACAAGCACACATGCATACACACACACACACACACACACACACACACACACACACACACACACACACACACACACTTCAGGAAAAGAAGTTGACTCATTCTGCCAGTTCCAAACAATTCTCTCCAGCTGTCATCTCCATCTCATAGTCTGTTAAAAACATTTTTTCAAGCTGTCAAGTCCATCTCACATGCTGTTTTTATAATTCCTTCCAGCTGTTAACTCCAGTTTACAATCTGTTGTGATAATGCTCTCCAGCTGTCAGCGCCTTCTGAGAGCCTGTTGTCATAATTCTCTTCAGTTAGCAACACCATCCCACAATCTGTCATCAAAATTATGTCCAACTGTCATTTGTAGCTCACAATCTGTTGCTAAATATTGCTTTGTCCATGTCATTCTCCTGTTTCCAAAAAAGCCATGATAGAATACAAATCAACTGCTCGTTTTCTGTCATTTCAAAAGTTATCTCCACCCCTTCCCCTCTCTTAACTTCTTTTCTGTCCTGAAAATGTATTATCGCCCTACTTGTTCTCTGGTTCCCATCAGTGAAAACCTAGTGACAAGTCTGATCTTAAGTCCTTTGACTGCTGGTTTTTTTTCCAGTACCTGTCCTACAAAATGTGGAATTCTTTACCGTCGTGCATTAGAAATACATGCCATGTACCTCACACTAAATGTCCAGTTTGAACTTCCACTTTCTCATCTGTTTAGGTTTGTTTGTGCATTACTTCCCTAAGCTCCATTTAAACACTGAACCTGTTCTTTCACGGTCTTTATTTTTTCAAAAGGAGGGAGCATTTCATTGAAGTTTCTGTTTTGTCACTGAAAGGAGGGAGTGTTTCTTTTTAAGGGCTTTTTATTCTTTGGAAGGAGGGAGTGTTTTTTCAAAGAGTCTTTAAGCGGCTTCTTAACCGGGGCGAACAATCAGTTTGCAAACTAGGTTTCAGAAGACTCCGAACAAGTTTGCATCTGAACCGCACGAACACATGTTCGAAAACCCTGCTTCGAGAGGTTCGCAAACCGTGTTGCCGAACAGTTTTTAGGTTCTCAAGCCGTGTTCTGGGAACTTGCGTGTTTCTCGAATTTGATTGGTCGAACTCTTTTGCGGAAGAAGATTCATTTCTGTCTTTCTATTGCGGCAAGATGGCTGACACCATGCCGATCGCTTTGAGTAAGCAAGACACAAGTCTATTTATCGATTTATGGGAACAATATCCCTGTTTATGGGATTGTCGAGATCCCAAGTACAAAGACAGAGGTGCCGGCAAACGGGCATTGTCTGCGATCAGCGAGGCTTTTGGCCAGAACTGGACAGTTGGTAAGTAGAGAAGTGTCTTTTTTTTCATCTTCGTTGGCGCCAAACGCACGTGTACACACACACACACACACAGATTTTCAAATGAAATTACCTCTTTAATTTTCAGTTATATGTTACTTATGCTGTATCAGTTTTAGTTACTGGTGTGAGTACTTGGAAATCCAGTACTTTTTGTCACATGTGGTCACCTGATGATCAGCATTTTTTTAATGAACAGGTTTGCATCTCATGTTTCCTAACTATTTATGTATTATCCTTTGTTTATTGTATTCATAATGTGAACAGCTACTTTTCATGCTTCTGCAGTTTTAGTATTGCAGTCAGAGACATGAAATGTGTGTGTGTGTGTGGCAACATGTACTACCACATCATTCTGAAATTAAGTTGTTAATGACCCTGTATAATTCGTATTCAAAAGAGTCATGGGGACCTATAGCCCCATTTTCTTCCAAACTGAAGGGCTCAGGTGGGTGTATGTAACTGCATGATGACAGCATGCATGACCCATGAACATGGTCATGTGCAACAGAGATGTAAAGTTCTGCAAGAAGTAGCTTCTCACTCTCAGACTGTAATGTTCCAAATCCAAAAGTAGCATGGGCAGCTGTTATTCAGATGGCACTGGCTTGTAATCTGCCAAATGATTTGTGAATGCGAGTGTGCAAACTGGAAACCAGATCAGGTCGCAGTGTTACATTTTCCGAAAGGCACTTTCCTCACTCCATCCAGGTGTAAAATATGGGTTACTGGCATCAGTCTGGGGGAGAGCTTTAAAATCTGTAAGTCCCGTACAAAAATGTGCACGAAGGAGTCTGCTGTGTTGTGACAGTGAAATGGAATTTTTTTACATCTGGATAGTTAGATTTCTTTTTTGTTAACATTTGCTTGGATTTGTCTTAAATCAAAATATTTGTAGTTGTATTATTTGTGTAATGGCTACTATACAGGTATGTAGTAAGCATTAAACTGCTGATAATAAATAAGCATATTTGTGGGGCTGAAAATGGGGGAAGATATTTAGCTGTCCCGGTATTACTACATGTCTGTATTTTGTAAATATGGTTAACTGATTTTTTTTTTCCAGTTGCTGTTGAGAGAAAAATTACTAGCTTGAAAACATACTACCGGAAGGTACGAAAGGCATGGCAAGGAGCACAGGAATGCCCGGAGGGAAAAAAAGAAGTGCCATGGGAGTTTTTCGAACGCATTCATGGCTTCTTTGGGTCCACGCAATATGACGGCAGTTCAGTAACTGGGGAGTCAGTGCCCCGGTGATGCAGATTCAGTTGATGTAAGTATTCCAGTTTCTCTTCAGTTATATTTATAAACAACTAAAATGTTGGAGGGAGAAGTGAGAGTGATGTAACTAGAGAAGGGGATGTTCGTCAGTTTTATTTCAGTGTCTTGTGAATACACCATGCATAAATATTGAAATAATCATTAACAAGCTTTGTAGTGATGAAATGTGTAACAGACCGAGTCACGATGTGATAGAGGTATAAATTGAAAGAAACCCTACTTCTTTAGTAAATTGATGATCAGCACATGTTAGTAACTAAGGTTTGTTGAATTATTCACAAATCGAATTCCTTTAAAAAACTGACTGATACATGTTACTTGCCAGAAATCTTATTTTAAGATGTTTCATGAAATGAAACTAGGTACAGTATTCTTTCAGGTGGCAAGGATTTCACACATTTTGTGCAGAATTCATATTTCATTATTTATTTTCTACTATTCACATTGAAGGGTCATATGTCAGGGGGGGAAAAGTATTGATGATATTGAAAAGTGTGTGTGAACTACTGTAAAATTGATGTGAGCATGGCAGGAAAGGGTTATCACTAACACATGACACTAGAGGCAGACACAATACATTCATCATCCTTTTCCTTTTCCTTTGCCGATGTTGATGGTGGGAGCTGTTTTCAAAGTCACAAATCTTTTCCAAGTCTCACAGTTGGGACATGTGATGGCGATTTCAAAGATACTTGAAATCTTGGACATATTCCAAGTATGTTTTGTTTATTTGAATCTTTGGGTATTCTTCACCCTCTCTCCCTACATGTCTGACTTCACTTTTTCTGGCATTTGGTTCAAGTCCTGCCTTGCAATCTTCATGCTTTTACATGATAGAGAATTCTTTTCATGCTTGTGATGTTATCTGCTGGAAATGCAGATACATAGCATGCTTAATTACCTTATGAAACAAAAAGACCAGCAATAAGAAAAATCACTTTTTCTTTTCCCTTTCTCAAACACACTGTTATCATTCCAAAATAGCAAACACTGATTTCTTGATCACATATGCTTTAATCGTGCAAAGATGACAATAATGTGCACAAAACTTTAAATCCCTGAGCTGATGAATAGACAACACAAATGAGTTACTTGACAAACTGAACTACTTTCAAATTACTGCTCTTTTTCAAGATGGAACAAAAATGAACAGAAAAATAACAACAACAATACAACCTTTGTCACATGTATGAGTAGTTGGCAAAAGGTTGTCCAAAAAAAGCCCAACAAAATGTGGATTTTTCAAAAAAGTTCTTATTAACAGCAATTTTGTCCAAAGGAAGACAGATGTTCAAGGGTCATGAAAATATACATACAAGGATAACTCATGCACCGATGTTCTGCTAGTAATGTGATAAGGCATCATAACAACCATCCGACAGTTGTTATGCTGAACATTCAACTTTATCAATATTCCTATTAAAATCTCTCTTATACAGCATAATTGTATCAGTGGAAACAAGACTGAATATTACAGTTAAATTACATTCTAAAAGAAATAGCATCTGTGCAGTTGTAAGATGAAGTTTCATATGAGATGATAATATTATGTCCAACCTAACAACCGTTGGACATGTTGATTTGTTCTTTATTGCTCAGTTGAGGAAAAAAAAGACAGTAACTAACTGCATCCTCTGATAATTTTCTATGTTGTTGAGGGTGCATTTCATGTAATGATACCCATTGTAGGACCCACATTGGCCTTGTTACAGTGATGCATATGGCATTTCTATGTGATAGTTAAACACATACCCAAGGATTTCCCAACAATGCAAAAATAACAAACAAGTCAGTCATTAAAAAAAAATGGACATGCTTTTCCTTTGAGTACAGTTCTATTGTCATTACTATGTTTTACACGATACAGGCCCATAAAACCAGATAAAACAAGATAAATAAGTCACATTGATCATGTAGACACCTTAGCCAGAATCCATCTGACAGTTGTTATGGCCTCACTGTTGGACATGCTCAACAAACTGCTCATGTGCTGACAGGAATTACAGGTTATTTATGATCAAAATGAATAGAGACAATTTGACAGTAACAACAATAACAATAACATGTACATTTAGGGTGCCCGCTCTCTCTGATAAGCTCAGAGCGCTAACATAATTAGAAGATGTAAACAGAAAACCAGCAAAATGCATGCACCCCTGTGATATGACCACACAAACGAAAGGATGATCATGATAGTGCTTTAGTGGTGGTGATGATGATGATATGATGATGATGATGATGATGAACAGAAGATTTACACAGTGTATAACCTTAAAGCTCTATGCGCGTGCACACATGCCTAATTGTAAGTTCCGAAAGAGGCGAGTATTAAGTGAAGACTGTGCATGGTGGACAGAAAACAGAAAATGAAAATGTAAAAACCAAGAGAATGTTGCAAATTTAAGTGTCATTTTAACACTTGATGACAAACATGTTTTAAAACATATTACTGGTTCCAAATTTAAATGTCATTTTAACACTTGATGACAAACATGTTTTTTAAACAGATTACTGGTTAACAAATGGAAATGCTTAAGAAAACATGTGGCAAATTTTTGTTTGGTTGTTGTTTTGGTAGTTGTTCTTTCTATTTATTTATCTGAATGTACAAAGACAAGTAAAGAAGCAAACATTTAGTCAAATTGTCATGCCACAAATTATAGTATCAAGTAGTCTGACACAAGGTTCATATTTATGATAAAAAATGATGACTAGTTATTAGACATCAAAAAGGAGCCATAATAGTTTAATACTGTTATGGTACAAATGTAGGATCACAAAAGATTCTTGTAAACAATTGATTTTGTTCACTTTCCCAAACATCAGCATTAGCCAACCGTTGGACATGTTGATTTGTTCTTTATTGCTCAGTTGGAGGAAAAAAAGACAGTAACTGCATCCTCTGATAATTTTCTATGTTGTTGAGGGTGCATTTCATGTAATGATACCCATTGTAGGACCCACATTGGCCTTGTTACAGTGATATGGCATTCCTATCTGATAGTTAAACACATACCCAAGGATTTCCCAACAATGCAAAAATAACAGTGATTAAAAAAAAAGGGACATACTACTTTTCCTTTGAGTACACTTCTTTTGTCATTACTATATTTTACACATACAGGCCTATAGAACAAGATAAAAACAAGATAAATAAGTCACAATGATCATGTAGACACCTTAGCCAGAATCCATCTGACAGTTGTTATGGCCTCACTGTTGGACATACTCAACAAACTGCTCATGTGCTGATAGTTTGACAGTAACAACAATAACAATAATAATAACATGTACATTTAGTCAAACATTTAGTCAAATTGTCATGCCACAAATTATAATATCAAGCAGTCTGAGACAAGGTTCATATTTATGACAAAAAATGACTAGTTATTACACATCAAAAAGGAGCCATAATAATACTGTTATGGTACAAAAAGTAGGATCACAAAAGATTCTTGTAAACATTTAGTTTGTTCACTTTCCCAAACATCAGCATTAACTGTGACTAGCTGTTGACAAAGACACGTTGTCAGTGGAAAAAACATCATCATAACTGACTTTCAAGAAATATTATTCATGGAGCGCTTGAATTTGCATACTGAAGATCTCATAACATTTATGTCTGCTACCAGACAAAACTGTTTCATGTAATAAAGCAGCATACAAGACCTGGGCACTGTTAAGCCTCTTCGCATATCACTTTGTCTCTTTGCAGTGCACACACAAAATTATACATACAACTTGTAAACAACAACAATAAAAAAAAAACTGTACCAGAAAACAAGGACTTCCAAAAAAACAATCACAAAAAATCTTTCTGCACAAGTTCCTACACAGTTACTCGAGCATTTTGCCAAGGCACAGCACCTTCCCTCATAAAGTACTCATTGAGGGCATCCCTAACCTGTGTCCCATTCGCATACTGTGCGTGAGCACCCCCTTGTCCTGCCTGCAACCCAAGCAAGTTTGCATTTTGGTTTGCACGCCACTGGCCGAGCACAATATCATGGTTTGGCCCTTGTTCATGGTCAACTGCTCCCCCAAACCGCAGTACTGTTGATCTTGTGCTTCTCGCAGGAAGTTGTGTGTAGTGCGAGACAGGCAAGTACAATCTTCTTGACTTGCTTTGGATTTTGCTTCATAGCTTGTTTGAAAACACACCAAACCGGCAAGCCAGAATTCCAAAAGCATTCTCAGCTACGCGTCTTGCTCTGCTCAAGCGGTAATTGAACACTTTTTTGCTGTGGTCAGTACCTCGTTCTGGATATGGCTTCATGAGGGTTGGTGACAGAGCAAATGCTGAATCAGCCACAATGAGACTGGGTATGCTGACGTTTGTTCCTGGTAGATGTACTTCTGGTGGGGCACGTAGACGCTGCTCTTCAACATTTCTCTTCAGTTTTGATGCATTCCATATGGTGGCATCCCCAACTCTTCCAGGTGCTCCCACTTCGTAATAGAGAAATTTGTAGTTTGCATCGACAAGTGCAAAGAGGACAATGCTGTGAAAACCTTTGATAGTTGAAATATGATGAGCCAGCTTTCTGTGGGGCCCTGGATCCGGATGTGCTTTCCATCCATTGCTCCCAGGCATTGAGGAAAATTCCACTTTTGGGATGAATTTGTTTTGTATACGTTGCCATTCGTCTTCTGTTTCAGGCATCTGAAACCAGAAAAATAGTCATTTGTTAATCATATTTTGTGTCTTTGTTTGCAGATGGATTCAGTTCCTGATATTGCGGAGCTGACCAGACGTGTGTGTACCAGTCCAGAGGCTCCAGCCTGTCCAGTAGCTGCAGCACCTCTGGCACAGACACTCCTGGTACTTCATCTTCATGTGCCTCTACACCCACCACATCGAGGGCATGCACCCCAGTGCATCTTGAGTACCCTCAAGCGGGTAGTCAAAACAGTGACATTGACTTGATCTGTGAAGAAGCTTCCACACCCTCGCCCCCCTCCATTAAAAAGGCCTAAAAGTTGTTTTGGGCAGCCGTACAAAAAAACAAGCTGATCCTGCCTACAAGGAAGTTGAGAAAAATGAATTTTATGACTCAGCCATGAGTTTGCTCGGTCGTATGCAAGAAAGTCGGAAACAGCAGGAAAGCCCAGATTTTCATTTCGCAATGGACATTGTTGAAAAACTGGGACATATCAAAAATCAAAAAAAGAAAATGCAACTCAAGCATGAGATAGAGTGCATGATCTTCCAGGCATGCATGGAGGAAATGGACGATTAACTTGTACTTTTTTTTGTTGTTGTTGTTGCAAAGTTTACATCATAAAAACAAAATACAAAGAAAATTTAAAGTTATTTGTAACCACTACATAAAAATGTACTTTTTTGAAGACATATTTCTTTTTCTTTGGTTTTTACCAAGTTGTGGTCAGTATCATGTGTTCCTGGATGTATTTTTTTGGCATTTTGCAAAGTCGTTCATGGACTCCTTGTTATGTTTAAAGTGTTCTTTCTTCTGTCATATATATATATATATATATATATATATATATATATATATATATATATGTATATATATATATATGTATGTATGTATATATATACATATGTATATATAATGTTTGTTTGATTGGAATGGATGCCTTGCATTTCAACAATTAATCATTTGCACCACAAAAATGTTCATGGATGAGTTTATGTGTTTGTTCTTTCCTTCTGATGAAAGACATACCTCTTTTTCTGAAAATCACCATAAACTGACCATTCATTAGGTGGTGACTTGTTACTTTTTTTTTTTACCAAGTTGTACTCAGTATATCATGTGTTCTTGGCTGTATTTTTATGGCGTTTTACAAAGTCCTTCCGGAACTCCTTGTTATGTTTAAAGTGTTCTTTCTTCTGCCATGTATATATACATATGAACATGTAATTAATGTTTGTTTGATTGGAATGGATGGCTTGCATTTCAACAATAAATCATTTGCACCACAAAAATGTTCATGGATGAGTGTGAATGTGTTTTTGTTCTTTCCCTCTGATGAAAGTATGTCAAGACAGTATGCTTTCAGCTTTTAAATTGTGTGCAAAGGACTGGCTTGATGACAAGAAGGCATTATTCTTGTTTCCCATTTGCCCAGTTGAACCAGTATAAATAACTGTCATTTGTAAAGTGTTAAACAAAATGATGTTCTTCTGGCTGTCCAAAATCAAAATGCAAATAAAGTCTTACCTTCAGGTATCTGTTCTGCAAAACTTCCCAAATAGCCTCACATGTCTCAGGAATGAGATATGCCAGAGTTGACACTGGGATGCGGAAAAAAGGAAAAAACATTGATGCATATGCCCCACCTGTCAATAAAAACAAGATTAATTGGTTAATGAAATGGAGGTCTTGATCAAAAGTTTATGCACAGTACTGTTCATAGCTGAGCTAAGTGAAAATCACCTATTCATTCTAATTGCTCTCATTTTTAGACACAGACTTCTTTTGCATTGTCACATAAGAATCTTGTTGCTTGCCATGTAAATCTCGTTTATTAAATGACATGTGTCAGCTCAAAAGTAGGCACATTAAAATGGACATTCTGATTTGAATTTAAATTCATCTTTAAAAATTATTTTACACTGCAGTTTTCTCTAAATACAAACTTTTCTATTTAACTGACTCTGATGTGGAATAAAAAATCTTCCATGAAAACAGCACTCTTCCGAAAAAAAAAAAAAGAGAAAATCTTAACAGATATTTCAACATCAGCAGGCGAGTAAAAGTGGCATGGTTAATTCATTTTTGGTCATTTTTTGCTTCTCAGGAACAATTACATATACACCATGAAACATTGCACATTTTAAGAACATGTAACAAGAAGTTGATCTGCAAAATTTCAAGACTTCAGCTTCACTGGTTGCTTCAGAAACAAAATTTATGTTTTTTTACTGGCTGAATTACATATACTAGCCACAAACAGAAATTCACACCACAGAAAATAAGACAGATACCTATTTTCTGATGCCGTTATTGTGTTTATCAACTATCTTTTACATATACCAGCCAATTTTCAAGTCTGTAGAGCTCTTTACAACAGGTACCGAAAACTAAAGGGTTCAAAACACTGATGTAGAAAAAAATGTACTTTTGAGGAAATGGTTTTCATAGTTTTCAGGCTTTTCCACATACAGATAAGTCTGCAAAAAAAAGCTATTCAAATTCTTTCATAATCCACAATTTTTGGCTTCCAATCTTCCTTACGGCAAAAAACACCATATTTATCTGTATCCAACCTTGTGCAAGAAATCGAAGAGTGACAGCAAGACGTTCTTCAGGTGCAATGCTCATTTTGTAGTTGGTGTCTTTGTTTTTGGATGAATGGGCCACCATGTGTAGCAGCTCATCAAAGGTTGGGCCGCTCATGCGCAAGAATTTGTGGAGATATTTAGGATCCTGAAATCAAGGAAATTAATGTAAAAGAAACAGTCAAGAAAGGAGAGAAAACAAACAAACAAACACATGCACATGTTTCATTAATTTCTGTTTCTTTCAAATAACTGTATGCACAGTTAAAAGAAAAAAAAAAAACACAAAATAACAAACTGATGGCTGTTTCAGTCACACTCATTTGTACGATTCACAACAGGTGTTCCAGTGTGATGATGGTAGTTGACAAACGCTTGAGCAAGCGCTTGCACAAAATACACATGCCCAGAGAAACAAGTGTGACTTTTACCTACACTCACTCTATTTCCTCACTCTCTCTCTCTGTCACTGTCTCTCTCCCCCTCTGCCTCTCACACACGCGCACACACAAACACAGGCACACACACACACGTACATATCTCGATTCTAATCTTCTCGATTCTAATCTGGAATAATGACAAAACTATATATATAATAATATAGTTCATTTGTAAACAGAGACATTGAAAATTTCTTGCATCTAGCAAAAGAATCGCAGAAATTTAGGACAGTAACCATATCTACATGATACTGATCAATATTGAAATGTAGACAAAGTGTTTTTCAACACGAATACACACACATACCATATCAGGTGTGTGCGCGCTCGCGCTCGCCACACACACACACACACACACACACACTTTTTTTGAATGCAGGTGTTGCTGTGGTGGCAAAAGCCATCCTTGGAGTGAAAAACAGCCCAAAAGTGTACGATAGGGAGGTGGTTACTTGATTCCCACAAGAAGCATATCGCTTTCTCTATAGTTATCACTCAGTGACAAAGAAATATTGCAAGGTATGAAGCATGCTTACCTGTTCCGCTAAATCTTGCACCAGAGAATGATACGCGCCGTAGTCATGTCGCTGAAGAACATAAGGCAGCATTGCCTTTCTCTTTCTCCCGCTTCTGATCCTTCTCATATTCCTCTAATCGTCCAGCTATCAGAAGAATTGCAGCAAAATCCTCGACATCGGGTGTCGCAGGCAGCCATTTTGTTTGGACCGGAAAAGGTCGTATGCATATCATTAAGCAGAGGTTAGCTGATGACGTATGCATATAATAAGTGTGGTGGTTAAGAACGAGAACTTCAGTTCCTCCGAACTCGGGTTTCTGATCCAGTTCGCCGCCACTCTATTCGTACGCAACACAGTGTTCGCTGAAAACACTTCGCGAACCAAAGGTTCGGCTGGTTAAGAAGCCGCTTTACTGTCTTCAAAAGAAGGGAATGTTTCTTTGAAGGGTCTTATTGTCTTTAAAAAGGAGGGAGTGTTTCTGTGAAAGGTCTCGATTTGAAAGTGTCTTTATTGGGGGGCATCATGGAGTGAAGACTGTTCATAATTTCTCTTTTAGAGAGAAAGCAAGAAGCCTGTTACAGAGGAAAAGAATTTCTGTTTTGTGACTGTCGCCAGCATGAAGCTTGAAAGCTGCAATGAGGATTGCATCACTGTTTATGTTTCAGATATTTTGAATCAGAGCAGCACAAGACAGGGAAACCAATCCCAGGTATTTTTGCCTTCCCACCTTCCCACTGTGTTACTGTTTACCTCTCTGGATGAGTGCGGCACAAGCTCAGTATGACTGGTTACTTGGTAATCCTAGTCAATCTGTAACGTCTGGTCGTCCTGTACAGGCATTTGAAATATAGCATATTTTGTAACAGTGATGTGATTGTGAAGATCAGTGTAGCCGATGCTTTCATTTGTAACTGACTGTTAGAAATCCACGGAGTCTGTTTTTATGTTTGTATTTGATGTTATCATTTTTTTTGTCTTCTTTTGCTTTTTCTTGCCACTTCGGTCTGTTTTTTTTTTCTGTTGATTGAAAGTTTTTTTTTTTTTATACAACCAGTGAGACAATTCAGTTTTATCTGATCATGTAATGTCTCAGCCTTAGACGGGTTTGCAAGCCTCCCTTTTCATACAGGGAAATCTCATAGAAAAGATCTGCCATATAA
>JADBJO010002090.1:38818-61318 GCA_016801955.1 Conus betulinus
GATTTCCACATTGTACATAAAGATAGCTGAGAGGGTTGGCAACTTTGACATTGTTTCACCCCACCGTTGTGATATTACAAAACCTTTTTTTTTTTTTGAAGTTCAGGCTTCAGTTTTATGCTCACTCCAAATATATAATCGGTGTGACATGTATTGTCGTGCGCAGGTTGTTTGTGTCTCTGCATTCACTTTAACTGGAGTTTGTAGATATAAATTTTGCACTCAGATTATGTTTTTTTAACACTCGCCCCAAAAGCACTATTGTAGATGCCCACTGTCATTCAGGGTGTCTGTTAACACTCCACAGCTGCTCTGATGTAGCCACTTGAACATTGTTGTGTGGGTTTTGTTCTTCGTCCACCAGGGTTATAGATGTTCGAGACATAGAACATCCACAGTGCAAATCCAGGTGCTTGTACAAGCCGTACTCAAAAGTTTGAGCTTCAGCTCCATCGGAACAGACGTGATATTGTCTCTTGGGTTTGAGATAAAAGTTTGAGTTTTTCTTGGAAGTGTTAGGCTTTTGAGATTGAGGGAAATATGAACTGTTTACTTCTGCGCTGTTCTGTTCTGTTTACTTCAGCGCTGAGAAGATCAAGGCAATGGCCCGCCACGACACCACCTTCACCATTAGTCTGTCTGTACATGAACAGAAAACTTGGAACATTTCAGAGGTTTACTTACCTGTGATCCATCATTACCAGTGAGGAATCAAAACCAACAGTCCTCTGGAGGACAGCAGAGACAACACCAGCACTGTGCAGACTGAAACCAGTATGGAGGGGCGGAAAACACCGCTTTGAAACGGCCAATCAGGCTCCTGTTTGTGTTGGTTTGTTGCATCTTCCTGTGTGCATCTCAAACATGGACGCCTACTGCTGAACCTGGAAAAAGAATCCAAGCCACAGCAAGATGTTTTGGCAAGGCAGTAGGCTGTACTCATCACTTCAGCAGTGAACAGGTGCGCCAAGCCATCAGAAATGTGTTTTGGAAAGGTACTAGGCGTCGGCTGTACTGATCACATCAGCAGTGAACAGGTGCACCAAGCCATCAGAAGCAAGCTGTTTTGGCAAGGTACTAGGCGTCGGCTGTACTGATCACATCAGCAGTGAACAGGTGCGCCAAAGCCATCAGAAATAATGTGTTTTGGCAAGGTACTAGGCGTCGGCTGTACTGATCAGATCAGCAGTCAACAGGTGTGCCAAGCCATCAAGCAGCACAAGGGACCATAAATAGTTCTGCTGACACCAGTCCCCCCACCCCCCCCACCCCCCACCCCTATATAAAACGTTGGTATGGCCAAATAACCAGATCCATTGGCCTTCCTCAGGTACTTCTCAAAGGAACAGTTGAGGGAGGGAGATGAGGGGGTAGACAGAAATAAAATGCACTGACATGATAACATGGACAGAGAAGCCATTTTCAGATGCCCAGGTCATGGCTCACGACCAACAGACCCGGAGGAACTTGATGAACAGTTCTTCAATGCAGCACCTCCACAACCCTTTACAGATGGAAGGGAGAAGGAGTACAAGCATGTGTCGTTTTCCCGGCCAGAAGATACTGGCACGCTTGTGAAGGCTTCTGTCTGGTAAATGAACTGCTTTAGAGCAATGTCGCCTGCATTTGTATCAAAAAGTTCTTGAACTACCATTCTGTTAACTGACAGGAGTTTTTTTTTAGGGGGAGTCTTGGTTTCAAATCAAACCATCAGTATGCACTTAAAAACCATATCCAGCTGTCTGATTTTTTTTTTTTTTTTTTTTTTTTTTTATAGAAAAACAAATGTGTATATTAGTTACTTGAGATATGTAGATAGATCATTGTTTGAACCACAGAGAATTTGTGCAAGGAAGTGATCTTGAACAGGTAAGCACGCCACTGTTTCAGCCATCTTTTTTTTTTTAAAAGAATGTTATAAATGTATCTGGAATTAGTCTGTGTTATAGCCTGGATGTTTGTGCATTTGTAGCCGAGATTTTATCAGTGATGTTTTTGATATGTAACTACAACAGAACTGTGGTGTTGTTGTCAAGAGTGTAGTTCCATTTGTGTCCCTGGCTTTGCTTTAACATGCCCAAGCTTCTTTCAGCATTGGGGATCTCGTTTCACATTTTGTGGATTCATACCAGATGATTTTCAGTTCATGGTAATTGTGATTTGTTGTGCGTTTTTGCTTTGTAATTATCATTGTATGAGATTACTGGTGCGCTCCCCATTTTTAATATGAAAAGGAAAGTGGACTTTTTTCCTTCACCAAACAGGAATCTGCTTGTAGGTCTGTGTTTATGTAATCCAGCGATGATTGTGGGGTATCGCTTTCAGCTGACTGTGGACATGTTTCCAGCACAAGCAGATTGCAGCTCTGCAGTGTTACAAGATAGCAACTCATCTCCGCTTCACTCTCCCCTGTCCCTCAGTGACCTACCACCTTACATATAATATAAAAAAAACAAATGCGAAAGTGTAGCTTATGATCCATATGCTTGTTTAATATTTGATGTGGCATTTGAACTGCTGAGCTGAAGGACAGAAAAATTCCGTCAGAAATTCCTTGATACATAAGGTCAGTTTGTGGTATAGCACTGTTCTAACTTCCATAGCATTATTATGTAATTGTCTTATACAATGCTGGATTCTTCAAACAGTACAGCACTGTTCAAACTTACTTCCCTAGCAGTACTACATAGTCTTGTTAAAAATGGTACAGTCCTGTACCAGCTTAGAATGTTGAAAACAGATGCTTCAAACAACTTAAGACATTATTTATCATCATGGCAGTTGTGAGTGATAAACTGCAAGCTGTCTTTTTCTTTCACATCACAAACATATTGTTTGTTTCCCTTTATTTATTCACTTTGTTGGAATGTCAGAGTGTTTCTTTGAAATGGAATTGCTTGGAATGGCTTATTTGGTGTTTGTTGTGAAGATTGTTAAAGTAAAACCATAGCTTTGGTTTTCAAAGGTTTGTTGACATTGGCATGTGTTTTGTAATCAGAGAATAATTGCATTTGCCATTCAGCTGTTTTATATGGTAGTGTGGTGTCAGTGTAATAAACTATGTAACCAATTTCATTTTGTTGTGAAGCTGGCACATAAACATGTATGTGTACAACTGTTGGCTTTGTTGCCATCACACACACACGCTGACGCACACACACACACACACACACACACACACATTGTGCACGCACGCACACGCACACACACACACACATATGCAAGCATGCATGCAGACACACACACACACAAACACACACATACATTCACACATGGTCAGTTTACTGTTCTGTGATGCTATAGCTTTCCCCCGTCTGTCGGTCCCATTGCACGGGGTCCACAGGTAGCAGTAGTAGTAAGTTGTCAAGAGGCAGCCCAGCTCGGCATCGTGCACTGCCGCTGTGTCACAGTACAGTGGTGCCTGTTCTGATCTATGGGCAGTACAGTGGTGCCTGTTCTGATCTATGGCAGAGTACAGTGGTGCCTGTTCTGATCTGTGGCAGAGTACAGTGGTGCCTGTTCTGATCTATGGCAGAATATAGTGGTGCCTGTTCTGATCTATGTCAGAGTACAGTGGTGCCTGTTCTGATCTATGGCAGAATATAGTGGTGCCTGTTCTGATCTATGTCAGAGTACAGTGGTGCCTGTTCTGATCTATGGCAGAATATAGTGGTGCCTGTTCTGATCTGTGGCAGAATATAGTGGTGCCTGTTCTGATCTATGGCAGAATATAGTGGTGCCTGTTCTGATCTATGTCAGAGTACAGTGGTGCCTGTTCTGATCTATGGCAGAATATAGTGGTGCCTGTTCTGATCTGTGGCAGAATATAGTGGTGCCTGTTCTGATCTATGGCAGAATATAGTGGTGCCTGTTCTGATCTATGGCAGAATATAGTGGTGCCTGTTCTGATCTATGGCAGAATATAGTGGTGCCTGTTCTGATCTAACCTGTAGTGGAGGCAAGATCAAAGCCTCAAGTGATGATAAACGCTAAGTCATGGTGCCAAAAACAGATCTACTCCTCATCCCTCTTTGCCCTGATAACATAACCCCGAGTCGGGCCACACAGGAATCCAGCACCACCAATCAGACTCTAACTTGACAGAAGAAAAAGGGAAGAAAGGGAGGATGACTGTAAACAGCCAGACGGACGGAGTTAGAGTTAAAGAAGGGAACTAACTGGACAGCCACAGAAAGGAAAATTGGAGTGGAGCCCGGTTGTTGACGCTTTACACTCCCCATGGAGGCGAAGAGCCAGTGAAAGCTTTCTTGAACACAGCATGGGCATAGATGTGGAATGGAAACTGAAATCAGTTACCATGAAAGCAAGGCATGCAAGTCGCATGTAACGGACCAAAAATGTCCTTCATTTTGGAAGGTTCATGATGGTAATGTCAAAGAGTTTGATTTCTGGTTTCAGACAAGAAGAGCAAGGCACAAAACTCGCATCCAAGATAACATTTCCTTCATTTTTAAAGACGGTTGGAGATGTGCCTCAAGTTTCATCTTTGGTCTTGGACAACAGCCAGACTGACTGACAGGGCTATTCTTACCATTTCCTTTTGTATTCACAGGATCAAACTGATCCAGATGAAACAGGACATCTGTAGCATTCCTAACAAAATTGAAACAAAAGTATCAAAAGAATCAACTGCATGGTTAAATGAGACTAAACTGTGCGTACCCCATCTGTTAGATCTGTGGCACAATCGAGTCTGGAAAAGTGCCTGCCGTGGTGCCAGCCATCTGTGGTATGCCTCTGATGAGGTTCAAACCCATGGCCTTCCAGTTATCGGTCCCTCACAGTCTCTTAGTACAACCTGATCATGCCACTTAAAGGGAAACAAATCTGATCAGTCATGAAAGATGTCAAACATGCTAAAATTATATGTATTTTTAAACAATTCTCAAATTACATTTCAGCAGCCAGAATTTTTTAAACGTATTGACAAATGCAGTGCACTCATGACAATGATAAACAAAAACAAACAAAATGAATTGTGTATTAAAAATAGGATGTATAAAGGCCAGAAGGCCCAACAGGTGCACATTCAAATGAATTGGGATACAATTTCTGAAGCCTGACATTGGTACAAATGAGAGGTATGGAAACAGGCTATGCACCAGTATACAGCACTCGTTACAAGTAGGTTATGCAAATGTGAGACATTAGAATATGTTAAGTTTTGATTCACATGTCGTGTGTAAGTGAGTTTCTAATATATGTCTTGATACATAACACTACATCATACAATACCAATACAATACATGCAACACATTGAATGCATGCTAAATTGTGCCTATCTAGTTGACATTATCTTTCTGTGAACAGGTCCCCAACCATGGTGTAGTAGTACAGTGCCAATTCCTTCCATGGTACCTATGAAAACTGGATGCCACTTGACACAAAATTCCTTGCCCCATGTATGAAACCCGCCATTCGGACAGGACCTTGATATCCTGACAGAAAAGGACTTCAGTTCTGTCTAATCTAAAAGAGAAGCATCCATAGCATCATTCAAACTTGTGGACAATGGGCTAAAGAAAATGACAATGTGTATGTGTGTGTGTGAGTGTGTGTGTGTGTGAATGTGTGTGTGTGTGTGTGTGAGCGAATGTGTGTGTGTGTGTGTGTGTGTGTCACTGTGTGTGTGTGTGTGTGTGTGTGTGTGTGTGTGTGTGTGTGTGTGTGTGTGTGTGTGTGTGTGTGTGCGTGTGTGTGTGTGTGTGTGTGTGTGTGTGTGTGTGTGTGTGTGTGTGTGTGTGCGTGTGTGTGTGAGACCACAGACCTTGAGTCACCTGCCTCCCATTTTTAAGAAAAAAGATTCGTCCATCAGACCACCGTTTATCCCTGTTGGGAGACTGAACTCTTTCAGAAGAAATTGTATCCCCACTTCCTAGAAATTCTGTGCTAGTCATTTGGACTTTCCTGTCATTCCTTAGACCATGTTCTTTTTTTATTTTTTGCCTTTCTTTACCATCATCCACTTTGTTCTACCATTGTTGCTCATTCTTTTTTTTTTTTTTTTTTTTTTTTTGTAGAAGGTATGTACACATTCTTCTCTGATATGATGAATAAAGTGCCAGCATTTTTGTTGAAATCCAACAGCTTGGTAGTGATACAGTAAAAAAAACTGTTTAAAATGGGAGTTGGCGATCCATTCTGGAATGGCTATTTGGCTGTTTTCTTTTTTTTTATGAGTTTGCGTGTATGTGTGTGTGGCATCAAGATTACAAATGTTTTGTTTTCTGGGAGTCCGAAATGAAGTGGAACTGTTGCTCTCAACACAGCTAAATTTCATTGGCCTGAAGAATACCCATAGTTTGGCCGTCACATTGTGAATTGTGCATGTCTAGAAGACACTCATAGGCGACCGTTGCTTTTTGTCATGATGTATCGGTTTTTTTTGCACAGCAACAACCTGAAAGGGCTCTGTATCACTGGCTGGACTGTAGCAACTTTCTTTCAAACGTTGGATTTCATTCACTCATGTAAACAGCAGCTTGAATGGATGATCATGAGTAACCGCTACAGAGCTTTCGATACTTTTTTTTGTTTCTTTAATTGCTCTGTGCATTCATCTCAAAATTGAACACTAAAGAACAGATTTTTTTTTTTCGTGTGTGTTTTATTTGTTCCTTGACATTAAAATACATAATCTGATGGCAATGGCAAAAAAATTGCAGCTACCTTTTTCCAGAAAGTCGGTTCATATTTTGGCACTGATCCTTGTCCATGCCAGACAGGTGCTGTGGTCACTGATGTAGCGAGTAGAGTGTCCTCGTGTGGACACACCATAGGTAAACACAGTCCAATAGACAAGCTGCTGTTAATAAACTCTTGAAAAAGAAAAATCTAAAGAGATATATGTGATACACAAAACATCTGTGATCACAAGAATCATACTAAGACATGGCAAACATCAAATAAACAACTACACAAACTAAGATAAGAAATGGTTTTTATTAAAAAAAAAAAATAAGCACCACTTCATTTTTTTCTGTCTCAACAACATATACAGAGAGAAGTGAAAATTCTGAAAACATGTTCTAAAAAATTCTTACAAGGCAATGAAAAAGGGTATTGCACCTTCCTTTGAATTTCCTTGAGACAATGAGAATGACCAGATGATTAAGATACAGCAAAATTTCCCAAGAGAGAATGAAAATGGCAAGAGACGTGTTCCAATAAATTTCTTTTTTAAAAAAAAACGATGAGAATGAAATATGTTCTTCAAAATTTCTTCTCAAACGATGTAAAATGCTAGCCTTTTCTAACAAGAAAAAAAAACTGAACTAAGAAGAAGAAAACAAAATCAATTAGGAAATGGTATGCTGTCTGAAAAACAGTCATCTTGATCTTGACTTTGATTCATGAGTGCATATTTTCCTCCTCTTGTCCCCAGAACATCTCTCTCTGATATGATGATTCCTGACATCCCAAGCACCTTATCAAAACAAAAACACAGGCAGGCGACAGCAACGTTTCTGGTCAAATGCTGAAGAAAACTGTATGATTCACTACCACAAAAAAACTGGTCCAGAAGACAGTTCAACCATGCACAGCATGTCTCAGGATGTCCAGAGCTCTGAATTTCAATGGGCCACATGACATGCTTGGTAGATCGTTTTCCTTCCAAGTATCCTAGCGCATGCTGGGTATTGTCACACTTCTATAACGGGCCTAATGCTCACACAGATCCTACACCTGCATGTAGAGGCTTCAGGTACAACCAAGTCTGCAGAAGCTGACCTGAAAGATCAGACAAAAATTCCCATCACCCACCATGTGCTGCCAAGATTTGAGCCTGTAAGTGTAACAGTCAGACGGACTGACAGCAGCATTTTATCATTATTATTAAGAGTATTTACATACAGCCCATCCACCATTAGAAACCAAACTCTGAGCGCTTTACAATTCACGCTCTCGTTTAGGCGACAGGCTGTCTAACTGAAAGAGAGCCGACCGAAGAGCTGCCTGCAGGCATCACATTCACTCATTTCTCGTGTCATACAGTCAATATCAATCACTCAGCTCCGCCCAACCCCCTGTCCCTTCTTATTCGGTGGATTTTTCATACAGGGTGCATGGTATCTATCCAACCAAAGTGTCATCCATTCTAACAATCAAACCTGCCTTTTCATCCAAAATTGTAGATGGGATTTTATGTATGTACAAGATATAATGCATGGGTTTACACACGGAACCTTAGTTTACAGTCTCATTGGAAGGACCTTTTTTTGGAAATGGAGTCAGAACCAAAGTTTAATCCCAGGGGAAAATCCTCCAAAACTGAAACAGCCCAGCGGACATTCGAACCAGCAAACCCAGGATCATCCGGGTTATGAGTCTGGAGCTCTACCAACTGAGCTATTCTGGCCCCTGCTGTTTGACAGAAATGTTCTATCATAACTCCTGTTGTATCCACCCAGGAAACCCCTGTCTTTGGGGATGACAGGGAGAAACAGAGGTGTTGGAAGTGCGGGAGACCGAGAGGGAGATTGGTGGTGGTAAAACACTGCACTCTGACAATGTGTCTCCCCAAGGACAGCTTACCAAAGTCAACATCAAAATCTACTGTTATCAGACCTGCTTTGTAACTGCACAAACACACCATATGATGCATGGGCAGAGGGAAAGGGGGTAGGGGGGACAAGTTAAAGACAATGAAAAGTGGCAGCAGACAGTTCAAGGTGCAAGGCAATCGACAAAGTGACACCAACTCTGGTGAAAATGAAAACACAACAGACACCGGTCACTGGTTTATTGATAATACATCTATCTCAGCAGTATACAGTTGATGCTAAACTCTAAACTCTCACCACTGTTTCTCCCTCGACAACAAAAGCAAGCACACTCTTGAATCTTTCCATGAAACCAAAAAAATCTGTTCCCAAACAAAGGTAAGATAATAATTATAGATTTCACACACACACACACACAAAGCGAACACACACACAAACATACATGCACGTGTACACATACACACACTCACACACACACACATTCACATACATACACACACACACACACATACATACACACACACACACACACACACATGCACATACACGCACCTACACACACACACACAGAATGAGCAGCTTCACAGAGTCCAGTATTTGATCATCGCTGAGGCAGAAAAAAAAATTTGAAATACATGATGAACTTTAAAATGGGTAAGTAAATGCTCACAAAATGTGCAACAAAGTCACCACATATGACATTACAATCTACAAATATACAGTTCATATGTAATAAATGCTGTATGAATTGCCTGAAACGTTAAAAGAAATTGAATAAAAAATGAAAAAAATGCACACATTTCACATCATCAAACACATGAACAATTACCTGCATGTAATGGGTAGAAAATGTTAAACACATGTACACGAGTGTTGCACAAGTTACAAGACATAAGCTTAACAGCTGCAATGCTAGATGGTTTATACTGAAACACTATTTATCATGTTGCATTGGTCAGATGAGGACGCCAGCTCTTCAAGCAGAAAATTAAAGGGGGGAGGGGGGGGGGGGGGGGGGGGAGCCAGCTCTTCACAGAGAAAAGAAAAGGAGGAAGGAAAGCCAGCTTTCACAGAGAAAGAAAGGAGGGGGAGGAATGCCAGCTCTTCAAAGAGGAAACCAAAGGAGGGAAAGAAGAATGCCAGCTCTTCACAGAGCAAATGAAAGGATAGGGGAGCAAACCAACTCTTCAAGGAGAAGAGAAAAGGTCAGGAAGGAAGAGAGGGACAGGGGTGCAGGAACAGGAAACGGTAGAATGTGCCATGATTCTTGCTGACCAGTATCATTCACTTGGAACAAAGTAAAACAAAATCAAAATGGACCTGACCATAAAGTTTTGTACAAGAATAGACAAATGTGTCAATATCTATGTGGTATTAATTCACTTCAATCTTTCAGACCCTTTCGCTCTCCACTTTTTGATGATCTGTAGATCCACACTTAACAAAAAAATCAAAAATGAAAAGACTCAACCATCCTCAGAAACAGCAATACAGGTAATACCACTTGAGATCAGAGTACATCAAATGATAAAACCGACTAAAAAATCAATGTCATGGTACTGTGCAAGACTACCTGTATGTCCAATCATTTCACTCCATCAGCAATATATCACCCCCACACAGAGAAACTTCCAGAGTTTCAGATCACTCCTAAATCACAATTCATTAATCCAGGATGCCTTTCATTCATGAAAGGACCAATTACATCAATAATATTAATTTTCATAAAAATCCATTGAGCATACTTTGAGGATGTTGCTCCGTCCAAAGGGACACAACACTGATGACGAGAATACACATGACACCCAGGCAAGATGGCCTTCGAACAGATTTTCAAATCCACATGATTAGAAAGAGATTCAGGTCATCTTTTCAAGGTCTCACAGGCTAAGCAACTGATTTCAGTGGCCACTTACTTCTACATCTACAGGTGTCTACATGTCTGACCTGATACATGACAGATGCCGATATCTGATAAAAAAAAGTCTGTCAGTGTGTTAGTCTGTCAGTGTGCAACCAATCTGTTCATATGCAGATATATACTTCTTCACTCAATGTGTGTGTGTGTGTGTGTGTGTGTGTGTTATGTGTGTGTGTGTGTGTGTGTGTGTGTGTGTGTGTGTGTGTGTGTGTGTATGTGTCTGTCTGTCTGTGTGTGAATCAGTGAGTGAGTGAGTGAGTGAGTAAGTGAAAGAATGTGTGTGTCTGTGTGCACACACGTGCACATGCATGCACATATACATGTCTATTCTAGGAGAAAGACTGCATTCATGCATTTGATGGACTACTGACGGCAACAAAAACACAGTGATATCTAAAAACAGCATGCTGTGTACAAGTAAACTGGTGCGTGTGCAGGTCATAGAAAACTAGAAATGTCATGGAAAATAAGCTTTTTCTATTCATTAGACAGCCCATGAAACATAACATCAGGACAGCAGTGCAAGTCGGGGTGAAAAAAATCACAGTGAATTTGCTTATATGCCGAGTATGAACAATGAAAGGCAGCAAAAAAGTGCATACAGGTATACATCACTATCAAGTGTACAAATGGCCTTATCTTACCTTTGTTTGAAAACTAAGACCATACCTGAAAGAAACAAGAGAAAAAAAAAAGAAAGAAAAGAAAAGAAAGTATAAGCCTAGTGCTCTGACTGCACCATCAAAGACTCTGCCCTGGCAGCTTTTGGAACAGAGCAATTCATGTGGTGGATTTGTCCCATAAACTGTTGTTGCAGACTGTGCTTCTTGCACCATTTTCAAATTTATGATAAGATTTCTGCTAGGGAAAGCGTGGGAATTGTGTATTCACAACGCTGTATCAACCTTGGGAACAGGTAAACAGAGAAAAAGGACACACAAAAATACAAGTCACTGCACAACATCAGCGGTATCTGTGCAGTTTTTTTTGTTTGTTTTTTTTTTTTTAGTTGCGAAGTGAGGTGACTAAAAAAATGATTAAAAAAAAAAACTGAGTCAAAAGATGAGTGACTGCAAGTGAGAGATGAAATCAGAAATTAAAAATATGTGTAACTGATCCACGGAGTGAGCAGAACAAGCACAAGTATGGTATTGTTGCAGTCATTCTGTTCACCCAGTGAGCCAGTGACCTTTTTATCTACTTCTCCTTTACAAAAAAAGAAAAGGTCATACATTTGATTTGAACAACGTTTGTAACATCAGTTGTGTCTTTTTAGTTCACCAACCCCCACCTCACTTCTCCCCAGGAGGATCTCCATTAATTTCCTCCATCCGCTCTTGTTCGACACGGGAATATCCTCTGCTCGACCTTTGCTCTTCCTTTTCCCTCGGCATGTGCCTAAACCCAGCACCAATGTGCTGCTCTTGGATCTCATGGAAAGATCGGGCAACTGTCAGAACTCATGATGGGTTTTTTCCCCTGCGAAAAGAACAGTATGACAGCTACTTCACAAGAACAAACCAGGCAGAGGGGTGGATAATTCAGGAGCCCTCAGATTCCCACCAAGGAGGTCATGTTTTCCTGTGAGTCTCTTGGTCTATTTGTCTATCTGTCCTCCACATACGCCAAAAACTACTGAATCCAGTTTTGGGAAACTTGGTGGAAAGATTAAATGTGGTCCAATGACAAATCAGTAAAAAGTCTGGTGCGGATCTACATCAAAGGGCAGACCCGGGAATTTTTTTTCTCTCCCTCTACCATTGCAGGACGGCCAATTCCCTCACATTTTCATAAATATCTTGAGAAATGTTGCATGTTGTCTCCATGACATTGAAAAGAAAATGCTTGTTAGGCATCAAGAAACCCACAAACTTTAAAGACTGGGAGCAGATCTGGACAGTAAAGTCAAAATCAAGTGAGCAAAACAACATTCGGTCTTGCAGGTTGTTGGAGGCTGTTGGATGGAATATAAGCTTGAGTTTGAGGTTAAGAGGACTGCTTGATCGTGACAGAGGTCTGTGTGCTCTCCCTGGTACCCTTACTCTGTTACATAGAACCGTCCACACCTGAAAGCTGAACACAGCCAAGAATGACTAGATACCAGGCAAGGAGTGAAAGATAAAAGACAGGAAGGCATTCTGGCAGACTGAATGATTGAAATATGATAAGAAGAGATTTTTTTTTTTTTTTTTTTTAAAGTCCGAAGCTCATTAAAAATTCACATGCACCATAACCGGTGAGTTTTGTTCATCTGCGTGTGTGTATATTCATATATGTTTGTATGTATCTTCAGTGGTGAGAGGAATGTGTGTGTGTGTGTGTGTGTGTGTGTGTGTGTGTGTGTGTGTGTGAATGCATGTGTGTGTGTGTGTGTGTGTGTGTGTGTGTGTGTGTGTGTGTGTGTGTGTGTGTGTGTGTGTGTGTGTGTGTGTGTGTGTGCATGTGCATGAGTCTAATACGGAAGAGAAAGCAGTGAGCAAAAATCTCTTTGAGATGCTTCAAACATCTCGTTTTACTGGCACAATAATGTGGTCCCAACACACACAAGGAAGATTAATGATGGCATAACGAGAGAGTTGGAGGCTGTTTCATTAAAATCAATACCATACTGGTCCCTAAAATCTGCAACTTTTTGCAAGGCAAGCAACACTGTTATTGAAAGTGTCAGTTCAAAAGGTGTAGTATACAGCACTTCCATTTATCAGTTGCAATGCAGTGCGCACTCACTGTGCTCAATGAAAATGGCCTTTTAAAAATGTGGTTGATTTATGATTTGCTCAGAAAAGAAAAAAAAAAAAAAAAAATGGCATCATGTGTTTCAACTTAGAGCAAAAGCCTTCATTAAATAAATAATGATGATAATAATAATAATAACACATAATAATAATAAACAATAATAATGATAATAGTGATACTCACACTAGTGGTTGTTATTACTATTACAGTAGTAGTAGTAGTAGTAGTAGTAGTAATGGAACAATAGTAGCAATCACTTTTTTCAAATTCACTTAAAAAAAAAAAAAACCAAACAACAGCAACAAACCCCACAAAATTTACTCAAGAACAAAGGAGATAATGTTCGCTTCCACAGTCAAACCATCAAAGACACACATCTCCAAACTAACTCGGACTACAGAATCAGTTTCACACACACACACACACACACACACACACACACACAAAAAAAAAAAGCACACAGGACAAACAAGGAAACTTACCCTCCAAAAAGCAAGTTTCAAGACTGCCCATATATGTTATGTATGCAAGGCGAATAGATGTCGCACGCATCATTAGTTTGGAATTGCATGTGCGCTTTTGTTTCATGGTGTGAACTAAAATACCATTCCTTTTTCATTATTTACTGTTGATGTTGACCTGTCTCCTTTAGGACTTTCCTTAAAAGCTTGATATTGTTATTTATCTTTTCATTATGAGCAAAAAAAAAAAAAAAAAAAAAAAAAATTAAAAAAGTCAGGTTTGATTAAGTCTGACAGTAGCAAACGCATCATTTTCAATATGTAACGAAAATAATAAAATGCATAAAATGTATTCAAATGCCCAAATTTGATACAGGTGTGTGTTTGTGTGTGTGTGTGTGTGTGTGTGTGTGTGTGTGTGTGTGTGTGTGTGTGTGTGTGTGTTCAGAAAATGCAGTGTGCATGCAGTTTGTCTACATCATGAGCACACCTGTGTGCAAGACCAGAATATAAGCACGTTCATTCACACATCTCCTCACACTTCAATCATTAGTTAAAATCACAGCCCACCCCTTTTTTTTTCCTTTTTACCTCTGATACTGAAAAACCCAAAATGCGATCTAAAAGAACAACCTTTTTTCAATCCTGTGATACCTCACTTTCCCTTCCACCCATCCTCTCCCCTCCCCCCCCCCCCCCCTCCCCTCTCCCAATTCTTTACAAAACATCCCTTTTTTCCCCCTCTTCCGTTACTTTCCTACCACCAGTTCTATAACTATCACTACTTTCCTAATTCCTACTTGGTTTTGTCTATTACATCCCGTTAACGGACTGCACCAGAAGTTGCTGCCCCTGCACAGTCTCAATGGCGGGGCCCAGGTAGATGCGGCGAGTGTACTGAATGACCACTTTCTCCATGCACACGGAGCCCAGGTACCACAGTGGCAGGTACTCCAACGTGACCAGCCCCATGAAGTCCCCGTGGAACGGCGTGTAGTCCCAGGGGCAGGCGTCGAACTGTCTGAGGAGCAGCCCCGTGCTGAACTCCCAGCAGTAGGTCCACACTGTGTAGACCAGGCACCGCACCAGCAGGTGCACGTTCCTGGCCTTCATCGCCAGGTACATCCGCTCCACCACCAGCACTGACAGGCCGTAGATGGGGAAGGACCAGATGCTTGTCACCCCCGGGCAGCTTCAGGTTGTAGTTGACCACGAACTCCCAGATGGCGGTGAACATCACCTCAGTGGCATAGCCATGGATGGCGTAGATGTAGAAGCGTCCGAGTATTGTCAGTGCTTCCAGTTTTGTCATCGTTCCTTCTCTGGAAATCTGGTCCACTACAGAAACAACAACCGTCATTTTCAATTTTTTAAAAATCTAACTATGCACAAAAGAAATTCTCTCTTCCAGCCTAATCAGTAGTAACAAATCTCATCAATTATCAAATCTATCCCAAGTGCTTTGGATCAGAATTCAGTCCCTTAGTCGTTGTCCGATTAGGTGGAGTTGTGCCACACAGAATGTATTGCAGAGAGGATACATGCTCAAACTCTATTACAGGAGGTCTGTCTGTTAATCGACCATTACTTGCACTGTCTAAACACACGTCTTCTACAGATCATGTAAAGTACCACAAAACATGTGCATACAAACTACACCAGAGAATCAAGTGTTCCCTAAGCCCCTAAAAACACTATATCAAAATAATTGTTATGATGTTAATGATAAAAGTCTTAATGAGAACATATGGAACATAAACATGTAATTCAGTAGTCAGTCCAACGTAAATGAGAACATATACATATCAGCAACAAAATCTAAAACTGACAGTAACATAGACAAACAGCATTTATTCAGCAACACATCTAACACTGAACCATACCAGATTATTTGTGTATATGTACATGAATTTACTAGTCAGTCAAAACAGTGTCAGTGGCAGTATGAATACTAGCACAAGAAAAATTCAATGAAAATATACAGAACTGCTCAAAACACAATCTAAAAAGCACATCTGTTCCCTGAATTATTTCATGCATCTCCAGTCACTGGAAAGTAAAATAAAACAGCCTCATATTCTTTGATATTCTTTTCAAGTGAACTCAGATATAAAGAATGGAACAGAACAGAACAGAACGCAAACATCACCTGAACAGCTATGCATCATCATGCACCATAACTTCACACACATATACAATGTAACACATCATGGCATAAAGACCAACACAGAACAAAGCAAATCACCCGTGTGAACTGCATACGTCACCCCTGCATCATAACTTCAAATAAACCGTAACAAATGCTGCTGAAGTGTCCTTCACTGGATATATGTCCAATATAAAAGCAACATATTCCCCTACAACAAAATCACACTGGAACGATCATTTCCAAAACTTAAGTTTTGTTTAGCAGCAGCACTGAATTTTTCAACTTTATTTGTACTTTCCCAACTGCTTTTAAATGCTACAAGGTTTGGTAAGGACAAGTTCAATGTACTTTATACAAGAGCAAAGAGCGAATTACTATGCCACCAATGAAGCAGAAAACAAATTGTAAAACAAATACACTGCATTTTGAGGCAAAAATTAGAGAAAAACGGATGTGATCCAAGTGGTCCTGTCCGTTTTTTCCCTGCTCAAGGCGGCGGTCCGCGTGGTAAATTACCTACGATACTTGGTGTGCTTGCGCACGTCAGGGAAGAATGGCGATCTTGAACTCATTTCCCAGTCATCACACTGTTCCTTGAGATAACTTTCCGTTTTTTCCCTAAGGAAACTGGGATAACGGCCATTATCCTAAGGATAACAGGGAACACATTGACTTGTGATCCTGGGGGAGAAAAAGGGAAAAACAGTGATTATTATCTCCAGGGAAACAGGGAACACACTGACTTGTGAGGAGAAACAGGGATATCGGTGATTATATACCAAGGAAACAGGGAAAGCAGTTGGATCCTAAGGGAAATGGAAGGGATCCTAAGGGAAATGGCTGGGATCCTAAGGGAAATGGCTGGGATCCTAAGAAAACATCACTGGGATCCTAAGCGGAAAAAAAACTGGCGGTGATCCTAAGGGGAAAAAACCCGGTGGTGATCCTAAGGGAAAAAATAACGGCGGTGATCCTAAGGGGGGTGGGGGAACCCGGCGGTGATCCAAAGGGAAAAACCCCGGCGGTGATTCTAGGGGAAAAAATAACGGCGGTGATCCTAAGGGAAAAAAAATAACGGCGGTGATCCTAAGGAGAATGGCTGGGATCCTATGAACAACAGTTGGGATCCTACGAAAAACGGTTTGGGATCCTACGGAAAACGGCTGGGATCCTATGAACAGCAGCTGGGATCCTACGAAAAACGGCTGGGATCCTGCGAAAAACGGTTTGGGATCCTACGGGAAAACGGCTGGGATCCTATGAACAACAGCTGGGATCCTACGAAAAACGGCTGGGATCCTGCGAAAAACGGTTTGGGATCCTACGGAAAACGGCTAGGATCCTATGAACAACGGCTGGGATCCTACGGAAAACGGCTGGGATCCTACAGAAAACGGCTGGGATCTTAAGGAAAACCGACAGGGATCCTGAGGAAAACGACGGGGTTCCTGAGGACAACGACGGGGATCCTAGGGCAAACGGCTGGGATCTGAATGGAAAACGCCCGGGATTTCTAAGGAAAACGTCTGGGAAGCTCAGGGATAACGTCGATGATGACGCTGTTCCGTACTTTTCCGTTGTTCCGTTCTTTTCTCCCCCTGTTTTTCCTCATGGAGAGTTTGGCGCTGTCACGCTCCTCAGAGAGAGAGAGAGAGAGAGAGAGAGAGAGAGAGAGAGAGAGAGAGAGAGAGAAGGCTGGGCAGGGAAAAGGGGTGGACGTGAGGAATGGTGTGGAGGCTAAAGGAGGAGGAGGAGGAGGGGCGGGTGGGAGGGGAAAATGAAGGGTTAGAGAGGGGGGTGGGGGGGGGGGTCGGGGTAAGAAAGGTGTAGGGAAACGCTGTTTATCACCAGCAGTCATCATCTTACCTGAGCTCCTCCGGAACATGAGTGGTCAGGTGGTGTTGCTTTTCATTTGGCAGAGGGTGTGTGTGTGTGTGTGTGGGGGGGGGGGGGGGGGGCTTACTCCCTCCCCCCTCCTCCTCATCTTCCAACTCGCTCGCTATCTTCCTTCTTCTCTCCCCCCCCCCCCCCTCCTCCCCCCTTTCCCATCCCACCTGTCCAAGAATACAAAGAAACCGGGAAAATCTGAAAAGATGAGAAAGTGAGATGGACGCAGAGAGAGAGAGAGAGAGGTGGGGGGGGGGGGGGGGGGGGGTGTATGGAACTGTGATGATAATGGTCTAACCCTTGGTCTTTGGCAAACACATCAGTGGGTGTAGACCTCTGACTGAAGTGAGCGAGCGACAGGATCGAGTTCCGATCTCTCGTTGAATCAGACGCAAAGAAAGAGGAAAAGGTTGATTCTCGTTAACGTCTTTGTCATATAGGGGGAATGTTCCTAACGCCAGTCTTCAAACGGACGTATACAGCGTCCCCCAAAA
This sequence comes from Conus betulinus, assembly GCA_016801955.1. NCBI lineage: Eukaryota > Metazoa > Mollusca > Gastropoda > Neogastropoda > Conidae > Conus > Conus betulinus. The sequence goes on from JADBJO010002090.1 coordinate 56,992, forward strand.
CACAGAAGTGTATTTCAAGAAATTCATCTCTATCTCTCTCTTCTCCTCTCTCTCCTCTCTCTCTCTCTCTCTCTCTCTCTCCTCTCTCTCTCTCCACACACACCACCACACACACACACACAACAACACACACACACACACACTCACTCAATCACTCACTCACTCACTCACTCATCTCACTCACTCACCAATCACTCACTCACACACTCACACACACTCACATACCACATACCACACACACACACACACACACACACACAAACACAAAACACACAAACACACACACGTTCCAACAACCACGAACATTTTATTGTGAATTTGGAAGCTCGAGAAAACCAAGGCATTCTCTGTCTGTCTGTCTGTCTCTTCTCTCTCTCTCTCTCCTCTCTCTCTCTCTCTCTCTCTCTCTCTCTCTCTCTCTCTCTCTCATATCGATGCTAGCTGGTACAGTGTTTTTTTTCTCTTCTGTCTGTGCTCTCTGTCTCTGTCTCTCTCTCTTTTCTCTCGTTCCTCTCTCTCTCTCCTCTCTTCTCTCTCTCTCTTCTCTCTCCTCTCTCTCATGCTAGCTGGTACAGTGGTTGTCTCCTCTCTGTCATGTCTGGGTCTCTGTCTCTGTCTCTGTCTATCTGTATCTGTCTCTGTCTCCATCTCTCTCTAGCCCCTCTCTCTCTATCTCACCGCATGACTGAGTAGGTGAGGTACAGGGGTGTCGTGTCTATCTGTCTCACTGGTGTGGTGGGTGTGTGTGGGGTGTGTGTGTTCACTCACCACCCAGCCTATATGTGTGCGTTGCTCACGTGCGTGTGTGGCTCACACATCTCTATCTTCTCTCACACCTCCACACTCTACTAGCCACATGTCCATCTACGTCCGCAAACCACGAACTTTTGAAATCAGACGCAAAGTTCCAAGAGGAAGCTCGGAACCGTGTTCTCTAGGCGACGTCGTCTGTCTGTGTGGCGTGTTGCAAATGCCAGCATCGTTCAAATTTCACACGACTCCATCGCAGCCTTCTCTCCCCACAATCCCGCCGGCTCGCTCCTTCAACAGTTCTTTTTCCAGACGCACATGCACTATCTCTGCGTTCTAATCATCTCCTCTCTCTCTCTCTCCTCTCTCTCTCTCTCCTCTCTCTGCCTAGCTGTACCGCCGTTTTCCCTCACACCGTGCACACACTGTGTGCCCTCTGTCCTCTGTCCTGCCTCCACTCTTTTTTCACTCAGTCTCCTACTCACCTCTCTCACTCTCCGTGACTCAAACTCACTCTCTCACAAACGACCCTGTCACACGTTTTCTGATTGCTCCCGCATAACAAAACACACCGCTGGTACACCGTACAGTCATCTCTCTCTGCACGCCGGGGCACGCACACTCTGTCAAACCACCTGGTTATGTGAATACTGTCCAGAACCTGGGGCTGGGCTTCTGTCGGGAGGTCTGGGCCGTCTACTCTGGGGGGCTCTCGTTCATTATCTCTCTCTCTCCGGGGGGGTCACATCCGTCTCCTTCTCATCTGACTAGCAAAGTACAGGGGTCTCCCTCACGCTGTCTTCCAAAAAGCTGTCACAACAACCACTCTCTCTCTCTCTCTTGCTCTCTCTCTCCTCCTCTTTCATCGCCCCCTGAAAATCTGTTGACAATCAACTCTGTCTGTCTCTCTCTCATGCTTATAGTGTGTTCTGTGTGTGTGTGTGTGGTATGTCTGTCTTCTCCCACGTGTCTCCTCTCTCTCTCTCCTCTCTCTCTCTCTCTCTCTAATCCCTCTCACTCATCTCTCTCCTCTCTCTCTTGGGGCCAATGTCCAAACACGAGACTGTGAAAATTGGCCAAAGTTCCAGAAAGCTAGGCACGTCACAGGCAGCCAGACTACTGGAGTGGTTGCTGAACGTTCTGGAAACTGCGAAAGCAGACCAGTCAAACACCTGGATCCTTACTGGAGCCTTCGACTAAAGACTACAAAATGCATGATAATCAAACCACTCACATCATTAACCTTTATATGAAGCGTTTTAGAGAGAGAGAGGGAGAGAGTGTGTGTGCGTGTGTATTCTGCTCTAAGATGCATGCGAAGTTTTACAACATGTTCTTCAAAAAGTGTAGATTGTTTACTAAAACGATGAACAGTTTTGAATATAGCTTTATTATCTTCTCGTCGAAGGGATTGCTTACCACGGAGAAGCCTACCATCTTCGAGTAGACTGGGTGCGAGGGTGGAAATCGTGTCTTTTCTATGTTAGTGTAATTTGGACAGTATAATGGAAAGTGTTCGGCCGTTTCTGAATCAGTGCCACATTGACAAACAGGATCTGCTTTTAAAAATAACGGTTAACAAGGTCTTGATTTAGATCACTCATTCCCAGGCGGAGTCTGCAATGTTGAACCTGTTCGTTTTCTGTCTCCATAATAGTAATAATGGGGTACAACTGAGTCGCCCCGTGAAATAAAACGGTTAAATTCTCCAAGTGATTTGTGGATTTTATGTTGTCTTTTTGACAGTCTTCTGCTGCCACGAACCTGAAGAAAAGGTTCTGGGAATCTCGAGACACTTTCTTTGAGTTATGGCGCCTTTTTCTGTCGCCTAGCTGTTGTGCATGCCTACGTCATCTCATAAGCTCACGGCATGGTGGACCCTATTCTTCCAGACATGAAGCAAAGCTCAAAACAGATCGATCAAAACAACACAAGCTATGTAAGTCATTCGGTCTGTGTGTAACAGAGGTGTACATAGAAAAGGGAAGGTGGGGGGGAGGAGAAGCTGACCAGACGCTCAGGTTAAAGTAAATAGCGAACAAGTTCGGTAACTCTTTAATTCCAAGCAGTCAACAACGGGCGCATAACTCCGAAACGAAGGATGCTTACCCCCAGCAGAAACGCGGCAACAACACTGGAGAAACGAGCAAACACAAATTGACCTTTGTTTAAGACTGGTACGGCCTTTTTGATCTGGAAGACTGTGGAACAAGCACACGAACAGTAACAAAATATAGGTTACCTCAAGTTGATTGGTATGAAAGGAAATCTGAAATTGAGGGCGGGGGGGGGGGGGGGGGGGGGGGGGGGGGGGGGGGCAGTAAAACGGTCAATAACGGAACAAGCAGGGTAACTCTTTCTCCTTTGATGAAATGAATTACACGGCCCATAATGCCAAATCGAATGCTGCTTACAACATACCAAATCGCCGAGCAGCTCTGGTAAAAGGTTTACAATCCCCGTAAGCCTGTTAGCCTTAATAAGGGGCAGCGAACTGTCTGAGGTCTCCCCGAGTCTGGAGCACGGCATGGTGAGAGGCGCAGAGCCTCTCTCTCTCTCTCTCTCTCTCTCTCTCTCTCTCTCTCTCTCTCTCTCTCTCTCCCCTCTCTCCCCTCCCTTCCCCCCCCCTTCCCCCGCCTTTAGCCTTCCCTGAACTGAACTAGGTAGCTATTTACTGCTGGGTTGATAGAGAAAGGTTTTCAAGAAACCACCAAAAAAAAAAAGAAAGAAAAAAAAAAAAAAAAAAAAAAGAAAAGAAAAAAATCCGAAACCACAAGATCCCAGACCTCCCAACTCTGCAGGCAAACGTACTGACCGTTTGACTACGGAGGGGGGAGGAGGGGGGGGAAGGGGGGGCGCTCTGATGTTTAGAGTGTTATTCAAATCGTCGTAGAGTAGAGGAAGGGGTGGATGTGAGGGTAAAGGGGGGGGGGGGGGGGAGGAGGTGGGGGACTATGAAAGTTGCGAGATCCACATGATAATACTAATCTTGGGAACAGAGAGAGGGCCAACTACAGCAATATCCTCCTCCACTGGTATCTACGCAGAAAGAGAGAGAGAGGGGAGATTGGACGAGGGGGGGGGGGGGGGGGGGGGACAGAGAGAGGGGTATCAAGGGAAAGGAGGGGGCGAGAGGAGGGGAAAGACAAGTTGGAGAAGCTGGCCTGGAGATGCCAGCAGGGGTTTTCCATCAACTCGGACAGGAAGGGAGTTGGGGGCGGGGGGGGGGGGGGGGGGGGGGAAGGAAGGAAGGGGAGGAGGAAATGGAGGGAGGGGGTAAGGGGTGGCAGGAGGGGGTGGAGGCGAAGGTCCTGGGCCAGGTGCTATGGCTTTTGCTGTCAGTTTGAAGGAAGAGAGGAACAGGTCAGGTATTTGTACCTTGTCGGTCACCCTGGACGAAGAGGAGGAGGAGGAGGAGGAGGAGGAGGCAAGTGAGAGGGGATAGGGAGGGTGGAGGGGGGGGGGGATTGTATAGCTTTTCCTGTCAGAAGGGGGGGGGGGGGGGGGGACACAAGAGAGAAAGGTGGCTGCACACCAAAAATTGATGCGCCAAGGCCTTGCTTAAAAAGTCGAGTAT